>CM063299.1:7834585-7842085 GCA_032173965.1 Sitta carolinensis
AAAGGGGGGAAAAAACAGGAAAGACCCCCAAAAGGGGGTGAAATTAAGGGGGGGAAAACCGGAAAAACCCCCGAATCGGGGTGCATTAAGGGTGGGGAACAGGCAGAGACCCCCGAATCGGGGTGCATTAAGGGTGGGGAACAGTAGAGACCCCCGAATCGGGTGCATTCAAGGGTGGGGAACAGCAGAGACCCCGAATCGGGGTCATTAAGGTGGGGAACAGGCAGAGACCCCCGAACGGGGTGCATTAAGGGTGGGGAACAGGCAGACCCCGAACGGGGTGCATTAAGGGTGGGGAACAGGCAGAGACCCCGAATCGGGTGCATTAAGGTGGGGAACAGGCAGAGACCCCCGAACCGGGTGCATTAAGGTGGGGAACAGGCAGAGACCCCCGAACCGGGTGTGCATTAAGGTGGGGAACAGGCAGAGACCCCCGAATCGGGGTGCATTAAGGGTGGGGAACAGGCAGAGACCCCCGAACGGGGGTGCATTAAGGGTGGGGAACAGGCAGAGACCCCCGAATCGGGTGCATTAAGGGTGGGGAACAGGCACAGACCCCCGAATCGGGGGCTTTAAGGTGGGGAACAGGCAGAGACCCCCGATTGGGGTGCTTTAAGGGTGGGGAACAGGCAGAGACCCCCGAACGGGTGCATTAAGGGTGGGGAACAGGCAGAGACCCCCGAATCGGGGTGCTTAAGGGTGGGGAACATGCAGAGACCCCCGAACCGGGGTGCATTAAGGGTGGGGAACAGCAAGACCCCCGAACGGGGTGCATTTAAGGGTGGGGAACAGGCAGAGACCCCCGAATCGGGGTGCATTAAGGGTGGGGAACAGGCAGAGACCCCCGAACGGGGTGCATTAAGGGTGGGGAACAGGCAGAGACCCCCGAACCGGGTGCATTAAGGTGGGGAACAGCAGAGGGGGGGGGGGGGGGGGGGGGGGGGGGGGGGGGGGGGGGGGGGGGGGGGGGGGGGGGGGGGGGGGGGGGGGGGGGGGGGGGGGGGGGGGGGGGGGGGGGGGGGGGGGGGGGGGGGGGGGGGGGGGGGGGGGGGGGGGGGGGGGGGGGGGGGGGGGGGGGGGGGGGGGGGGGGGGGGGGGGGGGGGGGGGGGGGGGGGGGGGGGGGGGGGGGGGGGGGGGGGGGGGGGGGGGGGGGGGGGGGGGGGGGGGGGGGGGGGGGGGGGGGGGGGGGGGGGGGGGGGGGGGGGGGGGGGGGGGGGGGGGGGGGGGGGGGGGGGGGGGGGGGGGGGGGGGGGGGGGGGGGGGGGGGGGGGGGGGGGGGGGGGGGGGGGGGGGGGGGGGGGGGGGGGGGGGGGGGGGGGGGGGGGGGGGGGGGGGGGGGGGGGGGGGGGGGGGGGGGGGGGGGGGGGGGGGGGGGGGGGGGGGGGGGGGGGGGGGGGGGGGGGGGGGGGGGGGGGGGGGGGGGGGGGGGGGGGGGGGGGGGGGGGGGGGGGGGGGGGGGGGGGGGGGGGGGGGGGGGGGGGGGGGGGGGGGGGGGGGGGGGGGGGGGGGGGGGGGGGGGGGGGGGGGGGGGGGGGGGGGGGGGGGGGGGGGGGGGGGGGGGGGGGGGGGGGGGGGGGGGGGGGGGGGGGGGGGGGGGGGGGGGGGGGGGGGGGGGGGGGGGGGGGGGGGGGGGGGGGGGGGGGGGGGGGGGGGGGGGGGGGGGGGGGGGGGGGGGGGGGGGGGGGGGGGGGGGGGGGGGGGGGGGGGGGGGGGGGGGGGGGGGGGGGGGGGGGGGGGGGACAGCAGAGACCCCCGAACGGGGTGCATTAAGGGTGGGAACAGCAAGACCCCGAACCGGGTGCTTAAGGGGGGAACAGGCAGAGACCCCCGAATCGGGTGCTTAAGGGTGGGGAACAGGCAGAGACCCCCGAACGGGTGCATTAAGGGTGGGGAACAGCAGAGACCCCGAACCGGGTGCATTAGGGTGGGGAACAGGCAAGACCCCCGAATCGGGGTGCATTAAGGGTGGGGAACAGGCAAGACCCCGAAGGGTGCATTAAGGGTGGGGAACAGGAGAGACCCCGAACGGGGTGCATTAAGGGTGGGAACATGCAGAACCCCCGAACGGGGTGCTTAAGGTGGGGAACAGGCAAGACCCCCGAATCGGGTGCTTTAAGGGTGGGGAACAGGCAGAGACCCCGAACGGGGTGCATTCCGGGTGGGGAACAGGCAAGACCCCGACCGGGTGCATTAAGGTGGGAACAGGCAGAGACCCCCGAATCGGGGTGCATTAAGGGTGGGGAACAGCAGAGACCCCGAATCGGGGTGCTTAAGGGTGGGGAAAGTAGAGACCCCCGAATCGGGTGCATTAAGGTGGGAACAGGCAGAGACCCCGAATCGGGTGCATTAAGGGGGGGAACAGCAGAGACCCCGAACGGGTGCATTAAGGGTGGGGAACAGGCAAGACCCCCGAAACGGGGTCATTAAGGGTGGGGAACAGGCAGAGACCCCGAACGGGTGCATTAAGGGTGGGAACAGGCAGAGACCCCGAACGGGTGCATTAAGGTGGGGAACAGGCAAGACCCCCGAACCGGGTGCATTAAGGGTGGGGACAGTAGAGACCCCCGAACCGGGTGCATTAAGGGTGGGAACAGCAGAGACCCCCGAACGGGTGCATTAAGGTGGGAACAGCAGAGACCCCGAACGGGGTGCATTAAGGGTGGGGAACAGCAAGACCCCAACGGGTGCATTAAGGGTGGGAACAGGCAAGACCCCGAATGGGTGCTTAAGGGTGGGAACAGCAGAGACCCCCGAAGGGTCATTAAGGGTGGGAACAGGCAGAGACCCCCGAATCGGGGTGCATTAAGGGTGGGGAACAGGCAGAGACCCCGAATCGGGGTGCATTAAGGGTGGGGAACAGGCAGAGACCCCCGAACGGGGTGCATTAAGGGTGGGGAACAGCAGAGACCCCGAACCGGGTGCATTAAGGGTGGGGAACAGAGAGACCCCCGAATCGGGGTGCATTAAGGGTGGGGAACAGGCAGAGACCCCCGAATCGGGGTGCATTAAGGGTGGGGAACAGGCAGAGACCCCCGAATCGGGGTGCATTAAGGTGGAACAGCAGAGACCCCGAATCGGGTGCATTAAGTGGGGAACAGGCAGAGACCCCCGAATCGGGGTGCATTAAGGGTGGGGAACAGGCAGAGACCCCCGAATCGGGGTGCATTAAGGGTGGGGAACAGGCAGAGACCCCCGAATCGGGGTGCATTAAGGGTGGGGAACAGCAGAGACCCCCGATACGGGGTGCATTAAGGGTGGGGAACAGGCAGAGACCCCCGAACGGGGTGCATTAAGGGTGGGGAACAGGCAGAGACCCCCGAACGGGGTGCATTAAGGGTGGGAACAGGCAGAGACCCCCGAATCGGGGTGCATTAAGGGTGGGGAACAGGCAGAGACCCCGAACGGGTGCATTAAGGGTGGGGAACAGGCAGAGACCCCCGAACCGGGGTGCATTAAGGGTGGGGAACAGGCAGAGACCCCCGAATCCGGGGTGCATTAAGGGTGGGGAACAGGCAGAGACCCCGAATCGGGGTGCATTAAGGGTGGGGAACAGCAGAGACCCCCGAATCGGGGTGCTTAAGGGTGGGGAACAGCAGAGACCCCGAACGGGGTGCATTAAGGGTGGGGAACAGGCAGAGACCCCGAATCGGGGTGCTTAAGGTGGGGAACAGGCAGAGACCCCCGAATCGGGGTGCATTAGGTGGGGAACAGGCAGAGACCCCCGAACGGGGGCATTACAGGTGGGAACAGGCAGAGACCCCCGAATCGGGTGCATTAAGGTGGGAAGGGAGACCCCGATCGGTCTAGACATGAGACCCCCGAACCGGGTGCTTAGGTGGGGAACAGGTAGAGACCCCCGAATCGGGGTGCATTAAGGGTGGGGAACAGCAAGACCCCCGAATCGGGGTGCATTAGGGTGGTGGAACCAGAGACCCCGAATCGGGGTGCTTTAAGTGGGGAACAGCAGAGACCCCGAACGGGGTGCATTTAAGGGTTGGAAGCACCCCGATTCGGGGTCTCATGGGTCCCACACATTAGCACCCCCGATCGGGGTGTCTTAGTGTGTGCCACCCTAATGCACCCCGATTCGGGGTCTCTGCATTTCCAACGTTAAAGCAACCCCGATATCGGGGTGCATTCTGTGCCCGACCTAAAGCACCCCGAATTCGGGGTGCTTGCATGTTCGCAACAGTAAGCACCCCGATGTTCTTAGGGGGTAACGCAGACCCACCCAATGCGCCTCGGTGGTCGGGGATCCCTGATGTTCCCAACTGAACGCACCCCGATTCGGGGTTCTGCATTGTTCCCGAACCATGAATGCACCCCGATTCGGGGTCTTAAGTGGATCCCACCCTTAATGCCCCCGATTCGGGGTGCTTAGCGTGGTTCCCACCCTTAATGCACCCCGAATTCGGGGTGCTCATGACATGTTCCCCACCCTTAATGCACCCGGGTTCGGGGGTACTGCATGTTCCCCACCTTAATGCACCCCGGTTCGGGGTCTCTGCCGTTTCCCCACCCTTAAAGCACCCCGATTCGGGGTCTCTGCCTGTTCCCCACCTAAATGCACCCCGATTCGGGGGTCTCTGCCTGTTCCCCACCCTTAAGCACCCCGATTCGGGGTCTCTGCTGTCCCACCCTTAATGCACCCCGATTCGGGGGTCTCTGCCTGTTCCCCACCCTTAATGCACCCCGGTTCGGGGGTCTCTGCCTGTTCCCCACCCTTAATGCACCCCGTTCGGGGGTCTCTGCCTGTTCCCCCACCCTTAATGCACCCCGGTTCGGGGGTCTCTGCCTGTTCCCCACCCTTAATGCACCCCGGTTCGGGGTTCTCTGCATGTTCCCCACCCTTAATGCACCCGGTTCGGGGTCTCTGCCTGTTCCCACCCTTAATGCACCCCGTTCGGGGGTCTCTGCCTGTTCCCCACCCTTAATGCACCCCGGTTCGGGGGTCTCATTGCACTGTTCTTCCCCACCCTTAATGCACCCCGGTTCGGGGTCTCTGCCTGTTCCCCACCCTTAATGCACCCCGGTTCGGGGGTCTCTGCCTCTTCCCCACCCTTAATGCACCCCGTTTCGGGGTCTCTGCCTGTTCCCCACCCTTAATGCACCCCGGATTCGGGGTCTCTGCATGTTCCCCACCCTTAATGCACCCCGTTCGGGGTCTCTGCCTTTCCCCACCCTTAATGCACCCCGATTCGGGGGTCTCTGCCTGTTCCCCACCCTTAATGCACCCCGTTCGGGGGTCTCTGCCTGTTCCCCACCCTTAATGCACCCCGGTTCGGGGTCTTCTGCCTGTTCCCCACCCTTAATGCACCCCGTTCGGGGTCTCTGCCTGTTCCCCACCTTAATGCACCCCGTTTCGGGGTCTCTGCTGTTCCCCACCCTTAAGCACCCCTTGGGGTCTCTGCTGTTCCCCACCCTTAATGCACCCGGTTCGGGGTCTCTGCCTGTTCCCCACCCTTAATGCACCCGTTCGGGGGTCTCTGCCTGTTCCCCACCCTTAGCACCCGTTCGGGGGTCTCTCCTTTCCCCACCTTAATGCACCCCGTTCGGGTCTTGCTGTTCCCCACCCTTAATGCACCCCGTTCGGGGTCTCTGCTTTCCCCACCCTTAATGCACCCCGTTCGGGGTCCTGCTGTTCCCCACCTAAGCACCCCGGTTCGGGGGTCTCTGCCTGTTCCCCACCCTTAATGCACCCCGTTGGGGTCTCTGCCTTTCCCCACCTTAATGCACCCCGTTCGGGGTCTCTGCCTGTTCCCCACCTTAATGCACCCGTTCGGGGTCTCTGCCTGTTCCCCACCCTTAATGCACCCCGTTCGGGGTCCTGCCTTTCCCACCCTTAATGCACCCGTTCGGGGGTCTCTGCTGTTCCCCACCTTAAGCACCCGTTCGGGGTCTCTGCTGTTCCCCACCTTAATGCACCCCGGTTCGGGGTCTCTGCCTTTCCCCACCCTTAATGCACCCCGGTTCGGGGTCTCTCTGTTCCCCACCTAATGCACCCCGTTCGGGGTCTCTGCCTGTTCCCACCCTTAATGCACCCGTTCGGGGGTCTCTGCCTGTTCCCCACCTTAATGCACCCCGTTCGGGGGTCTCTGCCTGTTCCCCACCCTTAATGCACCCCGTTCGGGGTCTCTGCTGTTCCCCACCTTAAGCACCCGTTCGGGGGTCTCTGCCTGTTCCCACCCTTAATGCACCCGTTCGGGGTCCTGCCTGTTCCCCACCCTTAAGCACCCCGTTCGGGGTCTTGCCTGTTCCCCACCCTTAATGCACCCCGTTCGGGGGTCTCTGCCTGTTCCCCACCCTTAATGCACCCCGTTCGGGGGTCTCTGCCTGTTCCCCACCCTTAATGCACCCCGTTCGGGTCTCTGCCTGTTCCCCACCTTAATGCACCCCGTTCGGGGTCTCTGCCTGTTCCCCACCCTTAATGCACCCGGTTCGGGTCTCTGCCTGTTCCCCACCCTAATGCACCCGTTCGGGGTCTCTGCTGTTCCCCACCTAATGCACCCCGGTTCGGGGTCTCTGCTGTTCCCCACCTAATGCACCCCGTTCGGGGTCTCTGCCTGTTCCCCACCCTTAATGCACCCGTTCGGGGTCTCTGCTGTTCCCCACCCTAATGCACCCGTTCGGGTCTCTGCTTCCCCACCCTTAAGCACCCGGTCGGGGTCTCTGCCTGTTCCCACCCTTAATGCACCCGTTCGGGGTCTCTGCCTGTTCCCCACCCTAATGCACCCCGTTCGGGGTCTCTCTGTCCCCACCTTAATGCACCCCGTTCGGGGTCTCTGCCTGTTCCCCACCCTTAATGCACCCGTTCGGGTCTCTGCCGTTCCCACCCTAATGCACCGTCGGGCTGCCTGTTCCCCACCCTTAATCACCCGTTCGGGGTCTCTGCTTTCCCACCTAATGCACCCCGTCGGGGTCTCTCTGTTCCCACCTAATGCACCCCGTTCGGGGTCTCTGCCTTCCCCACCCTTAAGCACCCCGTTCGGGGTCTCTGCCTTTCCCCACCCTTAAGCACCCGTTCGGGGTCTCTGCTTTCCACCTAAGCACCCTTCGGGCTGCTTCCCCACCCTAAGCACCGGTTCGGGTCTCTGCCTTTCCACCTACACCCGTCGGCCGCCCCCCCTAGCCCGTCGGGTCTCTGCCCCACTAATGACCGTTCGGGTCTCTGCCTGTCCCACCTTAAGCACCCCGTTCGGGTCTGCCTTTCCCCACCCTTAATGCCCGTTCGGGTCTCTCCTGTTCCCCACCCTTAATGCACCCCGTTCGGCTCCGTTCCCCACCCTAATGCACCCGTCGGGGTCTGCCTTTCCCACCTTAAGCACCGTTCGGGCCTCTGTCCCACCTAAGCACCCCGTTCGGGTCTCGCTGTCCACCCTTAATGCACCCCGTTCGGGGTCTCTCCTGTTCCACCCTAAGCACCCGTTCGGGCTCTCTTTCCCCACCTAATGCACCCCCGTTTCGTCGGGTCTCTGCCTTTCCCCACCCTTAGCACCCCG
>CM063299.1:9047085-9389585 GCA_032173965.1 Sitta carolinensis
CTGGGCTCAGCCTTGGACAGAGCTGGGCTATCCTTGGCACAGAGCTGGGCTCACCCCAGGACAGAGCTGGGCTCACCCCAGGACAGAGCTGGGCTCAGCCTTGGCACAGAGCTGGGCTCATCCCTGGACAGAGCTGGGCTCACCCTGGACAGAGCTGGGCTCAGCCTTGGCACAGAGCTGGGCTCATCCTTGGACAGAGCTGGGCTCATCCTTGGACAGAGCTGGGCTCACCCCAGGACAGAGCTGGGCTCTGCACCCCCAGGACAGAGCTGGGCTCACCTTGACAACTGGTCACTTGGCACAGAGCTGGGCTCAGCCTTGGACAGAGCTGGGCTCATCCTTGGCACAGAGCTGGGCTCATCCCTGGACAGAGCTGGGCTCACCCCAGGCCAGCTCTGAGCTCCCCAGGCCAGCAGCTGCACACCCGCCCTGCACTGGGCAGTGCCTGTCCTGCCCTGCTCTGCTCTCAGCCCCTGGACTCCCCAGAGCCCCCAGACCCTCTGGCTGCCCAGCCCTGCTGGGATAACCCCCAGGCAGTTTCCCCAGTGCCTCTCCAGGAGCAGCAGTCGCCCTCCAGAGGGACTGGGGTGGGAGGGAAGGCCCAGCCCAGGCACTGGGGTCAGCAGAGACCCCCCAGATGCAGGAGGAGGGGAGGCTGTGGGAACAGGGTCTGGGGAGGGCATGGCCTCAGGGACACACAGCTGCCAACAGCCCCACACCTGCATGGACACAGGCAGGCTCTGCCCTCCCTCTGCCAAAGCCAGATGTTCAAAGCTACCCTCATTAAATACTCCTCAAAGACCTCTGTCCAGTCCCTGCTCATGAATGCAGCAGGACATGGTACAGACACATCCCTTTCTTATTGCCTGCGTGGAATCCCCTTCCCTTCCAGTGGTCCTCATATTTTCCTGTTTCTAATTTCACTGCTATGTTTTTTGGAGCATCAAATATTCCATGACCTTCCCTGAGCATCAAATCTTCCCTGGGTTAGGTTTTTAATATAGGGAAAATACTGCATGCCATATGTGAGGGGGAGCAGAACATGCTGAGTGCACAAGTGGGTGGAAAAGTCCAGGGGAGTTGCAGCAGAAGGAAGGGAAGACAGTGCATTAAATATTGGTGTTTCAGAGCTGCTGAGCAAAGGAGAAAGGCTGTGGCAGCCAGGTCTGAGATCCTCCCCTGCTCCATCACTCCAGTCCCCAGCAGCAAGGCAGAGTGCAGAGCCTGATGCCCAAAGGGGAACATATGGTGAGTAATTCCAAACTCATCCATTTTCCTGCTGAAAACTCAGCAGATAAATATGCCAGTATTTGTCTGATCCTTATTCCTGCACAAAGGGACAAATCCTGCAAGGTGATGAGCACCAGCAAGTTTTTGGGGACAGATCCCAGAGCTGCATCTCGTGGGTGATGAGGCTGCTCAGCACCTCATGTCCAGCAGCTGTGGGAGAGTTATCCTTATCCTTGTCCACCTGCATTTGCAACCCCACTGCCTCACTGCTGTCCCCCTCTCTCCTTTCACAGGCTGAATATTGAGCAGGCTGATGTTAGATGAGAACACATTGATCCTGGGAGGGAGCCCAAGGGATTCTGCTGGAAGTCTGGGGGCAGGAGCAGTTCACTTCCTGTGAGTGTTTCCATTGACAGTGAGTGACAGTTACAGGAGTTTGTGAAGTTTGGGCTCATGAGGGAGAGTAATTGCATCCCAAAACCTCAACTATTCACTGCAGCAAATCCCTCAGCAGTGCTTAGAGGCCCTCAGAACCAAAATCCAATCTCCAAAGGTGATCTGGACACCCACAATGCTGAACCTCATCAATTTGGGGCAGATCCCTCCTTCCTCTGACTGTTCTGAGAATGGCTCTGAAATCCATCCCATTTGCTTCCCAAATACTGCAGGGGAAGGTCGAAATTAATGAGGTGTTATCACTACAAATTCCCTGGCTGATCACCCGGTTAATGTCAGCAATGCAGCAGGAAGCTTTCTCACCAAAACACCTGGGGAGAACTGGGCAGCAACCTGGATTTGCAGGTGTCCTCCCTGCCCTGAGTGCCTCTGGGGCTGGGTCCTGACACACCACACACCAACCCCTGCCCAGCCCTGCAGCTCAGGGCTCCTCGTGTTCCAGAGCTCCCCGAGGTGGCAGCGAGGCCACCTTAGGGCCATGGAGAAATCCCAGATATGTCTCCTGCCACATTCACTCCATCCTCCCAACCCCTTCCAAAGCTGCTCTTAAATCCCTAAGTTGTGCTCACCCAGCAGGCAGTCGTGGTTGTGCCAGGATTTTGGAGCTGTTACAGCACACAGCAGCACAGCCCTGCTGTTGGTAATGACACCAATACAGTTATTCCAGAGCCTGCCCAAAGACAGACTTTTTTTGGGGTGACAGTGTTGCTGTTCTCCCTCTTTCCAAAGCAAGGCTGTGCTTGTGGCTTCTGCCATCAGCCCGATTTGGATGAAATCAGTACAAACTCTTTACACTTTTCCATAACTTGAAATCTCTCCACACCTGGACTCCCTTGGTGCCTCAGGGGCAGAAGGTGGGAAACACCAACACCCAACATGCCTGAAGGCCCTGCAGGAGCAGCCACAGGTCCCAGCTGGGACCCTGGCAGCCCCTCTTTAGCAGCCAGAGCTGAGCTCTCTGCAGCCCAGGGCTGCCTGGTGACTCTCAGCCCAGGGAGCTGCAGTGACAGGGCTGGCACAGCCAGCCTCATGGAGCAAACATCAGCAAACATCAGCGACCTCCCCTGCCTGGCAGTGCCCTGCCAGAGCCTGCAGGGTCCTGCTGTGCCACCGAGTCCCTGGCATGGGTGGGTTCACCAGGGCCCCACTTCCTGCAGGGCTGGGGGCTCCTGGGCCCCCCTGCACCAGCCCCTGGGGTTGTTCAGCTTTTGGGACACTAAAGGTGCTGCTCTGGGTGTGCCAGGGAGGTCTGTGGGTGACACCTCCACCCCTGGCAGCTTGTCCAGGGGATGTCATGTCAAACAGGCTTTTCCCACGGGGAACATCCGTTTTCTGCTCCTCACTGTGCCAGACTGAGAGCTCAGCCCAGCCCTCACACGAGCTGAGCCTAAAGGGGTGTGGGTACAGCCTAAAGGAGGTGGGTACAGCTAAAGGAGATGAGGACAGCCTAAAGGGGGTGGGTACAGCCTAAGGAGATGGGTACAGCCTAAAGGAGGTGGGTACAGCCTAAAGGAGGTGGGTACAGCTAAAGGAGATGAGACAGCCTAAAGGGGTGGTACAGCCTAAAGGGATGGGTACAGCCTAAAAGGTGGGTACAGCCTAAAGGAGATGGGTACAGCCTAAAGGACCTGGGTACAGCTAAAGGACTGGGTACAGCCTAAAGGAGGTGGGTACAGCTAAAGGAGATGAGGACAGCCTAAAGGGGGTGGGTACAGCTAAAGGAGATGAGGACAGCCTAAAGGAGGTGGGTACAGCCTAAAGAGATGGTACAGCCTAAAGGACCTGGGTACAGCATAAAGGGGGAGGGTACAGCCTAAAGGACCTGGGTACAGCCTAAAGGGGGTGGGTACAGCCTAAAGGACCTGGGTACAGCCTAAAGGGGGTGGGTACAGCCTAAAGGACCTGGGTGCAGCCTAAAGGAGAGGAGTACAGCTCAAAGGAGATGGGTACAGCCTAAAGGGGTGGGTACAGCCTAAAGGAGATGGGTACAGCCTAAAGGGGTGGGTACAGCCTAAAGGAGATGAGTACAGCCTAAAGGACCTGGGTACAGCCTAAAGGACCTGGGTACAGCCTAAAGGAGATGGGTACAGCCTAAAGGACCTGGGTACAGCCTAAAGGAGGTGGGTGCTGAGAGGCTGGGGATTGGCTCTCAGGGCACAGCCTGGCTGCAGCCCTGCCCTCCCTGTGTGGTGGGTGGCCCTGGGTGACCTCGCTCCACCTCGCAACGCCTTTCTCCAGCTATTCCCACTCCAAGGCCTTTGCACCATGGATTGCTCCTGCGTGGATTCCACACGTGGCTGCTCAATCTTTTGGGACCTTGGTCAGAAGTCCTGTGATACAAAGAGAGACAAAACACCCACCACGGTGTCAAGGGTCAAGGAGGGAATGTGTTAATGCTAACAGCCTCCTTCCTCCCAGGGCAAAAACTGAAAGAAGGAGGGTGAGGAGATGGATTTTGTGGACCAAAAGGAGCCTCCCTTGGCCAAGCTGATAACAAAGGCCTGCCATTGCCACCAGTAAATTAAACTGGTAACTTCTAGAGCCCCCACGATGCTTTATTCACCATCTGCTCCTGGCTTCCCTTTGCTGCTGCTGTAACTGATGTTTGCAGCTGGCAAACTTTGTCATTTTCAGACAGTTCCTCACAGCTATGAATTTATCTGAGCCTGGTGGCACCCAGGGCTGGGAGAGGATATCCTGGTAGCAGGACACTTCCCCAAGACAGAGGAGGCACCCAGCCAGCCCCTGGCACCCTTCTGCCTCATCCCAGTCCCACCTGGTTCCCTGCCACATCTACTTCTCACACCTGCTGGTTAAAGCCCAGATCCTGTGGTGGGAAACCCCAAACCTTCCACAAAGGCCCCTTCCAGGAGCTCACCCTTTCCATGACTTTTGAAAGAGCATTTGCAATCAATTAATATTCCCTTGCCTTTTTTCTCTCCCAGACAGAACCAAGCAAAAAAAAAAATCACTCCTCCAGAAAGCACAGGCCACAAACCAAGCAGGGTGTTTAATGGCCCTCTGTACTGATACACAGGGAAGATTTCTCTTTTCAGAGAGCATCCTTGATGGGATGCTAATGAGAGACAACCTTTCAGAGCAGGAGAGCTCCTCAGAGATTTTAAATATCCATTTCTCACGATTTCAGAACTTGAGTCAATATTTCACATCTACAAGGGATGAAAGGAAAGCTCGTGGGGCCTCTGCAAGCTGACTTCCAGCTTCCTGCTCCTGTGCCCTGCCTTCTTAGAAACATTTCTGTGAGACATACCCCAGTGGCAACACGCAGGGGGTTCATAATTCAGGCTATAAATTCTCTACCATCCATTACCATCGTCCAGAGTCTCAGAACACTCCCACAGATTGTCCTTTGCTGCCCCTTCTGTGTAGCATCCTTCACCTTCACCACCTGGGTGAGGAAGAACCCAATGGCCACTCCATTTTTAGGCTGTGGGATGAGGATGTTGATCATCCTCATCCCAACTCTCACATATTAAAAACAACAGAAAAGTCCTGGAAACTTCATTCTGCAGAAGCCCTGAAGAAGCCAGTCAGTAATGTTTACATCTCTCAGTGAGCTGCTCATCCAGCAGACCTTGGAATGAGTTCCTTAAGTTTACTCAGAAGTACAAGACCATGGATTATTTCTTATCATTTCTCCCCTGAGTTTGGAGGGGGCAGAGGCAGAGGGGGAGCAGAAAGAGTTTAACAGGGACATCCTGCACTGCTGAAACTCAGGATGATTTCTGGCACTGGGTAGTGCTGGTAGGCAAGATCAGGATAAAATCATGGAGTTCTCTGGGTTGGAAAAGGTTGTTGAGTCCAACTGTTCCCCCAGCACTGCCAAGGGCAGCACTGCCCCCTGTCCCCAAGGGCCACATGCACAGGGCTGTTAAACCCCTCCAGGGTGGGGACTCCACCACTGCCCTGGGCAGCTGTGCCAGGGCTGGACAGCCCTTTCCAGGAAGGAATTTCCCCAAAATCCACCCAAACCTGCCCATGCCCAGCCTGAGGCCGTTCCCTCTCCTCCTGTCCCTGTCCCTGTTGCCAGAGCCTGACCCCCCCGGCTGCCCCCTCCTGTCAGGAGCTGTGCAGAGCCAGCAGGGCCCCCTGAGCCTCCTGTGCTCCAGGCTGAGCCCCTGCCCAACTCCCTGAGCCCCGCTGGGGCTCCGGCCCCTGCCCGGCTCCCTGAGCCCCGCTGGGGCTCCGGCCCCTGCCCGGCTCCCTGAGCCCCGCTGGGGCTCCGGCCCCTGCCCGGCTCCCTCAGCCCCGCTGGGGCTCCGCCCCTGCCCGCTCCTGAGCCCGCTGGGCTCCATTCCCTGCCCGGCTCCCTGAGCCCCGCTGGGGCTCCGGCCCCTGCCCAGAACTCTGGACCTGACACTTAGCCACCCCCTCTGGGCTCTCTCCAGAATCTCTGTCCCTGCAGAGCAGCCCAGGCTGAGGATGTGCTGCAGCTCCAGGTGCCACTGAGCACAAAGGAGGTTCACACTCAATCATGTGCTTGGTCTTTAATCTCTATTTTTAACTCACCCCCAGAGAAGCAGAAGGCTGAAGAAAGAGCTCCTGCCACACAAGGTGGAAAGGTTCTCCTCTGTCCCTGCTCACCCCAGTCTTGAGCTCACCTCCCAGCAGGGCTTTGGGCTGGCTCTGAGTAGGACAAGATCAGGAAAGAGCTCTGTCCTCCATCCCAGCCAAACTGTGGGACAGCTCTTCCCTAAAAATCCACACTGCACCCTCAGCCAAGGGGGTCTGGCAAACCAAAGGGCTCCAGTAAACTGATGGAGAGACTCCTTCTCTTCTGAGGCTGCTCATGGAATCAGAGTATCCTGGGCAGGAAAAGCCCCACCAGGATCATCCAGTCCAGCTCCTGGCCCTGCACAGACATCCCAACAATCCCCCCTGTCCCTGAGAGCGTTGTCCAAACACTCCTTGAACCATGCCAGAGTTGCTCCTCACCAAGCCCTGAACTCTGCTTTATTCCAAGCCCCAACTCACAGAGTTTGCTCTGGGAAAAATAAAGAAACAAATAAATAAAATTCCTTTTGCTTGTACACAGCAAGAAAGATAATGCCGGTTTGCTGTGGAATAAAAATGCCACCAGTTATTTATCCAGGTGAAGAATTAGGTACTGCACGAGCTAAGAAAGCTCAATGAGAAAGTAAATCCTTAGGATGGAGCACACGGGAAAAAAAAGATTAATTGATTTGTGACTACAAGGAGGTTTATTCAGAACCATATTTATCACTACAGTGTGTTTGAATTCGGCAGGAACTCCACTCAATTTTCTTCTGTAGCCTTTCTTTGCTGTTCAAGGAAATATATCAGCAAGAAGAGAGAAATGACAATTTTAAGGAGCATCACCTTGCTTTAGAGAATAAACTCTCCTTGGAGCTGCAGCTCTGGGACACCTGCCCAGCTCACCCCCAGGTGGGATCTGGCAGTGTTCCTCAGCTGACAGAACCCAGAGCTTTGCTGCCACAGGGAAGGGACCCATGCAAATCTGAGCCAATCTTTTCACCTCAGGGTGCTGAAGGTGTCAAGCTGCTTGAGTGGAAGATAGGGAAGATGGAGGAAGAGGGAGGATGTGCATTCTCCCCTCTGTGCCAGCCTCTGCCCCCTGCAGCAGGAGCAGCCCCGGGCTGTGCCTGGCACCTCTGGCTCTGCAGAGCTCAGCCCAGCAGTGTGTGACAGGCTCGGGGGGCTGGGGCAGCTGAGAGCTGAGACCCCTTCCAATCGAGCAGCACAGTGTCCCTCAGCCCCTCTGAGCACTGCACACCAGGGCAGAGCTGCCCAGCTCCTTCACTCCTCTCCAGAAATGGCCCAGTGCACACCTCACCCCAACACACCTGGGCTGTTACACCTGTGCCACAGGAAAACGGACTCCAGAAACAGAGAGCATGGGACCAACAGGAGATGGCCAGCTCCTGAGCTGGGAGTTCTCGTGGATTCTGGTTCCCTGATCCTCCTCTCATTCCTGTATTGCCTGTTCAAACACTCATTTGCTCCTGTTTACCCACTACAGCCTTAAAATGCATAGATATTTCAATACTCTAAAGGCAGGTTAATCATTTATTTATTGTTTGCTTCTTATTTCAGAGGCCTGAATTACACCATCATTACTTGGAGAGAGGCTCTAACAACCCAAGCTGTTTGTCTAGCAGCCACATTTATTTTTGCATGGCAAAACCATTATTCCCCCACCAAAATCAGAACAAAATAAGAAAAATACCCTTGAGCACTTCATGCAATTTTAAAGCAAGAGCTGTGTTAGTCCCCACAAGAGCCAGCAACTGAGTTCCCAATTACAGGACAGCTCAAGCAATAACTCTGGATCATCTGGCACAGCTCAGGCAACTTGGAATGGAACAGGTGACTGCAGGAATTGGGCTGCCAAGGGCTTGGGAGGAGCCAGGTGAGGGAAAGCTGGTGCCCAGTGCAGTCCCAGAGGGGAGCAGGGGAAGCCCAGCCAGCCCAGGTGTTCCAGCTGTGCTGCCCCAGCAGGAGGAGGGAGAAGGGATCAGGCAGCCCAGGAATGCTGCAGAGCCCTGCCCAGCTGTGCTCTGGGCTCCCTTCTCCCCACAAACACTCAGCAGTCCCAACATTTGTCCCGGCCCTGCCTTGCTGCAAATATTTAAAGATGTTTTCCCTTAATTCCCAGTTTTCCCCACTTCTTCTGGAAAATGAGCCATGACACACGAGCCATTTGCAACGCTGCAAGTGTGACATTGGCTGGATTTCCATGGCAACTCTCCCCTCTCCGTCCCTAGCCTCTGGATGTGCATTCCCAGCAGACTCGGGTTGCAGACACACATCATTATATTTAATCTGAACAAGTGTGTACCTGAGTTGACTTTATTTCATGAAACTGCATAAGAAATTAAATTTCTCTCAGTATTTCCTGCTCTCCCATCCCGGTGTCATTACTTGCAGGGCTCTGCCATTACTTGTTGGCATTTTGCATCAGTACATAATGATACAATATCAGATAATGTTAAGATGCAGAAACCACTCCAAACACCAGACAGCAATTTTCTGCTCAGTTTCCCAATTTAACCTGAATTGATACTACACTGTAAGTCTGCATGAGGTTCACCGACTGCTCTAATTAGAGCAGCATCTTGGGCAGCAGCACTCACTTGCATCCTGCCTTTTTGGTCCTGGCCTTGGTAGGGCAATTAAGAGGCACAAGAGAGAACTCCTCTCCCAGATTTGTCCTCATGAACAGCACCAGGTCCTCCTGTTACAGCTCATCTCCTGATCCTCCAAGCCAGTGCAGCTCTCAGCCCTCATGAAATTCACTGTGTTTTATAAACCCCACCTCAAATTGAAGTTTAACCTCCCCAGCCCAGGAGAACGCCGTGGGGTGGTGAGCACACCTTGTGGGGCACAACTCCTGCAGCGAGGCTGGGGCAGAGCAGGAGTTCAAGAGTGCCCAGCAGTGGCACCAGAGCCACGGGCAGGGACTGAGCCCAGCAATTCCCCCTGCACAGGAGGCAGAACTTGTGCCCTGGGCAGTGCCCTGCCCTGAGCAGGCTGCCCGGGGAGGGGCTGGAGTGTCCCTGAGCAGGGATATTGCAGAGCCACATGGGCACAGTGCTGTGCCCTGTGCTCTGGGGGGGCACCAGGGACCCTCTGGGGGCCCTCCCAGCCTGGCCCAGTCTGTGGTTCCCTGTTGGAGCCCAGGCTGTCTCTGACAGCCCTGGTGATCCCAGCTCCAGCCTGGGGGCTCCAAAGCCCTGCGGGGGTGTGTGTGTGTGTGTGTGTGTGTGTGTGTGTGTGTCAGAGACCCCGGCAGACAGCCAAGGACTCCACAGCTTTGTTTGACCCGTGGAACAAATCACCACCTGTGAATGAAGAATTAAAGGTCACAAAAGTTTAGACAGCATGATAGTAGTAGTTGTAGAGTGAAAAGGGAAATTTTTGGGATTTTTACCATGGGGGCTTAGGGGGTAAGATGGAGGGACTTGGGGGTTGTCCTGTCCTCCTTCCTTCTTCTTCCTAACCCCATCTTCTTGGTGATGTTGGCACTTGGGGATTGGAGTAGAGTAGAATGTAACTGTCTAACATAGGTGATAGGCATTGGATCATAACTATAAATAACTAACACATAATTTGTAGTATAAAAGTCAGTGCCTGCCCCAGGAGAGGGCAGTGTGCCTTGGACTGATCTGCTGAACAGACCTTGGCAGGCCAGACAGAAAATATCTTAGATAAGAAACAATAAAACAACCTTGAGAGCATCAGCTGAAGACTTCTGACTCCTTCTTCGACAGCTGGGTTGGGAAACAGAGACTTTTACACATCTCAGAGTCATCTCAACCAAAGCAAACTCCAAGAGTTCCCCATCTCTCCTAACCACTGGCACAGCAAAACTTCTGTTGACTCAGGTCTCTGGTCTTTTCCACTCCAGAGACCACCAAAAAGAGGTCACACATGATGGCAACAGCAAATGCATGGACAGAACCAAAGGATGGTTTGTTGGGTTTTTTTGTCAGTCCAAAGAACCTGTCGGAGCTGTGCTGGAGCCCCAGGAACCCCCCCTTGGCCCCGTGAGCAGGCAGAGGGACCCTGCCCACCTGTGGGATGGCAGCAGGTACTGAACCCCAGGGACTGAGGCAGGAGCTGCTTCAGGATAAATCCCTCTTCCCCAGGGATCCCTAAGAGCTCCACCTGATGAGGAGCAGAGAGGCAGTGAAACACCCTCGAGTTCTCATTAACCCCTTTTCCTCACAAAACAGCACAGTTTGGACAATGCTCTCAGGCATGGGCGGGATTCCTGGGGCTGTCCAGAGCAGCTGGACTGTGATGTCCTTGTGAGGCCCTTCCAGCACAGGATATTCTGTCCAGTAATTTTTATGGTGTTGGATCCCAACCCTGGGCATTCAGTGAATGACTCCATGGGGTGTGACAAAAACCACAGGGAAGGAAGTGCCTGAAAGAGTTGGCAGCATTCTTCCCTCTTGGAAAGCCACTGGCAGGAGCTGCCTTCTGGGCAGCTCCAAGGCCAAATGCAGGAGGAGAGCATTCCACTGGCACGTGGAAAGGCAGCAGAATGTTCACATCAGGGACTGAGCCTTTTGTGCTGCCTTCATCTGAACGCAGCGGGGTGGACTCCTGCAGCCCCAGAAACTCCTTTTAGCTGATGCCTGTGGATAGAACTTCCTGCATTTTTAGGGAAGCCTAGGAGGATAGAGAAAATAAACCCATCAGTCTCGGTTCTGACTGCCCCATCTTGCAGAAACAGAACCTAAATGAGGCAAAGCCAGAATGAGATGAAAACTAAATACAGCTAGGACTTGCTAGTTTAAGGTATCAGAGATGCAACTTGCATCTCTCCTCAGGAACATTCTCCATGTTCACAAAGATGCTTGTGGCAGATGAAAACATCCATGTGGAAAACATGGAAGTTCAAATGGATATATTCAAACCAAAGCCCCAGCAGTATTTTGTCACATATTTTGTGTGCCCACCACTTGTGCCATGGTTTGAGTGTCACCTGTGCAGACACGAGCTTGTGTTATGTCATTTATCAGATATGGGGCAATCTGAAAATCTGAATCAAAAATCGCCCCATCACAGGTGTAAAATGTGTCAAATCCCAACAGGAACCAGAGGCCACACTTAGAATTTAAGCCACCACCACACAGAATGTCACCACACCCTCCATGACACCAATGGCTGAGGATGGCGAAGAAACAAAACTTTTCCAAAGAGGAGAAAAAAGAAGGATTTCAGCATTTGTTTCACTCTGACTGGATGTAAGATTTACTGGTTTTTCTGCTGGGAAGGGGGAAAGATGAGAAAATCATAGAGTCTTTAAGGTTGGAAAAGCTGTCCAAGACCATCCAGTGCAGCCTGTGCCCCATCCCCACCCTGTCCCCAGCCCAGAGCACTGAGTGCCACGTCCAGCCCTTCCCTGGGCACCTCCAGAGATGGGCACTCCAAACCTCCCTGGGCAGTTCCAATGCCTGGCCACTCTTCCCATGGGGAAATTCCTGCTGCTGTCCCCCCTGGCCCAGCCTGAGGCTGTTCCCTCAGTGGCCCTTTGCAAAGGACAGCACTATCCCACAGCAAACACGTGGAGTGTCTTGGCCAGGATGTTTCTCCAGGACATCAGGAGTGGGGAAACAGCAGCTGAATCCAGAGGATTCCTGGGCACCCTCACCACAGTGACTGGGAGTGGATCTTGCTTCCAACCCCTTCCCACCTCTGATGAATCCCACAGGTTAGAAGAGCTCCAACCAAAGGCCTGGAAGCAAATCCCAAAATGTAGAACACAGACCTGGCACTACCCAAGCTTTGGTTTCCCGTTCTTCAGGCCTCTGCTGTGACCTGAACCAACCTGCAGCTTGAGAGGTTTCATACCTCTCCCAAAACCCAACCCCAGAGGCCCTGGGCAAGTCTGGCTGCAACTGCTGAGGCACCACTGAAACCTCATTTTGGAAAGAAATGGCAAAAAAAAAGAAGGAATTTAACCCAAGACTTTCCCACCTGCACTCCAGAGGGGCCTCTCAGGTCCCACCACTCTGGCTGAGGGTGAGGGCAGCAGCAGCTCCTTTCTGGGGCCCCAGACTTGGGCTTCCAACTTTAACCTCAGGTGTTCCACCTCTCCAACAATATATCACTTCCCTCTAAAGGAGCTGCTCCAGTACAATGTTCACTCACGCACAGGAAATTAAGACATTAGTTACAAAACTAATTAATGCGCCCTGCCTACCACAGAGCCTCTCTGGACACAAACTGGGGAAGCATTTCCACATGTCTGATCTGAGTTTTTCTAAACAATGCTAGAAACAGCTGTAAAGTTCTAAACTTTGTTTTTTCCTAATGAAAAACTCCATCAAAGTTGGCATTTACACATGACTGGGGTAGGGCAAGTGAGATGCCATCAAATTTTCCATCCCTGAAAAATCTCCCACATTTTTCATTTTTGAGTACTAAGGGTGCAAATCAGCCCAATTTCCTTTCATTAGGACTTGTTATGTTGTTCTTGATTTCTCTGAAAATTTTCACAAGAGAAAAAGAATTCCCAACAAGCTTTAATTTTAATTGATTGCTATTCAACCCAATGAGGTCATGCATGTTTAATTATCATCATCCCTATTACAGACAGAAAATAAACTTCCTCTGATGTTGCTGTGCTAATTATCATCTCATTTGTTTAGCAATGGCATCACACAACCGATGGAGATTATTGAAACAAAGAGCAAAAAGACCTGTACAGAACATTGCAAACAGAGGCCAGGGCTCAGCAGAGTCCTAGATGGATCACATGGATCACATCCAGCACCATTCAGAGATTCCTTTCAGCTCTCCAAGGCAGGAACATGCTCGAAGATTTTGCCATGCTGAACTTTCAGCAAAATAAAGAGGAAAAGCAGGATGAAAGCATCATCCCATTCCTTAAAGTGCTGGGAATGGAAGGGAAGAGGAATTAAAAATGAGGCTTTGAAAGGGACAAAGTGTTTGTGAAATTCAGGGCTGCTCCAAACACCAGCTCAGGTCTCAGACTGGGAATGAAACATGGAATCCCAGAATGGTTTGGGCTGGGAGGGGCATTAAAGCTGATCAGTGCCACCCCTGCCATGGGCAGGGACACCTTCCACCATCCCAGGCTGCTCCAAACCCCATCCAGCCTGGCCTTGGGCACTGCCAGGGATCCAGAGGCAGCCACAGCTGCTCTCTGCCAGCCCCTCCACACCCTCCCCTGCTCTGGACACACTTTTGTAAATCCCTGGCAGCACCAGCCCCTCCATCCCTTTGCCAGTTTGTCCCTGGGAAGTTCCCAGCTGCCTGTCAGTGATGGTCACTTTTCCTCCTGATGCTGCTGCTGCTGCTCCAAGACTCTTCAAAAGTGAGCTGGGGTCAGGTCTGAGAGTAAACAAAGCCAATCCAAGACCTGTAGTGGGCTGGAAATGCTCCTTTTTCCTCACAGGGAGGGTAGGTAAACTTGATGCTAATCTCTGCTCCAAGCAAACGTAATCCTTCTGCATCCCAATAAACTGTGGCATCTACAAGCACAGCTCCAGCACATCAGTGCAGTGATGTGTGTGACCCAAAATAAGAACACGAGGACCAGGAGCCTGCTCTCCAAAGCAGCTGGGTGTGCAGAGCTCTGCAATGCTTATTAGGTTCGTTTAAGTACCAAATTAAGCAAAGAGTGGGAGGAAAGACTGATGAAACCATAATCTGATCTCCTGCTCCAAGTTTAACCTAGCTTGGCAGCTCTGTCTGCTTCTACACTTATTTTTAATTTAGTAATGCTCTGATGATTTATTTCTATATTAAAAGCTATTTCACAAAAACTGAAAAAGAAGCGACTGCAGGAGAAGCAAATTCTCCCTCACAACTGAAACAAAGCCATTTCTGCAAGCACACAGGGAATTTGGGCTGATTTACAGCCAGCTTGTCCAAGGGAAGCACTGCTCCCTGCAAAAAAGCACTCATACTCATTGTCTGCCCTGCTGAAATGGCAATGTGGCTCTGCTGTGAGCCCTGAGCACTGCACAGCCCCTGGGTTGTGTCAGGGCCTCCCTGGAAATCTTGGGCAGCACTGAGAGCCCCTTTGGATGGAAGATGTGGAGGAACAGCAGCCTGGTGCCACAGCCCCCAGGAACTGCTAATCCTGTAGTATCCCTGTTCCCACAACTTCCCAAGTGATTTTTCCTGGAAATAACTGCAAGTGCCCATCCCCAAATGAGATGGAACAATCCAGAAAAGCAGCCATCTGCTTCCCCCCTCTCCTCATTCCTGTTCCAAAAGGAACTGCAATCTCTCGTCTCCTTCCTTCCCACTTTATTTTTAGAGCATCTTCAGCCAGAGCTCAGCTCTCCATCCTTAACACTGCACCTTGTGCGCTTCTCTCTCCCCTTCCAAACAGATTTTTTTCCAGAAGGAATATTCTACTGGATACCAGACATTTGTACAGACAGTGTACAGAGAGCTCTACAAGACAAAGAAAACAAAATATCTTGTGGATTAGACAGACATAGATCCTGAAATTCACTCTGAGGAAGGGGAACGCGCTTAGGCAGACTTTGTCATCTAAAAAAAACCCCAGATTTCTCATTTTGTTCCCTCTCAGAAAAGTGACAAAGCCATGACTGCCCACATACAAGTGCAGCTGCCTATGGACAGCGAGAAAATACAGAACTCAGAGCTCCCAGAGTTTGTTTATTTTCTGCTTTGGAGATGATACCCACACAGCTGTCAACTGAAGCAGAGAGATAAGCCTAAACACAGGGCTGATAGAGCTCTCAGGAAGGGTCCCCATCCCTCTCCTTTACCAAGAAGGAGCAGGAAATGCAGAGACATTCCAATTCCCTGGGAAGAGAGGGAGACTCAGGGGAGGTGCTGTAGGAGGTTAGTGGGGCTCTGGAGCACCTGCCCATGGACACAGGCTGGGAAAGCTGGGATTATGCAGCCCGGGGAGGAGGAGGTTGTTGGAGACCTCCCAGCACCTCCAGAGTCTGGAGGGGACCCAGGGAAGGCAGAGAGGGACCCTGCATCAGGAACTGGAGCAACAGGACACAGGGAATGGGGTCAAACTGCCAGAAGAGAAATTTAGATTAAAGATAGGGAATAAATCCTTCCCTGTGAGCATGGACAGGCCCTGGCACAGGGTGCCCAGACTACCCCTGAATCCCTGGAAGTGTCCAAGCCCAGGTTAGACAGGGCTTGGAGCAGCCTGGGACAGTGAAAGAACCAACAACCTGATCCCTCTAGGAAATGCCAACACATGCAGGGAAGAGCAGTTTTTAACACTCCCATTTTCCTGCATCAACTGCTCCATCCCAGTCTGCCTTACTGTCCCTTCAAGTGCACGCAGCCCATCAATTCCTCCAAACTTAGAGCAAAATACATCAAGCTGCATCCCCAAAAGCTTTCTCAGTGCCAGCCCTTTCTTCTGCCTCTCTTTTGGCAGCAAATGCTCTTGACACAGTCAACTGCAGTCCCACTCAGGACTGCCACAGTTTCAAAATCTGATGTGGCACCTTCCCTGGAGCCTGCAGTTCTCCAAGTTTTTAGTTCTGCCTGCCTGGAGTTTGTACCAGGAGGAATTCACAATTCCTTGGCACCCTGCCTTAGCTGACTTCCCACACCTACAGAAAAAGTTCTGTCAGTGCAATAGGAGAAACCAGAACTTTCCCCTAAAAAGGAAGCCAGAACCATGGGATCACGTGGCCATTAAATCCCACTTATGGAGAATCTGGGAAAGCTGTCAGCTGCCCCTTCCTCCCAGGGCCTGACAGGAGCAGCAGCCTTCCCAGGGAGCCCAGGAAGGCAATCAGGGTGCACCTCTGGCTGTGACTGATGGCATCTCTAATTGCCAGGAGAACAGAGCTGTGCTGGGGGGGCAGGGCTGGGGACAGCAGGGAGCAGAGGGAAGAGCTCCTTCCAAACAGTCCCAGCAGTGACTTTGGGAAGGACTGACAGAGCAATGCTGAGCCTCCCCCCTGCAGGCAGTGAGGAACCTCTATGGAGGCTGCTCTGGATGTGGGGCCCACCCTGTGCCACCTCTTCCAAGCACCAAACCCTCCTAAGCCCGGGGCTCCCATTCAGACCAGTTTGCTGCAGCTACAGAACTCTGAGTTTAATGGCAGCATGCAAAAATGCTGACAGTTGTTCACCTAAATATTTCATGTCTTTTAGTTTTCCCCTCCCAAAGTACTTTTTCCTCAAGGGAAAGCACAAAGAGTGCAGAAAGGAAGGGGAAGGACACACCAGGCTGGTGTGCAGCAGGGATGTCACCCCCTCAGCCAGAGCTCTGGGCAGTGCTGAGTTAATGCCATGCCAGACCAGCACTAATGCCCAAACACCTGCAAATTTAAAGCAGGCCTAAAGAAGGGAGGGGATGGGCTGCAGGGCTCCAAAGGGCTGCTCTCCCCAGGGCAGGTGAGCCCAGAGCAGACCCAGCCCCCTGACAGACACCCCATTTCTCTGCCCCCTGTGCCAGGCTCCAGCAGCTCCGTGTGCCCAGCAGAGCTGAGCGTGCCCAGGCATGGAGCAAATCCAGCACCAGGCAGATCCAGCTCGGAACAACCCCAACCTGAGCACTCATCAGCAGGGACCTGCTTCTTTTCTGAGCAGCAGAGCAGCTACAAGGCACCAGGGACTGAGCACAGTGTTCATCCAGCCCCAGGGGTCACAGAGAGCTGCCCTGGCAGTCAGGGCACAGAGGCTCCAGCCTCCCCTCCCAGAGCACACCCGAGCACTGCCCAGGGCTCTCAGCACTGCAAGCACTGAGGGCCTCTGATTCGGAGAGCCCAGAAATGAGCTGTGAGGACTCCCCCACACCTCCTGGCCTCTCCAGGCAGGGTTCATACCCCTGAGGCAAAGCTGAGGGGTTCATGGTGGGGAAGGTGGCAGCAGGCATGATGCAGCAGCTTCAGGATGAGCAGGGCTGATGCTCCCCTGTAAAGCTCCTACAGATGGGCTTCTGTGGCCAGGCACTGACAGGATCTGGAGCCTCAAAAAATAGCAATTAAAACATGTTCCTGGGTGACCTCACTTCTGTATGAACACCAAAATCCCCTGGCAGCAGGGCAGTCTGCCAGTGCTCAAGCCTTGCTTTGCAGGAGCCCAGCACTAACTCTACCAAGGGCCAGGCTGGGTACAGAAAGCAGCAAATTCCAGTTTTGGAGTTGTTAATCCCCAAAGGTGAGGAAGGAAAAGGGTGGGTGCACCCACAGGAGTCATGGAATCACAGAATGGGTTGGGTGGGAGGAACCTGAAAGATCATCTTGTTCCACCCCCTTCCACCATCCCAGGCTGCTCCCAGCCCCAGTGTCCAGCCTGGCCTTGGGCACTGCCAGGGATCCAGGGGCAGCCACAGCTGCTCTGGGCACCCTGTGCCAGGACCTGCCCACCCTCACACCCAGGAATTCCATCCCAATATCCCATCCAAAGCCACTCTCAATTTAATGCCACCTGCCTTGTCCTTCACCCCAGGCCCCTGTCCAAACTCCCTCTCCAGCTCTCCTGGAGCTCCTCCAGGCCCTGCAAGGCCACCCTGAGGTCCCCCCAAAGCTTCTCCTCTGCAGGTGAACATTCCCATCTCTCCCAGCCTTTCCTCCAGCAGAGCTGCTCCAGCCCTCTGCCCATCCTGGTGCCTCCCCTGGGCTCCTGCAGCAGCTCCAGGTCCTGCCTGTGCTGGGCCAGGGCTGGGGCAGCTCTGCAGGGGGAGCTCAGGGACCATCAGGACTTTGCCAACTGCTCTCCCCCGATTTCCCATCTGCAGATTTCCAAAACCATGCTGGAAACCCGGGATGAAGGAGGAGGCTGTGGCTGGCTGGGTTTGCCCACAGCCCTGGCAGACACTCCAGGAGCCCCAGGAGAGCATTCCCAGGTGTAACCTCAGGAGAATTTAGCCCGGAGTCACCAGGACAGAGCAGCAGTCCGGGCTCTGGAGTGGGAGTTCTCCAAAGGCTGAGCCAGCTGGGAGCTCCCAGGGCAGCCAGCAGCGAGTGAGGGTGAGAGCAAGGATCCATTCTGCCTTTAATTCAATCTAGGCCTATTTATGCACCGCTGACTGCAAAGGACAGTGAATTAAAGTGCACATGAAAGGAAATCATTGCCCTCAGCACTGGCTCTCAAACACTCTTTAAAGTCTGTTTGATGAAGGGCTGCTCTGCTGTGTCACCCAGCGCCATCGGCTCCATTATCACTCCTTTGTTTTCAGTCTCCACCCCCAAAGTCATTAAATACTTGCTTTCTAATGAAAATGGATTGGTTTTGGCCAATAAATCACTCAAAAGCCATCTGCCAATGAAAAAAAAAATTCAAAGAGCCAAATTCCCCCAACTCCTCCTTGCATATTTTTCCCCTCTGCTTTGGATTTAGAGGGAAAAATATGTTTGGATAATCCATCAACGGCAGCTTTCTCCTGGGAAGTGTGAACAGACCACAGAAAAGGCTCAGCTTGGCTTTGACTTCCAAAATCACTTCATGGACCACTCAGAAACAATTCAGGCAGCAGGGTATGAGCTCCGAATATTGGTGCTGCCCCAGATTGTTTTGTTTTCATTAATAAGATTATTGCAGTGAAAACAGGCTCTCTGAAGCTTAATTTTCCTAGCAATTGTTAAATAATTCAATACCCATCTTTTCTGTCTCTTTAACGCCTCTGAAATATCAAAATCCTTCACAAATTAAAGGCCAAATCCTGTTTACTCTTTCCATTTCTAAAGCAACTCTGACATCAATAAAGGCTGTTTTTGTGACTTGGGCTCAGATTAAAGTTCTGTCAGTGTGAGTGTTTTTTATTTTTTCAACCAGGAGCATAATTTTTTTTCTTTTTAATCAAAATAATTCTCTTATGCAAAGCTCTAAAACTACAAAAGCAAATGCTTCCAGTATGGCCAGCGTGGTTTTCTTCATAAAAATGGATTACATGAACATTTTCTACCAATAAACTAGGGCTGCCTTCAGGAAGGAGAATTTGCTCCCTTGCCTGTAACTGTTCTGAAGGGACAAGCCAGAGCCTCAATGTCCCTGCCCAGTTTTCAAGGCCTTTCAGGGAGCAGCTGGGCTTGACTGGTGCTTGAAGGAGGGCTTTAAGTTTTAACTTTAAGCAGTAACATTTGAATTGGCCAAGAATGATGGTTTTGTAGAATCACAGAGTACACTGAGCTGGAAGGGACCCGCGGGATCATCAATCCACACGGAGGATTGACTGCCCTGCACAGACACCCCAACAGCCCCACCCCTCCAGGCCCTTCACCGCCTCCCTGCCCCTCCTTCGGATGGTCTCCAGTAACCCTGGACCTGTTCTACACTGCCCCAAAGTGCCCCAGAGCAGAGCAGAGGGGACAGTCACACCCAGACAACCTTTCAAGTGTCCAGTGGTTCCCAGAACAGTGATGCCATCTGCCCCACCATCCATCCAAGAGCACAGACTGCCTGCAGCTGCTTCCATCAGCAATCACTGAAACAGTCAAGGAACCCCAAATTCCCTTCCTGACTCCACACAGCCCCTTCTCAGGCAAAGCAGGGAAATGTTTTGGTGACAAGTGTCCCCCAAGGCTGGGCAGGGGGTTCCATGTGCTCCAAGCTGGCTGAAGGCTCAGCACCCAAGGCTGGACCTCCCCCATTCCAGGGGAGGCACAGCCTTCTCTGGGGCTCATGTTTAATACCAAACCCAAATCCCACTCCATGCCCCAAAGGTCCCTCCCAAAGAGGGCTCCAACACTGCTTTTTCAAGGTCACTTGGTCAAAGCAGCCAGGCACGAGCCCATCCAGGTGCCTCAGCTGTGTCCCTGTGCCAACACCGCGGTGCCTCTGAGGACAACTCTGCCCCTGCCACTGGGAAGCTGCACACACACAGATCCTCCACTCCAAAAGCTTTTCCCTAATTCACAGAACGATCCCACAGCTTTGGGCCTGCTCCCAAACCCTGGGGCTTGGTGGGGACCTTGCCAGGTTTCAGCAAGGTTTGGATCTTCTGCTCTGGATGTAGCCAATCCTGAGGAGGATCTTCCAGGAATACAGAGAGCTGAAAGGAGCCCCAGCACTGACATCCACAGAGAGCTTGCTCACCCATGGGCTGCTGCCAGCCAGCTCCAGGTGCACAGACCTCAGGTGCACCCTCAGCAGAGGCTCTCCAGGCAGTGACATCAATCTGCTCATCCTGTAAAACCTGACACCATCACAAATTATCACAGAGCCTTCTTTTACACTCGGCACTAAATTAGGTGACATTAAAAACCAGCAGATGAAGAATTCCTCATAAAGAGGCCCAACAGCAGCAACCTGAGCTCCAACATGTCCATGGCAGCTTTCTCACACCACAGGGAATCTCTGGGAAGTTTAAGAGCTTTGAATTAGCACACCAGGGAGTGAAAGTCACTTTGTGCAGCCAGTTGAGGATGACTCCTCCCAGTACCGTTAACATAAAAATCGAGAAGTTCAATTAAAAATTTTACTATGTGGCCTCAAATCATCCCCAAAAAACCCTCAGCACTAAAAGGAAAACCCAAACTGATAACACTGAAGAGGTTCTTGCTGAAGTACTTTAAAAGCTGATAAAGCACTTAATGGTTTTAATTTAATCTGGAGATGGATGACAAAGTTATTGAGGTCATGATTCTGACCTAAATCTTCCCTCTCCTACATTCTGAGCCCAAACAAGACTGACACTAATTAAACAAAAAAATATCTCCATTTCTCCTCCACAAGGCTAGGTTGGACAGGGCTTGGAGTAGCCTGGGATAGTGGAAGGTGTCTGTGGCAGGGGGTGGAATGAGATGAGCCCTTCCAACCCAAAATATTCTGTGACTCTGTGACTGTTCTGGTTTTTGTTTTTGAGTTTTCAGAACCCTTCATTATCCACGCCAGCCAGAAGTGATCAAACCTCAGGTTTCAGCTTCACATCCCTGGAAGCACGAGTCTCCAGGAGCTAGGGACGGATGGGTGTGATCTCTTAAGGTGTTTGCACAAGATGTTTGCACCAGCTCCTTCCAGCAGCACCAACCAAACCTTGCCTGGGAAGAGCCACAGAATCCCAGAAGGATTTGGGTTGGAAGGGACTTAAAATCCATCCAGTGCCACCCCTGCCATGGACAGGAACACCTCCCACTGTCCCAGACTGCTCCAGGATCTGTCCAACCTGGCCTTTGGACAAATCCATGTTGCTCCCATGCTGGACCCTGGAGCTTTGGGGCTCCAGGGATTTTGCTGGAAATGATGCTGAGCCCTGACATGGAATTGCAGCCAGTGCCGGGATGGAGGAGAACCAGACCTCAAGGCAGATAAAGCACCTGGGTGGCCAACACAGAGCTTTGGTCTCTTTGACCTGCTCAAGTCTTCAGAGCCTGGGGAGGATCACCACTGCCAACCATTTATCTTCCTGCTTGGTTTGAATTTTATCTGTTTAAGTTTTATATGTAGCCACTGAAGAGCTCCATGAGCCTTCTGCAGCTGTTGGGACATTCCCAGCCCAGCCCTCTAAGCAAACACCTGACACCAGCATCTTCTCACACATCCAGGTGAGGGTTCCAAAAACAAATTCTCATTTCACCACCCCACATTTGGCTCCTATGGAAATCTTCCCCTCCACTTCCAAATGCCAGAAGAGTGAGAACATTTTACATCATCTTCACACAGAATCAGGAATTTTCCTGCAGTTTGGATATGTTAAAGCCAGGAAGAACCAATTTAAAAAATATTCAGCATTTTGTACAAATGCCTCAAGATTTTTTTTTTTTTTCAAAACAAACCAACAGAAACCCAGGAAATATCCTGAAAATTCTGCCTTTTCCTTGCACATGTGTTTGAACAGTTTGCACCATCCCTGAGTTGTCTCCTGCCATCTTGAGCACTCCAGTGGTGGTGAAATTATTTATAAGAGTTTAAGCAAACCTGTCTAAATCTGTTATTGAGGTCTGATGTGCACCTTGCTAACCCTGCAAGGGTGGGGATGTGCTACAGGAACCCCTGGTCCCAGGCATGGAGATTCTCTCCCATCATTTTATGGCAGTAGAGGTTATTCCCAAGACCTTTACTCCTCTGGCTCTTTCAGAGTTTGTGCAAATCCTGTGTGCACAGAAGTTCCAGGCTGTTACAGTGGCCTGAAATAAGTCTTAGAGGTTGGACTAAAAGGGGAAAGGAACAGCATTTATGCAATTAAAATAAAGAAAGCACTGAGTCTTTGGGCTTTTGAACACCATCATGGGATGATGGCTGCAGGAATCCCCATAGAAGAATCAATACTTAGTGGTTTCTGGAATTAATAAATAAATATAATAATGATGCCACGAGAAGTCCCTAAGGTCTCACCCCAAATGAAAGCACAACCACCAGAGAAGGACAGCTCAGCACCACCCGAGCTCTATGACAGAGGAACACTTTCATTAAACACAAATATCTTGTTAGCAGCAGAACCTTCTCTCCACTCCTGGGCCATATTCAATAACCTAAACCCCCTCCCTGTTTTTCCATCTCTACCCTGCAGGATTCCCACACCTGGGATGAAGTTTGCTCTTTCCTAGATACACTGCAGGAGCAAATCGTTAACATTTGTGAGGCTGAGACAGAAGGTAATTGGGTGGGTTAATTAACATTATTTTCATCTTTATAAAAAAACCCCAAACCATTCAGCCCTTCTATTCTTTCACAATCCATAACTCTCAAACCCCATTTCCTCCTCACAATGATCTTAATTCTAATTAAATGAGCTTTTGTCTTCCAGCACGAGTAAAGATGAAGTGCCACATAAATCTGCAGTGTAGCCCTGTCCAAAGTCTATCTAACCTAAAAGCTGGCTCCCAGCTGCCATCCAAGCATGGCAGGCTTGGAAAGAGGCTTCTTGTCATCTCTGGGGCCACCTGAGGGCTCCTCCAGCCCCAGCCCTTTGGAGGGGTTGCTCGCTAAGGGAGCCACTCAGCCTCTGCCTCTGCACAGCCACGGGTGGAAAATGCCAAGAGAAAGTCAGGAAATTCATTATACTGTAAATAATCCAATCTGTCCAGGGTGGAGGTGGAGTCACCACCCCTGAGGTGCTCAAAAAAGGAGCAGATGTGGCATCTCACATCTGGGCACAGGGGGACCTAGCCAGAGCTCAATTTGAGTGTCTTGGAGAGCTTTAGCACCCTTTGGCTCTGTGATTTCAGGGACAGAGGACCAGGCAGCAAAGCTCCAGGCTTCACAACTCCTGCCAGCAGCAAAGTGTGGCCAGCCCCATTTCCACTCAGGTGAGTGTCCCTCAGCCCCAGGGCTGCCCATCTTCACTCAGGGGGCTCCTGGATGAGACCCAGGGGCACCAGAGCACCTCACTGTTTTCCTGGGCCAGACCCCTGGAGCCATCAGTACCTCACACCTGTAGTTACAAATCCTGGGCTGCCCCTGCAGCACCATCAGCACATGGAGCCATAGATCTCCCAGACTTCAGCAGCTTTTTGACCAAAGCTGATGTGACACGACCAAACCAGGTCAGGCAGGAGGAGCTGCTGGCTCTGGGGTCCACACCAGTGAAACAACAGGCTCCAGACCTCAATGAGCCTCAAAAAAGCTCATGTTCTGTCAGGGAGAAATAAGTCATTCTTGAAGATGCTAAAAAGCTGGATCCCACCATGGGGTACCCCAAGACCAGCCCATCAATCTGCTGTTTCACAGCATCTTCAATGGTCTCACTTGGATTTCCCACAGGACTCTGAAGGCATCAGCTTTCTTCCATTTTTCATGGCCTCACGGGTTTTCTGGACCCTCAGCAAACTCTGCTCCATGCCTGTCATTAACAACTGGATAAACCCTGGCTACATCTCCACAGCAAAGCCCAGCCAGGCATGGAATGCAGGCAGAAATCCCCTCCTAACACACCTCAGCACCAGCAAATCCCACCAGCTCTGCAGGAGCTCACTCTGGTGGAGATCAGGATCTCTGGGATGACCATTTTAAATGTCATGTTCTGTCTGCCTCTCTTGGGAGAGCTAATTCAGACATGATCCATTACCCTGCAATCAGTTTTATCTGCTGCACAGTGGTAGGCAGAGTCTGGCAAAGAAAGCCTGGCTGAGATTGGGGGATCTTTGGTCTATCTGCATTTTAAATGTTAATGTGACAGAAATACAACAGCACAGGTATTGCAGACCCCAGGTATTACACCTGAGAGCACTGCTCCCAGGGACTAAGGGAGGCTATTTCTTGCAGGATATTACTGAAGAAAGCAGGAACGTGGAGCCAGTTTGAGTCTGGGCCATATTTCAGATGGATTTCATTTCAAAGAGGCCATCAGCTCTGTGCCTGGACAATCATATCTGGGAATTAGCCATGAGAGAAAATTGCCCCAAAACATTCTTATATTCTGTCTTCAGTCCCCACTGAATGGATTTGGTCACCTCTGGACTCACAGGAATGGAGCAGCTCTGGTGGGCAGGGAATTTCTCCTGGGGCTGCCACAGTCCCCATGCACCAAGAGTAAACCTAAAAATAGGGAAGAAACTCCTTTTCTTCACTCCCACCCTTTTATCCCAAAATATCTCTTAAAAACTAATGTACCTCTGTATGCTATAATTTCCAAATTTCCTCTAATTCCATGCATAATTACATGGAGCACTGCACTGGTACCCCTTCCTTGCCAGCATTGCTACAGAGTGCAGGATTTTCAGAGCATTAGGTGACAAAGAAATAACTGCAGTCATTATTTCTGGTCCCTGTGTGGGTACACAATGGGACAGCACGTGTCATTAACTTCCTGTGGGGGACACTGCCCATTTATCTTCCTCCTAATCTCCCCCAGTGCCTGCCAGCAATGCTGTTTCAGTGGTTCAATATCTAACATGGCTGGGAGGCTCCTGGGTGTCTCAGGGCTGTGTCCTTCCCCCTGGCTCCCTCAAACCCCCGGGGCCTCAGCAGCAGAATCCACATTTCAGGCGCCTTTAACAAGGTCCAGGTGTCTCCAGAACCCTGCACTGATCTCATTCTCACGTTCCTTGCACTCAGCAGTGCTCGGAGCTGAGCGAGCAGATCTGGGACTACCTGGCTGTGGATGCCATGGGGATCAAGGGCATCCCCTGCTCCAGGGCAGTCTCCAGAAGGGATGTAAGGGGTGCACCAAGGTTGTAGGAGCCCCAGATAAAAATCTCTCCCAGCTCCCAGCTCCTCCTGCCAGTAACTGTTTGCAATCAGCTGAAATTCAGAAATGTGATGCTCCATGTCCTGCCCAGATTTTAGCCCCATCCCTACATTTTTTTTAAGATAAAACAAGCACCAGAACAACCTGACAGGACCTGCTGGCCAGCAGGAGCCAACTCCCAGAGCAAACCCTTCACTCCCACAGCTGCAGATCAGCAGCAGACCCACCCCCAGGCAGCACCTCTGGTTATCAGCACCAAAGCAAGGAAAAGAAATGTGCTGTGAGATGTGGAGCTGTGTGAAAGTGTCCAACATCCCATTTACTCCTGGCTCATTGGTAACCCCTAAACTGGTTCATGCTGGGGAGCCTGGGGAAATACATCCTAAAGAACCAAAATCCTCCTGGTGTAGGTCCTGACCTCCTCACTCCATCTCTTCATGATCACCCAACCCTCCAGCTCCCCAAAGGATTTTCTCAGCTCAGAAACTGCTCAGCTCACCACTCTCTGCCTTCTCACCTCCCCTGCCATCAAACACCTTCCCCAAACCAGAGCTGTCCCTCCCCACGTGGCTGCCCCAGCTTGTCCTTAGCCACCCCCTAAGTGCACTGACAGACTCAAACCCCATTTGAGGGGTTGAACAACCCTCTGTTGTGTTCTGTGAGCACAACAGAGCAGAAGGTGTTGCCAGACCTTTGAACATCACACTGGGGGCTCCAGTTTCCTCAGTCACCTCAAGTGACAGGTTTTGAAGCCCAGCAAGCTCCCAGGGTGGTGTCACAATCACAGGGGACAGTGTCTGTGCCAAAGCTTTCCTGGATCTCCCAACTGCACCACTTTAGTTTAATAAAGGAGTTTGTTCTTTCTTCACTTTTATATTTACTGGCTGAGAAAGGCTCACCCAGCAGTGTTGATCCACTTTTATCACCCTCCAGAGGCTCCAGCAGGAGCTGCCAGCACCACACTGCTCACACCTCACCTGCAAAGGCTTCTGCATTGCTCAGCTTTGCCTTGTGCATGGCCCAGCCCTCCTTTAACAAGTCCAGCAGCCTGAATTTGGTAAAAATAACTGTTTATTTGTCAAAGCCCTGACTCCTGTCCAGAATAAACTGACTCCAAACTAAACTAATTCCTCCAATGAGGGCTGAAGGTGCTGCCTGGGACAAGGGAGCCAAAGGAATAACAAGAAGTCTCTGTGTAAGGGGAACAGACAATTTCAGCTTCCAGGGATTACATCAGTGACCAAAGCAGAGGTGTTTGGGTTCAGGATTCCCACCAGGCAGGGATTTGCACACATGCAGATGCTCTGTGCCTGAGGACAGGCTTCTCCAGACAAACCACATCAGGATCCAGGTGGATCCGACCCACCTGGCCAGACACCACTCCTGATCACAGCATCATTGTGGTACTTGGGGGCTGTGAAGGGAAAGCTCCGAGCTGTGCACACAGAGCAGCCCCAGCTCCAACCCACAGCCAGCTCTTCCCTCCCCTCCTGCTCTTGTTTTGGGCTCATCCCCTGAAGCCTGGCAGGGCTGGAGCACATTTCAGAGCTGCCAACCCTTCAGCTGCAGTGTTACAACAGCCTGAGACACATTTTTTCAAAGTCTGCTCTGGGAGGAGAGGGACTTTCCATTCAGGAGAACACAGTGCTGTGTTTCATGGATGCACACTCACTCCATCACAGGGAAATAATCTCCTCATTGCTCATGGTTTGAACACTGGAACTGAGGTAAAGCCACTTTGTCACCTGCACTTCAACACGAGCCTGGACAAACCTGCACAGCTCCTGCACTCCCCAGTGGGTTTGTTACCAACACCCTTTTCCAAACTCCTGCACCCTTCCAAACCCTCCCTGCCTCATGTCACAGAGCTGGTGGGGGTTATGACATTGTCCCTAGCTCTCCAAGGTGGCTTTCTCACTTCATCTTCCTGCATTTTCATAGAACCATGGAATGGCTTGGGTGGGAAGGGACCTTAAAGCCCATCCCATTCCACCTCTTCCACCACACCTTCCACCATCCCAGGTGCTCCCAGCCCCAGTGTCCAGCCTGGCCTTGGGCACTGCCAGGGATCCAGGGGCAGCCACAGCTGCTCTGGGCACCCTGTGCCAGGGCCTGCCCACCCTCCCAGGGAACAATTCCTGCCCAGTATCCCACCCATCCCTGCTCTGTCTGAAGCAAGTCCCCTTTCCCCTGTCACTCCAGGGGCTGTGTGTCCCTCTCCAGCTCTCCCAGACCCTCCCTCAGTGGGTGGATGCCTCCCTGCCCCTGATGCTGATCAGTGAGTGTCCAGCCCCGCTCGGGGAGTGCCCAGCATGGGGCAGTGAGTGCCCAGCCCCGCTCAGGGAGTGCCCAGCCCCGCTCGGGGAGTGCCCAGCCCCGCTCAGGGAGTGCCCAGCCCCGCTCAGGGAGTGCCCAGCCCCAGTCAGGGGAGTGCCCAGCCCCAGTCAGGGAGTGCCCAGCCCAGTCAGGGGTGCCAGCCCAGTCAGGGGAGTGCCCAGCCCCAGTCAGGGAGTGCCCAGCCCCAGTCAGGGAGTGCCCAGCCCCAGTCAGGGGAGTGCCCAACCCCAGTCAGGGAGTGCCCAGCCCCGTCAGGGAGTGCCCAGCCCCGCTCAGGAGTGCCCAGCCCCAGTCAGGGAGTGCCCAGCCCCGCTCAGGGCAGTGCCCAGCCCCAGTCAGGGAGTGCCCAGCCCCATCAGGGAGTGCCCAGCCCCAGTCAGGGAGTGCCCAGCCCCGTCAGGGAGTGCCCAGCCCCAGTCAGGGAGTGCCCAGCCCCAGCAGGGAGTGCCCAGCCCGCCAGGATGGCCCACCCCGCTCAGGAGGAGTCCCATGCGCCCTCAGCAGTCCCCCCGTAGGGAGTGCCAGCCCCAGTCAGGGAGTGCCCAGCCCAGTCAGGGACTGCCAAGCCCCAGTCAGGGGAGTGCCCACCCCCCGTCTCCTGGGAGTGCCAGCCCAGTCAGGGGAGTGCCCAGCCCCAGTCAGGGGAGTGCCCAGCCCCAGTCAGGGAGTGCCCAGCCCCAGTCAGGGAGTGCCCAGCCCCAGTCAGGGAGTGCCCAGCCCCAGTCAGGGAGTGCCCAGCCCCAGTCAGGGAGTGCCCAGCCCCAGTCAGGGAGTGCCCAGCCCCGCTCGGGAGTGCCCAGCCCCGCTCGGGGAGTCCGCCCCCCAGCCCCCCCAGTCAGGGAGTGCCCAGCCCCAGTCAGGGAGTGCCCAGCCCCAGTCAGGGGAGTGCCCAGCCCCAGTCAGGGAGTGCCCAGCCCCAGTCAGGGAGTGCCCAGCCCCGCTCAGGGAGTGCCCAGCCCGCTCAGGGAGTGCCCAGCCCCAGTCAGGGAGTGCCCAGCCCCGCTCAGGGCAGTGCCCAGCCCCAGTCAGGGAGTGCCCAGCCCCAGTCAGGGAGTGCCCAGCCCCAGTCAGGGAGTGCCCAGCCCCGCTCAGGGAGTGCCCAGCCCCGCTCAGGGAGTGCCCAGCCCCGCTCAGGGAGTGCCCACCCCAGTCAGGGAGTGCCCAGCCCCGCTCGGGGAGTGCCCAGCCCCGCTCAGGGAGTGCCCAGCCCCGCTCAGGGAGTGCCCATCCCCAGTCAGGGAGTGCCCAGCCCCGCTCAGGGCAGTGCCCAGCCCCAGTCAGGGGAGTGCCCAGCCCCAGTCAGGGGGGTGCCCAGCCCCAGTCAGGGGAGTGCCCAGCCCCAGTCAGGGAGTGCCCAGCCCCAGTCAGGGGAGTGCCCAACCCCAGTCAGGGAGTGCCCAGCCCCAGTCAGGGAGTGCCCAGCCCCGCTCAGGGCAGTGCCCAGCCCCAGTCAGGGGAGTGCCCAGCCCCAGTCAGGGGAGTGCCCAACCCCAGTCAGGGAGTGCCCAGCCCCAGCCTGGCCGTACCTGATGGGCAGGGAGGGGTCCCCAGCGTCCCACCAGTCCTTGGGGGGCTGATGTACATGCACCACAGCTCCCAGCTGTAGCCGTGCGCCGAGTTCTCGTAGCGCTGCACCTCGAAGTTGTCCTGCTTGATGTTGTCGATGGAGGGCAGGATCACCCTCTTCCTGTTCTCCTGGATCCGGGAGAGCACCGGCTCCGCCCTGGGGAAAGGGGCACAGCACAGCCAGAGAGTCAGTTCACCGCAGCTCCCACTCACTCCCTCAGCCCACCCAGCCCTGCCCGTGGCAGTGAGAGCCATTCTCAGTGTCCTGTCCCTCCAGGCCCTTGTCTGAAGTCCCTTTCCAGCTTTCCTGGGGCTCCCTTTGGTACTGGAATCCACTCAGAGCCTTCTCCTCTCCAACTGAACAACTCCAACTCTCTCAGCCTGTCCTCACAGCAGAAGTGCTCCAGCTCTTCATGTTCCTCCTCTGGACCCACTCCAAGACGAGGAACACGCCCTTCTTGTGTTGGATAAAAACCTGGTCCACAGGCTGGGAAATTTCCCTTCTGTGAGGCAAGGCCAGGAAGGCTCTGCTTGGTTCAAACCATGCTTGGACTAGACCAGACTTCCCCCAGATCCCAAAACACTGGGCAGAGCAGGATACATTCCTGAAAGCAGGACTGTTTGAAGGGTCTTTTTTTCCTTGGAATGCAGTTTGATGGCTCTATAGCTAAAAAAAATCATCTCTGGGAGGTATTCTGAGCAGGGGGTGTGCTCAGCCTCACCTCTGCAGCTCCAGAGCCACCGAGTGCCCTGGGTCAGTGTGCCCTCACCAGGGGGAATCTGGGGGTATTGACCCTGCACTGGTACTCCCAGTGCCCCCAGTAACAGCAGCAGGAGGGAAACACAGGGAGAGTCAAGCCCACACTGTAAAAATGCCTCCTCCTATCCCTCAAAAAGAGCTTCAAGAGCTCAGTCAATGGGAGCTCCTCAGTGAATCAGGTGTGGGGATTTAGTGACCAGAGAGAGGAATGTTGAGCTGGGAATACAGATCCCAACATAACAAACAGCTCCTAAAATACCCCCTTCCAGCTGCACTGTCATTAAAAAGGATTCAATAGCTGTGCAGAACTCTGCCTTTAACAGCTGCAAATCGGGGGTTTTTGTGGCTGTTACTGCGTTCAAATTCAACACAAGCTTAGCTTCTTCCACCTCCACTTTTCTAAACATGGACCATTTACTTTTAACACTTGGTTACAGGAAAAAAATCTCTTTCAGGCTCCTGTCACACATAGATTCAAACTTGAGCCACTTGAGCTCAAATGTTTTGAATCTCTCTGAAAAAAAAAACCTTCTGAAACACCTTTTGCTGCTTCTGCACCTCTGCTCTTATTCCCAACAGCAGAGGAAATAAGTCAATTCAAAGCATCTTCCCCTCTGGGATCCAGTAAAGGACACAGAAGTGGGAAACCCTTTCTCCTTCATTCCCTTGCTACCTGGGCTTTCTTAAACTTCCAGGAATTACTTAAGGCTAAGGGAATGGGAAATCATCCTGAAAAATATAAACAGGGGGCAGGGAAAGTGCACGCACAAAGGGAACGGATAGAGAAGGACTACAAGGGCAAGGAAAGGTTTTCCTTGTACGTTCCCATGGTGCCATTCAATCCAGGAGGAACACAGAAGGAATCCTGGAGAAGGATGAACAATCCAGAGGACTTGGGTGTCCTTCTGCAGGGACACACCCCTACAAAATGGTGGATGCTCCCCGGTTAATGCTTGTTGTCCCTGAAAATCTGCCTTCTGATTTGTTTTAGTATAATGGAGTCAGTTCTCAGGAATTGTAAGATAAACAAGAATCATGTTTGCATTCCTTTGTAAAAGATATCACCTGATGGACTGCTCAAGTGACCAGTGGAGATGGAGAGGTGGGAACTTCTCTGTCCAATCTCTGGTCACTGTCCAGAAACTTATATATACGAAGTCAACAATAAACTGGAGAGTTCTTTTCTTCTCTGCCTGAACCCCTGCTGTGTGTGTTGCTGTGTGTTCCTATCTGTGTCACAGTAACAAATGCCCCCTCTGACCAAGGCCCTGAGCACCTACCAGCCAGCAGTGAACTCCACGTGGGCATCGAAGAACCCGGTGACCTGGCCCGTGGCAGCTTTCCAGCCCTCGATCCGGGCCCGGATCAGCCCCTCCCTCTTCTGGTTCCTCACCACCTTCACCAGCCCCGGGTAGCGCTTGTTGACGTACTCCTCCAGCGGCGCCTTCAGCTCCTCTGGGGACAAGGACACAGAGCCATGGGACAGGCACACAGCTCCCACCTCGACCAACCCACCCGGGGAGGGACTGGGGCCAACGCCGCTGCACCCCCGGGGAGGGACACAGGCACCTGGGGTGGGGCCGATCTGCACCAGAGGGACCCGCACAGAGGAGCTTCCAGGTGGCCCAGAACGCTGCAGCTGGGCCACTGAGGAGCCCATGGGCCACACTTACACTCCTCTGCACTAAAGGAAATGGAAGTGAAACACAAAGATAGAAAGACATCACCCATGGAGAGCAAACAGCAGCACTGTGAACTGCTGATGGAGGTCTGAGCTGAAGGCACAGCTAGAAATGCTGCAAAACCCACCCAAAGTAACTCGAAGTACATCTAAACCATGTCTGTGCTTCACCACCCTCTTCACTCAGCCTCACCACTACAGCCTTGGCAATTGCTGCTTGTTTTGCCCCAGATAAGTTGAAATTCCCCTTGCTTTTCTGAGGGGATGAAAGGCATTGTGGCTTTGTTGAGAAGATCCTCCCACCACGTATCTCGTGTTCACTGCAGCTCACTTCCCTCTGCTGTCCAGGCCTGTGTGTGCATGCCTGAGACCCTCAGGGACCTGCAGCCCTCAGCCACCACAGCACAGAAATCCTCCAGAGTACAAGACTTGAGCATAAAAGACACAAAGGGCTTTGAAGGTGGAAGCAGATGGCAGGTTACAATAAAGGATAAACACGAGTGTGTTTTCCCAGCCCTTTGGAAAAGTGCCAGTTCTGTGCCAGAGAAACCTCGGTCCCTTCAGTGCCTGCTGCACCAGCTCAATGCACAAAGGTCTGCTGGAGAGAGGAGCTCTAAAAGCTCAGCAAAGCCACTGGGCACCAACACAAACTCTCAGCACCATGAAAGCAGTTCCTGAGAGCATCTTTCACCCCTATGAGGCTTCAGGACAGCAGAAAATTAAGGTATGATCCGTGACCTCAAATTATAGTCTACTGCCCTTCACTGCTCTCTCTCTCTCTCTCTCTAGAACAAAAAATAAAGAGGGAATAAAAAGTCACCATTAATCATCCACATGGTAAAATCCTCGAGACGCACATGGGGTCCCACATGAAGGAAACACACAATAGAGAGCAAAGGAGTAAACAGCAAGTCTCATCTGCTTTGAAATCTTCAAAGGAAAAGGATTATCTGCTCCCTTCCCTGCCACGCCTCCTTCCAGGCACAGCAAATGTGCTTTCTCCACACCGTCTTTCTGGGATGCTTCCCCTCACATCTCCATTTCCCCGAAGTCTCCTTTCTCTTTTATGCTGAAGTGGGAATAAAAAGAATAAAGCAAATGAGCCCCTTCCTCAATTCAAAGCATCTGCATCACACACATCCATAACTCAGCAACTTCCATTTCATGCTGAGCCACTCAGAGCAAAACCAGGATTTTATGGAGACAACAACTCTCCCAAATGGTTTTAAGGAGACAAAGACACCGATTTTTTTGACAGATGAAGCCCCACAAGCACAGCACTTGGCATCTCACGTGGCTTTGGCAGCAGGTAAGTCATTAATGCAGCAGACCACTGCACCAGAGTGATTAAAACAACTTTCACATTGGAGGTGTTTTCCTCAGCAGAAGGAAAACGTGAGAACTCCCCTGGGGAATTGTTTGAGCAGCTCCAAGCAGAGCACAGCTCCAGTGGAACAGAAGAGCTGTACTGTCACAGCTCACAGGGTCAGCCCTGCCAGAGCCCTGTGCCCGCCCTGCTGGGTGACAGCAGCTCTCAGGATGTCCCCAGGCAGCACAGCCACTCCTCTCCTGGGCCCTGGGTGCCAGGGGGCAGAGCAGCACCCGTGGGATGGCCCCAGGGCACGTGGAGGGGCCCGTGGGTGGCACCACTCTGTCACAGCTGTCCCCAGGGGCTGCTGCCCACCTGGAGCAGCACTGCAGAGACACAAGCACTGAGCAGCAGTGGGAAATGCAGTTGCAGGCCCTCTCTCCACTAAGGGTTTCCTGCACAGCCTCACACAAATTTCCAGGTTTGCTTCCTGCCTCTGCTCTGCTCTGGCTCAGCCCACAGTACACAGATTTTGGGGAGAAATGACACTTCTTCCATGCCTGAGCAGCCCTAATGGAGAGGATGGCTGCACCCCTGCACTGGGCTGGGCAAGCCTCATCCTTCTGAGCCATCCTGCAGCTCTGGGAGGAGAGGGCACAGAGCACAGCACTGTTCTGATACTATGACACACATCCAAGGCACTCCAAAGGGGTGGGCTCTGCATTTCATTTCCCAGAGCATCCAGAAGTACAGGAGCGGAAAATCCAGTGCTGGGTAAAAAAAGTGAAATGCCAGTCTCCAGGAATCCCAGAATGTTTTGGGATAAAGTTCATCTCATTCCACCTCCTGCCTGAGCAGGGACACCCTCCATAGCTCAGGGTGTTCCAAGCCCTGTCCAACCTGGCCTGGGACAATTAAATTCTCTGAGAAACTCCTGTTCAAGAATCCCATAAGCCCGGAGCCAGGCCCGTCCTTGTCAATGAGCAGGGCAGATGTGGCTGTGTGGAAAAGCATCAGTGGAAGCCCAGCGGCTGCACAGCTGCTGGCACAGCTCCTCTGCTCCTGGGGATGTGGATCCTGAGGGACCAGACATGCTCAAACCTCTGGAAACCATCACTGACTCACAAACCTCATCCCAGACCAAGTCAGGTGAAGCTGTCCCTGACTTTCCCCCATGTTCCCCTCAGTCAGCAGTGCCTGAGTGCCCTGCAGTGTCAGAACAGCCAGCTGCAGCCTCAGGACCTGCAGAGCTGCTGCTGACCTTGGAGCTGTCCACCAGTCCCATCAGCTCAGGAAATGTTCCTCCCCAGCTGCTGCACCTTCACAGCAGGCCCCAGCTGCACCAGCAAGGCTGGAGGCCTGGAATGGCACACCAGGGATTTGTGGGATGGCCTGGACTGGCACTGAGGGACAGCAGCAGGGAGCAGCTGTCACACACAGGGGCAGCCTGGCCCTTGCAGCTGCTCCTCTGGACTCCACCCAGACTGCAGCAGGGACAAAGCACCTCCAGCTCAGGGCACTCACTGCCATGCCCACCTCTGCCTGGCACAGGGTCACCGTGGTGCTTTCACAGGGCTGACATGACAACATCCACGAGATCCTGAGCCAGGACAACCAGCCTGGTGGTCAGAAACTGGGACTCAGGATGGAAAGGAGGTCAGGAGCCAGGATGGGAACAGAGCAGTGGCCCCCAACTCACCTCATCCTCCTGAAGCAGAGGAGCATCCCTTCAGGCCTGCACTCCTGAGGATTCCAGTGGTGGATCCACAGGGGCTGCACAACCGGGAATCCCCTCCAATCCAACTCTGCCCTGGAGCCTGGAGACTCCTCTGCTGCACCCCAGGGCTCTCCTCCCACACACACTCAGGCACCCTCTGAGGAAGCCAACTGCAGCCTCCCTCAGAGCACGCCCCAGCATCCCTGTTTGTTCAGGATGCAGCCTGGGAGGGATCTGTGCTGTTGCATGAGCTGCTTCCTGGCAAGATCTGCAGAGAGAAATGCTCCTGAAAATGCCAAAAGGTTCAATTTGAATCCTGCTTTTTGTTCTCCATCTGTCCCTATTGATCTTCCCTGAAGGGCAAGTCCAAGGAACTCAAACCCAGTGGACCTGTTGCTCCATTAAAAACCCAGCTGCAATGACTTATGTTATCTATTACAAACTATTTTGTTGCCTACAGGAGCTGGGAAATGGGGCTGCCAGGGAAATGGAACCACCTGATGCCACGGAAAGTAACCTCACCATGGCCATCAGCCCAACTGCAAGCACAGAAACATCCACTGCCCCATCCCCACCCCAAACCCAAAACCTCTCCACATCCTGTGGTAGCCCTCAGAACTAAAGGTGGGAACTGCCTGTGGCCACAGAGGAAGGAGCAAAGACCAGCAGCACCAGAGAAGCTCAAGGAATTACCAGGAGCAGGGAATTCCTTGTGCAGCACTGGCCAGGTGGTCCTTGGGAGGGGACCACACCCCCTCCACACCCCTAAGGAAAACATCCTTATGTTTATCAGGCTCAGCTGTGTGGGAAAGGCCTACAGAGGCCAAGGTGTTATCAGAAACACTGGAGGGGTCAGGGCTGGGAGTGCTCCAGAGCCATGGGGGACCCCAGCCACCCCTGTCCCACATTCTCACCTGCCTGAAACTCCAAAGCCATCAGGGCTGGGATTTCTGCAGGAAATCATTAGAGCAGCTCCTTCAACAGGCAATAAATAAATGTGAACATTTTTCAGGGAGACTCAGAACCAAGGGAGTTTCTGAAGCTCTTTACCTGCAGCTGGACAAGAGGAAATTTGGGAGGGAGCAGGGGGATGAATCAGCTCTCACAGAGAAAGCTGGTCCCACTCAGGGCACGCAGCTCAAGCCTCTGGTCACTGGGTACAGCAAAAGCCAGAGAGAATCAGAGAATACCCTGAGCTGGAAGGGAGCCCAGGGCCCATGGATCCCAGCCCTGCAGAGACAGCCCAAGCCCACCCTGTGCTGCTCTGCTGCTCTTCTCCCCAGAGCCCCGAGCTGAGCACCAGGGGGACAGCCCAGCCCAGCTCCAGTTCAACACCCCATGCAGGGCTGGAATATTCAGCACTGGGAAAGGCTGGAGGTGACTCAGCTCCTCGCAATTCCCCTCTGAGCACAAACCCCCAGACAGCTCCCGGGAGAGCAGGGAATGATCCCTGGAGTCACAGGAAAGTGCAACGCTGAGGCAAATTACAACCCTGAGCTTGTCTCTCCCGGTGTCGCCAGCTCCTTTAAGCAGCCTTTTATCCAAAGGGTTTCCTTTATTCCCAGAGGTTTGCTTTTCAAAGAGATGTTATCCCAGATTAAAAACGCTAAAAAGACACAACAACTAAAAAAAAAAAAAAAAAAAGCAGGTGATGATTAAGCAACAGACTGAGACAAAGTGTGCAGCTGTGAGATAACACAGCATCTCAGGGGCACGTGGCTGCATCCTCCAGCAGCCCAGTCGTTATCACTCCCAAACACAGCCTGCACACCGCCTTTGGAATCACAGCCCTGCAACAAGCACAAACAAAAGCAGCCTCCGAAAGACTCTTTATGGAGTGTAATGTGCAGCTCAAGGGAGAAGGGGGTTCAAACTACAACTCCCCAAGCTTTCTTCTTCAAGGAGGGATTTTTTTTCCCTGTTACAATACGTTGGCATCTTTTATCTATTTACAGCTCAGACATAAAGCATCAGAATGCTGGTGTTCATTAACTTTAATCTCTCACTGCACACTTTTGTGTTGTGTCTTGCTGTTGTACAACAAAGCTGAGAGCAGGGAGTGTCTAATGAGGCTTCAGAAGCTCTTTGTTCCAGCCTGAAAACCTCACACCAGCACCAGGCTTTGCTCCTGGCTGGGTCACAGATCTACCTGGAGGGCACAGAGCCAGGTGGGCAGGGCAGGTGGCTCCTGCCTCTACCCCTGGGGCTAACTTTAAAACTTGATTTGAAAATCTCTGTTAATATTTGGTGCTTCGTTCTTCAGTTACCCAGATTTGCTGGTTCCTCTTCCCCTCTGACAAAACCCACACAAACCTCAGCCACGGACTGTCCTGAGCCTGCAGCAACTTCCCCAAAGCTGCTTCTGGTAACCCAGGGGAGAGCACAGCTCTGGGCTTGGGCACTGCTCCCTGGAGCATACCTTCTCTCAGGTGACACAGCTGAGCCCCCAAACGCTTTTCCTGGGCCACAGCCACATCCCCACAGCAATTGTTCCTCGCTCCCACACAGCTGCTCCCACAGAGGCTGAAGAAATTCCCTCTTGTTCAATCACAGCCTCCAAAGTCACACCCACACAGCCCCGTACTCTGCTTGATCCACCAGGATTCATCTCTGAACCTGAGAGCTCATGAGGAACTATTTTCCTGTAATTATTTTCCTGTAGAAGCCAAATCTATTTATTATGATGACTTTGTTTGTAATATCCAAAGCATCAACTCTGCGACGTTGCTATTGCTGCTCAAAATTATTGCCTACCATTAGTGGGAACTCTGTGACAATGTTATTGCCATTAATAATTCCTGGCTGTCACTGCAGCTCCTCGAGGATGCTGAGAGGGAGCACATGGTCCCAGAGATACGTTCTGGTTTGTATCATTTCTTTTACATGAGAAAAGTAGATTATTACACGCTTGGGAGGAGCTCTTCATAAACATCTGCCAAGTTACCTCATTATCTCCCTTCAAATCCCTCCTTAAAAATCTCATTTGTCATGAGGCCTGCAAAGCCTCAGCAGCAGAACATTGGCATTATTAACTCACCCTCCCACTCTCCTGGTGCACCACCTCCATCCCAATGTTTCTGAGGACAGAACTCCTCAGGGATGTCCAACCCTCAGCACAGCCCTGGGCCAGCATGAGGGACCCTGGACACTCCTGATTCCAACCAAAGCACCCTCGGGGTGGGATTCAGCCTAGGTGTACCAGGAGACTGGGATTTTCCCTCCTTGTGCCCAGGATGTTTGAACTTGCCCATCAGCTGGGGTCATCTCCCTGCCTCTCCCTCGCTGGTGCTGTACAACACTCCAACACAACCGTGGCAGTGTCCCAGGCCAGGCTGGATGGGGCTGGGAGCAGCCTGGGATGGTGGAAGCTGTCCCTGCCATGGCAGGGGTGGCACTGGGTGGGCTTTAATGTCCCTTCCAGCCCAAACCAGCCTGGGATTCTGTGAAATGCCAGAGCTGGAAGTGCTTGAACACAGTCCCAGCTTTGGGCCCCCCTCTGCCTGCCCTGCCAAGTCCCAGTGGTGCCCTGCTATCCCACAGTGGGCACAGGGATCCCACCCTGATCCTCACTGCACTGGCCTGTGCAAGAGGCAGAGGCTTTTAGAAAGCTTTGTTTCCTTGTCCTGTGCCCTTCCAGTGTCTCCAGAGCACCTGGTTCACATCAGCCTCACCCGGAGAGAGGCAGAGGCTGTTCAGAAACACATCGGTTGTGCACAGCAATGAGGGGAGAAGCTCAGTCATTACCACAATGGCTTCTCTTTGAAAAAGTTCTTCTCTTTGCCCCATTAATAGGATAAAATTTGCAGAAGAGCCTCTCATTCTGGCATTTCAAGCCCTCCAAGCCCCAGCAGCACCTCACCTGCACTTCCCCTTCACAGCCAAGTGGTTCCAGCTCTGAAATCCCACAGCTTCACTGCAGACACTATCCAAGCTCCTGCCCTGGAGCTGCTGTGATTCCCACCAGCTGAGGAGCTGCCCTCCTGATTCTTTTACTGGTAATTAGAACTCGTCAGCTTTCTGTGGTGCTCATTACTGTGGTGTTTGAGTGCCTATTTTTACAGCCTGAACAGCTCACTGTGCACCAGCTCCTGTCCTCACAGACAGAGAGGAACCTCTCAGCTCCCTCTGGAAATGAGCTCTCCACATCCTGCACCCTACCCTGCTCTTCCCTCCAATCACAGCATCCATGACACTCCTTGATTAATTTTTTTCAAATAAAATTAAAAGGATGAAAATGCAACACAACTGAAGAAGGTAGTAAACAAAGTCACTTAACTATTTGCTGCCCTGATTACATTATCTGAGTGGATACTGGGAGAAAAAAAGACCTTGGAAGAATCTGAGTCTGAAAATGCTTCCTGCAGTTCTGTGTTATCAAAAGCCAGAAGGGAAGGAATGACAACAGTGACTGAGAGTGGTTGAACCAAGGGACACTCGTGTGTAATGTGGAGAACAAAACATCCCCTCCACGGTGTGGCAGGGCCTGACCTGGACAGGTGGGCTGGGATTATTTCCTCCTCCTCCTCCTCCTCTTTCCTGTTCCAAAAGCAGAACTCGGGGAAGGAGGGTCTCTGCAGAGCACCAGCCACCTATAAAGCCTGGGATGGCATTTTACAACAGGGAAACCAAGGCACACACAGAGGAAACATCTCAGTTAACATCCCTGGGAGGTGCCAGAGCAGAAATCCCTCCAGGCTCCAGGCTCTTGTCCTGGCAAATACTTAGAGGTGCATCTCTGTAACAACCAAAGTGTTACTATCAGAAACAAGGATACCCTGAAACCAGAGCTCCTGGATGGTACTGAATGGAAAGATCAGGTGCTCTCCGATTTCCTTTACCTTCCAGTTCTCAGCTACGTTTTCAAACAACTCTCTCCGATTTAACTGTGGTTTGATCCTGTTCCTCAGCAGAGCAGCTGCAGAGAACTTTGTGCCAGCAGCACACCCACCCCCCTACCCCCTGCACCCGTGTCCCAAGAAGCCTCCAGGAGATTGTCGGCAGTCCAGCCACGCTGGTGGAGCTGGGAGCTGCCAGTGCTGCTCACCCTCATCGCTGTTGTCGTCCACCAGGATGATCTCCTTGAGCAGGGGCGCGGGCGTGTGGTTGACGGCGCTGTGCACCGAGCGCAGGATCACCGACAGCGCCTCGTTCACAAAGATGAAGATGATGGAGATCTGGGGCAGGTCCTTCCCGTATTTCAGCTCTTTGCACCTGCAACACGAAGGGCACAGAGACATACGGGTCAGCAGAGCTCACAGGGCAGCACGCCCAGCCAGGCACATGGAAAATCCCCAGGGCTGCCAGCAGTGCACAGCCGGGGATTCCCGCTGCCTGCAAAGCCATCCTTGACTCCCTGGGAAGGGAAAAGAGCACAGCAGAGAATCCCCGGGCCCAGAGAGCACAGCCAGAGCTCAGCCAACCTGTGTGTGCGGGCAGATATGCAAGAGTGGCCTCCAGAACACAGCAAATGTCTCTGGCAGTTCAAGGGAAACGCCCCAGTCTCTCTCTGTCCCAGATTTACAGGTGCTCAGAAAGGAGCCTTGTTCTTAAACAGCACTTGGGAATTTTCTTCCCATTTGCTTTGGAAAGAAATGAACATAAAATGAGCCTTGGTTAAATAGTCTCAATAAATGTTTTTGCACTCTCAGCAGATACTTCTGAGCACACTCCTGTCTCTGAAGCAGTGTTCTGACCTGGTGTCTTTGCACTCCCCAGCCAGGATGGTTAAACCCAAACCCTTGTGATCACCTCCCTGGTTTCTGGAATCATTCTTTAACTGGGGCAGGGTTTGGGGCTGGGTCTCTGCTCACACAGACTTCAGAGCAGGACAAAAGCAGGAGCTCCCAGATTTCCACCAGCACCATCCCTGGCAAGCAGCAGGTCCACATTCCATGGACACACCAGAGCTGGAGAGAGAGACTCCCATGAGCAGGGCTGGGGCAGCTCTGAGGGAAGAGGTGTTCCAGGTGACACCAGGGAGCACAGGGACACAGATGTTGTTTCCCTGCCATATTTCATCTCAACTAGACACCTCCTCTTAGCAGAGCAACAGGAAAAACAAACAGGAAATCTTAAACCACTTCCAACAATTTAATTCAACTCTTCAGCTTCCCCTACAATAAATCCATGTGGGCCAGGACAGAGGGAGCCTCCCCTCATCCATGACAGATTAGGTACAGAACACGAGCAGAGTTCCCAGAATTACAATGAGCGTGCATGGAGCAAACCCTGCCCAGATAAGCAGAGAAAGACCAAAGGCAGTGACATCCCAGCAGCTCCTCAACTCCCCAGGAATGCCTCTGCTGGGTGTTTCTTAGGCAACAGCAGGCGTTCTTCAGAATCCAGAATGAGACTTTGGAGACAAAGATTTCAACAGAAACACAGTTTCCCTTATGAATCTTCTTTAGTTAAATGCATTTGCTGGGTGAAACATGGTTGATTTAATTATTGCCCACCCTACAGCAAGCCAAGAGCTTGACAGAAGGGGACCAAACATTGAAAAGGATCTTCCAAAGGGAAAATCTTTCTTTTAAATGGATGAAAGAATGGTCATCATGGGGCAAAGTGACAAGTGATCCTGAAATCCTGTCAAGGAAGTCAAACTAAACTGACTCAGACATTAAAAACAGCTTTTGGTAGATGTTGATACTTGCTCCAATGAAGTCAAGGCTGTCACAGGAGCAGAAGTGTTTCCTTTTAATCATTGCTCACCTCTGGGCAGCCTTCCCCCAAGGGATGCTGCAGGGGATAAAGAGCTCAGCCTGTGATCAAAGAGCTTTGGAGGCAAATCCAAACCCAGCTCTTTGAGCTTCCTCTCCTGCTCATTGGCATTCTCCCTGCACCACTCCTGCCAGGGTTCTCCCTCCCCAGTGTCCGAGGAGAGGCAGACAAAGATCCAGGGAGAGGGGCTGAGCCTGGCAGGGAGCATGGGGAAGCCAACCCACACTGGAGGGGAACAAAGCTCCAGCTCTTCAGGGGCAGGAGAGGCTTTGCACAAACACCCTGCTCTGGTGGCTTTGGCTTCCCCCACAGGCTGGGAAGGCAGCAATTTTAAACCAAATTAACATCAAGTGTGTTGTGTTCCTCCCATGGGGTCCCTTCAGTGCTGGTGCCAAAAGCTGTGGGGTGAGCAATGCTCTGCCACAGCCTGCAGCTCCACGAGGCTTCTACCAATGGACAAACCAGCAAATATCCCTGCAAGTGTGCAGGAAAACACCTGGAGCAGTGGGGCTGTCTGGGGCAGGGAGGGGAAAAGGGGAGAGCAACCCCTGAGCTCAAACATCACTGGAAAAGCTGGGGAGAACCTGCAGGAATGGTGGGCACTGGGTGGGGAGTGGTGGGCTTTGGGTTGTTGGGTGGTTTGGGGTTTTTCTTTTAAACGGTTTTCATAGAAAAAGGGCAGATGTGGGTGCTTATATCCTTCAGGCCATGGGCAGGCAGGTGTGAGAGCTTTACTCTGGGAACACTCAGACCCTTCAGAGAGGACTCACTGCAGGTCAGCAGTCCTGGCACAGGTGAGGCTGCCCATCCCTGCAGCACCCACACCTCCCTCCTCACCTGCACCTCCTTGCACCCCCAGAAACAACACCTTGCCCACCTGGGAGGCTGCCCTTTCTGCAAGGGTGGGTAGGTACAAGATGGGAAATGCCTGCTGCCTTCAGAATTTCAATGCCAATGTTAAGGAACAGCACAGAGAATCCAACACCAACCCCAGGTCGCAGCAGGAGCTCCAGGGGCTCAGGGAGAGTCCCAAGCAAAACACCAAACCTCACCTGAGACTCCTGACACCCTCTGCCCACAGTTAGCCCCCTCAGCCTTTGGTTGTGTGCCAGCCAAGGCCTTTGGAATTCAGATCCCAGGCCAAAATACTTCAAAATTCAGTGAGACCTCAGAGCCCCTTCCAGTGCCTAAAGGGGGCCTATGGGAAGGCTGGAGAGGGAATTTTTGCAAGGACAAGCAGTGATAGGGTAAGGGGAAATGGTTTTAAGCTCAAAGAGAGGGATTTTGGGAACAAATTGTTCCCTGTGAGAGTGGGCAGGCCCTGGCACAGGGTGCCCAGGGCAGCTGTGGCTGCCCCTGGATCCCTGGCAGTGCCCAAGGCAAGGCTGGACACTGGGGCTGGGAGCAGCCTGGGATGGTAGAAAGTGCCTCTCCTTGTGACAAGAAGGTCCCTACAACCCAAAGCAGCTGGGATTCTGTGAGTCTCAGGTTTTATTTCTAACACCCAACTCAAGCTGCCAGCCCAAAGCAAGTCTCATTCCAGGAAGCTGAATGTTCAAGGGAACACTCCTTGCAATTGAAAACTTTTACATTTAAATTCAATACAAGGGTTAGACCACCACAATACATTCCATGGGCAGTGATTAGATACCCAGCTAAAGCCCAGCCCATCATTCATTTGATGTTTAATTTCACCCACATTCATCATCCCATCAGAACCAAAAGGCTGCCTCAGAAAGGTCTCCCTGGCCATGGAGCAACTGCCCTCCAGCCACGTGCACATCTGCAGAGGTCGTGCCACAGCTGCAGGACAGAGGCACTGGGCCAGTTTGCAGCAGGGCCTGACTGGAGACACTTGAGGGAGGCTGCAGGTGATCCCTCCCCATCCCTGCTGTAGGTGGGAAACACCCCCTGGGCCAGCACAGAGCACCTGCCAACATCTGGAAATGAATTAGTGCAGGTTACACAATTACATTTTGCCCCACTAAATCCTGCTCTCTCCAATTAAACCTAGGCTGGCACCTGCTTGTAGGATTTATATCAAAATGCCATGAATCACTAGCAGAAAGAAAGAGCCACCTTACAGTTTTGTCTCTCCTTTAGATCAATGGGATATCAAAGAGGCATTTTATGTCCCATTAAATCATGCTTGAATATGTTCCATTAAATCATGCTCACAAAACTCTCCAAGTCTGAGGAGGCTGGGGAAAAACTCCCCATGTTCAGCACTGGGTTTAATTTAAGGACTTTGCTGAGGTCTCATTGAGAAATGTTCTTGGCATCCAACAAGAGGGGAAAAAAGGGGTTTCCTCTGTCCTTGGTCCAAGGCTCAGACAAGAAGGGAGAGGTTTAGGCGGAGATCAGGAAAGGCTCTTTGCCCAGAGGGTGCTGGCACTGCCCAGAGAATGGGCACAGCCCGAGACTACCAGAGCTCCAGGAGCTGCCAGGGATGCCCGGGGGGGGGTTGTTGGGTGTCTGTGCAGGGACAGGGGCTGGACTGGTGATCCCGGGGGTCCCTTCCAGCTCAGGATATTCCAGGACATCTTTTCTCACTTCAGAACAGACTGAGGAGCTGATGACTGACACCAGTCCCTGCTAAAACAACTCCCAACATTCTCCCAGCCCCTCCTCCAGGGACACAGGATGTGATGGGTGCAGAGGTGACACAACTCCTGCATTCTGACCACCACCACCTTTACTGGGTCCCAGATCTTTATTCTACATAAAGCCCAAGGCTGCAAACACGAGGACCTACAAGGAAACCCACAAAAAACAAATGTATTTACCCAGAACATCTTTTCACCTGCATCTTCGAAGTTCCTCGTTTAGGTAAGAAACCACCCTGAAACAAAAGAAGGCTGAGAGGGGAGCTGGGGAAGAGGAAGCAGGGCTGGGTTTCTGCTGAACAGCTTGGCACACATCAGGCTGGATTAAACAAGTCAGCCAAATTCAAAAGACAAAAAGCATAAACCCCAGCTCTGCTCCAACGCGTGTTTGCCTGCTGCAGAGCCTGCTTTGAATCCTCCGATCGTTTGTTTTCTGCTCAGCACACAGCTGTAAATCCACTCTTCAGAGCAGCCAGTGAGATTAGGATGTTTATTGTCTGTCTCAGTAACAGAAAAGGGATATCCCAGCATTTACTGCTTCATGATCCCTCAGCAGAAAAATCACCTGGAACCACAGCAAACACTCCTGGAGCACAGAGAGACCACAAAGTGGCAGCTAACATTTACAAACCACCTCTTCCTGCCCAGTGATTTAACAAGAACCACTCTATCACTCAATTAACACCTCTCACCTGTTCTCTGGGGCACAAAGCCATTTCCATCAACCACCTGGAACTGCCCTGCCTGGCATCAGCCAAACCCCAATGGTTTCTACACTTTCCCTTCCCAATAGAACCCGCTGATCAACACCAATAAATGCAGCTTATGGACAGCCTGGAGTGTGGACTGTTCCAAGACAACAAGGCACTCCTTGGCTCCAAGGACTCTTCAGTCCTCGGGCTACAGATCTGGCCAGCTTTGCACAGAGCTGGGGTGGGACCTTCCCCAGGCAGTGCCTTTCAGAAAGGAAACAATTTCATGAAAGGGCCATTAATGCATTCCATTTGTTCAGGAGAGCTTTAGGCTGGATTTCAGGGCAAGGCTCTTCCCCCAGAGGATGCTGGCACTGCTCAGGCTCCCAGGGAATGGGCACAGCCCGAGGCTGCCAGAGCTCCAGGAGCTGCCAGGGGTGCCCAGGGTGGGGTTGTTGGAGGTCTGTGCAGGGACAGGACTGGGTGATCCCTGGGGGTCCCTTCCCAGCCTTCCAGCTCAGGATATTTTATGAATCTGTGATGCCCTGAACAGCTCAGAGAGGAGCTGGGCAGTGAGGCTGCAGCTTGCTCTGTCCCCCAGATCACTGACCAGAAATCCTGCTAATCCAAGAGATCAGGAGTTCCTAATCCCATAGCCTGCATCAAAGATTACATCCACCCTTGGTCACAGGAATTATCTTCCACCTTCCATGCTGTGCCATGACATGTCATCCACTCCTGACAGCTCCTACATCTTCTCTGCACAGATCTCAAAATTTCTAGACTGCCACATTTCCTTCATATGTGCCTTTTGCATGGCCACTTCTCCAGGGCAAACATAAAATGCTTACCAAAATTTTAAGTGGAGATGAAATCCCATTAAGGGTATCTGTGCCCCTTCCCAGGGAGGAGGCAGCACTCCATTCCTCTGGAAGCCTGCTCTGGTCAGAGTTCCCTGCATTTCAAACATGTCCAATGTTTTAAAGGGAATACTTGGATTCAGACAAAAACCAGGTTGCAACAGGCCATCTGAAATAATCCAGCAGTAATTTGATTTTCCTAATGATGCTCTTCTTATCAATCCAGCCTGGAGCCCTCTGGAGCCATCTCTCCAACAGGCAGAGCTTGCCAAGATCCAGAGACACGAACTGGGAGGAGTAAAGGGGTGAAGAAGTAAAGAGGTATTAGAAGAGCCCCACTGAAGAAAAAGTGTCTGCTGCTCAGTCTCAGAACACTGACAGTGGTTTAGAATCACAGTTCTAATAAGCAGGGTAGAGAAAAATCCCACCTCACCCTCACTGTGCCTTGAACACTGGGTGCAGCAGTCCCACCCTCTGGCTCAGGAGGAACTTTTGCATTTTATGGAACCACCACAGACACAACGTTTTGCCCTGAGCTGTTTTGCTCCAGGCTGGTGCCACAGCTGGAGCTGAAGCAGAAGTTCTGTGTGGAGATTTGTCCATGCACAAAGAAGCAGCCAGCCCAGAGCAGGGCCCCAGCTGAGCCCCAGCAGCCCAGCCCTGGTGCAGAGGGCACTGCCAGCTGCACTCGGGCTGGATGCACTGCCTGCCATGCAGGGGAGGCCAAATGGGAGTGGAGAGATGCCAGTGCAACACAGAACCTCCTCTCATACAGAGAAAGGTCAAACATCCCTGAGAGAAGAGGTCACACACAGGGGTCCTGGGCTTCCTGTCCTTCCTTGGGCATAAATCATGGAGTCACTGAGGTTGGAAAAGCCCTCTAAGGCCATCGAGCCAAGCACTACCCCAGCCCCACCCTGCTGACCACTGAGCTGTGGCCCCTAGTGCCTCATGACAGGGATGGGGACTCCCCCACTGCCCTGGACAGCCCTTCCAATGCCTGACCACCCTTTCAGTGAGACATTTCCTCCCATATCCAATCTAAACTTCCACTGGCACAACTCCCTCTCTTCCTCCTGGCCCCTTTCCCTGCGAGCAGAGCCTGAACCCCCCTGGCTGTCCCCTCCTGTTGGGTTCAAGCCATTACAATTGTCCACCCCTCAAACCCAGGACACAGAGGGCACCCTGTGCAGTGCCCACACTGCACACAGGCTGGAACAGGAGCCACTCAGGATGGGCAGGTCCTGGAAATTTGGACGGATGTCAGCTCTGGAAAATACACCCAGGAGAAAAGGTCAATAAAATAACAGCAGGAAAACAGCAGCCTGCTCTGTGCAGCCACTGGAACACACAATCCCCTGGCCTGCCTGCTGCCTGGCACAGGTAAGGATGGCAGCAGCCGGTGAGATTGCTCTGGAGCACACAGGGCTGTGCTCTGTTCCTAGGGAACACACTCATGGCTGCAGTGGGACTGCTCTGTGGTGCCTCACAGGGGGGCTCTGAGGAGCAGAGTGTGCTCAGACTGGCTGATGACCTCAGTTCTGTCCCATAACTACAGCACCATCAGCTCTGATGCTGCACCATACCTCACCTTCCCAGGGATGCCCCTCAGGGCTGTTCAGGACACAAATGTCCCCCAGAACATGAAGGGGACATCTCTGCCTGTCCTTCTGAAATGCCACCAGCAGCAACCACCATGGAGAGGGCTGAACGCCCTGGCTCTGCAGACACCCATGGCTTTGGGGCTCTGTGCTGCTCCTTCACCCTCTGGAGTTACTCCCACAGCTCCTAATGGGGTCCTACTGCAACCCCTCCAACTCCATGGGATCGGCCATCACAGACACTCAGCACACAGGAGGAGTCAGACACAAAAATCTGTGCCAGCCCAGATCACAGAATCACTGAGAGGAGTTTGGTTTGAAGAGATCATTGCAGCCCATCCAGATCCTGTGTACCTGTGGAAGAACACAGGGCAGACAAAGAATGTGGTGGTTCTGATTGCAGACAGCATGCCTCTACATAAAAGTAGATCCTGATGATGGGCTCTCCAAGATTTCCTCCTCTCCTCCACATCAGGGTGCCAGATCTCCCTCCTGCCTGCACCCTCCCCCTCACCTTTATCTTTAATTCTGAGCACCCAGGACCTCCCCAGTCTGGATCCTGACTTATTAATGATTTCTCTTTTGGCCATCACACTAAATAAATCCAGCTAACGTGCTTATCAGGAGCTTATCCCTTCCTGACATTTCAGTCTTGTAGCAGGCTCAAGGGTTTGAATATTTAAACAGGCAAATATTCTTTTGATCAGCAGAATAAATGACTTGTTACTTCCTGTCCTTAAAAACGCCATGAGAATCATTGAAGTGCTCAGCTGTGTTGGCACATCTTCCAAGGGCTGTGGAGCTGTTCCTGTAAAACATGGCTCAGGAGCAGAGAGTTCCACTCACACATATTTAAATGCCTTTTCTACAATGAGCTATGGAACTGCCACATTAAAGCCGAGGGTGTGTGAGAGACAGCTCGGTCAGAATTAGTGCACAAGAAGTGGAATTCTCCCCCAGATTCCTATCCCAGAGATTGCTGCAACTGAGCCAGCACTGCACCTCAGTGCTGAGGTTCCCAAAACTGAGAGCACTCCTCAAATAGGAAGCACCACCTTTTTACCCCACGCCAGAGACAGAGACTAGGACTCCTCCCAGAGCCCACGGCCAGGCACTGTGGCCCTGGCACCTCTCAGGACAGCACAGGGAATGACATCCACTGTCCCCACCTCTTGCACAGAGCCCCCAGCTCCTCATCAGTCCCAGCAGGACAAGGCGGGGCTGGTCACAGCCTCTGCCCTGCATGACCAAGCTCCAAGGTCTCCTCATGGCCACATCTGGCCACATCTGGCCATCCACAGCACAGCTGGGGGGGTCCCAGCTTGACAAGTCCTCAGGAGGAGGAGGCTGCATCCCCTTAAGCAAGGCATCAGGGATTGAAACAACACAAGAGTGGAAGCTACGCTGCTCAGGGATGAAGTGGTGAGCCCCGAGGGAACAGGAGGTAGCAGGGCTCAGGAGCAAAGCCTGCATGTCCTGCTGCCTGGCTGGGGCCCTTCTCTGCTCCCAGGCAAGGCAGACTGGGCAGGGAGGAAATTTAGGAGCATTTTTTTCTCTGTTTGTTTTAAAACAGTGCCCTGCAAACACAGCTGAACTCTGAAGGATGTCCAAACAGGCACGGATGAAGGAGCAGGCTTTGAAAAGGCTGGCTGCAGCATTTTCCATGATCACAGCAGAGGCAGCAGCACCCTGACTCCTGCCATGAGGACCCCAGGCTGTGAGACAAGGTCAGCTCAGACTCCATCCCCAGGTGCTGAGCAGCCCCTGGGTTTCCACCACGGAAGGGCAGGCAGGGAACCCTGACTCTGCTCTGCAGGGGCAGCACCAGATCATGCCCACTGGCAAGGGGTGAGCGCTCACAGATGAAAGGCAGTAATGTAAAACTGTAAATTAACAGCAAAGTGTAAATTAACAGTAAAGTGTAAATTAACAATAAGTTGTAAATTAACAGTGCATGCTCTGACATCCTCTGGTAGAGGCAGCTGCTGCTCTGCAGCTGCTCATGTAGTCCTGGACAAGGTAATTCACAGACATCTCATCTAAGGCAGAAGCCAGAGCTCCCTTCAAGGTCAATGAAGTGACACTGCCACTGCCAAAGGACAATTTATTCCAGCCCTCCATCCCAGGTATATTTCTGTCAGGTAAAACACACTGAAGCTGTTTTTTGGAAAGGTGAAAATACCTTTATCCTCCCCTGAGGCAGCCCCAGGCTGAACATTCAGACAAAAGTCAGTGAGGAAAGGCAGCCCTTCATGTCCCAGCCAGGGATTCCAGGGTGAAAAAACGTCACAGCTCTGCTCAGGCAGCTTGGGATAAAACTGGCACTGCTGGAAACCTTCCCTCTCAAATTGAAAATGAAATCCTAGGTACAGAGCCTGAGGTAGGAGTGTTTTATTTGATAGATCTCATGGGAACTCAGGATTTTGACATCCCCAGGACAGACTTGGGGCAATGAAGAAGAAAAGTGGCCACCACTTGTGCTGCCTGGAACAAGGTGGAATGATGTCACTGCTGGAAGAGCTGGCATAAAAATGATGAACTTAAAAGGCACAATGGACTTTTAGAGACAGCTCTTCTTCTTTGTGATCACAGAGCCATGCTGCTGACGGCTTTATGAACTGGAAGATGAAGAGGTTTATAAACCTTTCCATAACACACAGAAATCACTGGGTAAGTTTGTTTAATCCCTGCCATAACTGGAGCAGCCTCGGCAGAGGGGTGGCACTGAGCCCTGTCTGCCCAATTCCTGCATGGGCAATGTCCCACAGGGAGGCTCTGCCAGCCCAGCAAGTGTCACACTCTGCCATCCCCAAATCCCAGAGCTGGCACCAGGGAGGGCTCTGCCATCCCAAAATTCCAGAGCTGGCACCAGGATAAGCTCTGCCATCCCAAAATCCCAGAGCTGGCACCAGGGAGGGCTCTGCCATCCCAAAATTCCAGAGCTGGCACCAGGATGATCTCTGCCATCATCAAATCCAGGAACTGGCACCAGGGAGAGCTCTACCATCCCAAAATCCCAGAGCTGGCACCACCCCAGCCCAGGCTGCTCACCAGGGCATGCTGACACACTGGTGAGACACTTGTACTGCTGGAAAAGAATAAAAATGAGTCCCAGGCATTATCAAAAGGTCAAACCCAGCAGATGGGCTGATTTAGGTCTGCTTTTCCCCTCCTATTCCAATGTCAGGTACCAGTTAACTGAATGCAATGAACTGCCCACAGATACTGGTGCCCCTTCTTGGAGGGGACATTCAGGATGGAGAGTCAAACCAAAGACCACACACAAGCCTTCACTCCAAAGTGCCAGAAGTTTCCCTTTATTCCACAGAGGAATTTCACACAGGTGAATTTATTACACAGGTGGTATTTCACATCCCCCCCCCCCCCCCATTCTGTGGAGGTTTGCTCCTGTGTGGCTTTTCTACTGTAACAGGTGACACCTTCCACCTCTGCCAAAACAAAACACATGGCAGACAGAACTGGGAGACAAAGTTTACCAGCCCAGGCACCCAGTTTAACCCTGTGCAAAACTGCAACACCATGAAGTACCTCACAGCAGGTAGGGAGGGATCCAGCCCAACACAGCCAGGCAAAGAAAAGCTGAATTACCACAAGGTAAAGAAAAAGCCCCACAAATAAAAATAGTCCAACTTCTCCCTGTCCCCTCATAAAGCCCCAAACCAAAGCACAATCAAATTTGAGTGACAGGCTAGACATGCCCCACAAGTGGGGTTCCACATCCTTTCTGTTGTGCCTGCCCCCACCTGCAGAGCTCCAAAGGACAGCAGCCACAGCTCCCTCCCACAGACACCTGAGGAAGCCTTCCAGTGCTCCCCCAGTCCAGAGAGCAGGGCTGGAGGCTGGAGAGCTTTTGCTGCCACAGCAGAGATGCTGACAGGAGCACCTCAAGCCTGGCACAGTGACACAGCTCCTGTGCCAGCCTGCCCCAGGCAGCCCCCAGGGACATGGCAGGGAGCACACTTGGGGACACAGTGGTGACCTTGGCTTGGCCGGGCTGGACTCAGTGGTCTTGGAGGGCTTCTCCAACCTAAATAATTCCATAACACACTTGATGAAACACAGCAAACTCACATCAAAGTATGTGCAGAGAGACATAATGAGCTTTAAAGTTTTAAAAGTGATTTCTGATGAGCTTAACTCTGCACCTTCCCAAGACATCCTCGTCACCTACACACACCAGAGGTTTGGATGCACACCTGAAAAGTGGGGAATTCTGGACTCTTCTTCTCTCTCATCCTCACCAAGGCCATTGGACTTTTATCTGCTTTTCACCAGCCCTAACACCAAAGTTCCCCCCATCTGCACAGCCAAACACATCCAGACACACCCAAGCCTTGGCTTTGCTGCCTGCAGCTTCTCAGGTTCCCTCTGGCCCACAGAAAACGCTCAGGGACTTAGCAGCTGAAGGCCTCGGAGGAAATCCTGATCCATCCATGGGGCACTGATGGGATTGAATGATTTCCCCATGGTTGAGCTGCAAAGCCCCGTGGCTGAAGGACAAAATGCTGTAAATCCCACTGCAAGGTTCTGCTGTGCCAGCACAGGCAGGTTCCATAGGCACTGCTTACCAGCTCTTCCCTGCACATCTGTGCTGCTTCCTGCCCGAAAACCTCAATGGCAGAGGAAAAACCTTCTGCCTTTGTCCTTCTGGTGACAAACAGCTCCACAAATGAAACTCCCTGGTACCAAACAAGCTTCATTTGTGCTGTCCTCTGAAATAAAGCTTCACCAGGAAATGAACTGATCTCCATTTGGCCTTTGTAAAGATTATGAACAGGATTAAAAGAAAGCAAATGCTCAGCCTGCTATTCATCCTGCCACTTCCTCATCATGCTCCATTCATTAATTGCTTATTCTAGTTTGGATTTTGCTGATTCAGTGCACATGTCTGCTTGCAAAAGGGACTGTCAACATTAAATCTATTGTGTCTGTCCTATGATGTACATATTTTGTGACCCAAGCATCTTAATACACGTAATGCTGTTTGGTGCAGTTCATTGTTTACAGATCCAGGTTCTTAAACTATTTCTGATCACAAAGGCCTGAAACTTCCTCACATTTCCCCAGGAAACTCGATTTTAAAGCACCTCCATTATTCCCAGTAATTCTTCTTCAGAAATGTTCAGCTCTATTTTAGAATTAGGGAGTCAAAAATAGGCATTACAATTTAGGGACATACAGACATTTCTAAAGGCACATTACTTGGCAAGTGCAAGAAGAAATCATCTGCAAAGTTGTAAAGACAGAATGTAGAGAATGGGATTTACTCTGGTGAGAGGCTCTTGTAATAAAGTTATTAGGACAGATCTAAGGGAGATAAAAGCCAGAGCAATTCTGAGTGTCACATCCACTTACCCAGCTCTGCCCATGCCCAGCTCTTTCACACACACACACACAAAGTTATTGAGACCTCCTTGCTCTTGGATTTTGCTGCTGGAAAACTGCGTAAATGGCTTCAGAACCAGGGCTGTCAAAGCAGCAGAGCTTGACTCCCCTCTGCCTGGTCTGGCTGGGCATGTACTGGTTTGGAACAGAAAAGCTTTGGGCAGTCCAGGGCAGCAGGTTGGTGGCACAACAAACACACAAGCCCTGATTTCCTTGGAAGCCAACTGGAGAGAAGTGTATCCAAAGCTTAAATTGGTTCATTTATTCTCATAAGCACAGTTTAGTCAGAAGTATTTATGATAACACAGGTATTTTTCAGCAGAGGAGTTCAGAGGAGCACAAAAGCAAGTTGTTAAATTACACTAATCCCATCCTCTGCCAAAGTGATCATTTAATACTTCTGTTTACATTAGGAACTGTTTTATAGCACACTCCTGCCACAGAAGTCTTCCCTGAAGCACCATGTTCCTGACTTACAAGAACAGGTAATAACTTTGCAGTCAGGAAGGGAAAATTGACAATTAGTGGAATGTATGGCATAAAGAACCCAGAGGTGCTGTGCTATAAATCCATGGTCACAGTGTTTGCAGGTGACACTGAACAGCACAATGGAAATAAGAGGCTCTCTAACAGCCACTAAACAAACTCCACTTGCTTTCCCCAAAGCACTTTCTTCCCAACTGGGTTTAAAGAAGATATTGGGACTTCGAGCACCAAAGGCTTTGGACACACTCCTGACCCCACAGAAGCTGCCAAAGTGACTCCAGTGACCTCTGCTTCAAAAGGAAGAGAAAGAGAAAGCTGTCCTGTGTCCCCATCTAAACCCATGACAGAAACACAGCACAAACCCCTAAACTTTTTCACAGAGAGTCTGACAGCTCCAGTTCTAGGGGGACTTCTCAGCTCCCTGAACCAGCCCCAGCTGCCTGTGTGTCCAAGGAACCAGGCTGCTCCTGCAGGTCACAGGAGCAGGCTCAAATAATAACCAACAAATGTAAAGCACAGCAGGAAAAGCCTGCCTTTAGAGTTTTTACTTGCCCAGCTTTCAAGAAAAAGCATTGCTGGAAGTCAGGAGCAGCATGTCCAAACACACTGAGGAATAAAGATCAATACTGGTATTTACTCAACAGCCTGCTGGTTTGTATTAGTGCTGGGAAAGCAATGGAGCAGCAAAGAGGCTTTTTCCTCTCTGCAAATCATCCCAAAGACAGCAGAAGTTGCAGCCCCATCCCTGGAGGGCAGGAGGGGCACAGGGCACCAAGAGACCCTGCCCACACAGAGCAGCAGCAGCAGCTCCTCAGATCTCAGGGACCTGAGGATGCAGGAGAAAGGAAAACCTGAGTTTGTATGGAGCTGGGTTTGGAACGATCTTCTACCCCATGACCTTCAGAGCAGGGAGGGGACAGCCTGGGCACCTCACTGGAACACCAAGCAGCACCTCACTGGGCTGCAGCCCCTCCTGAGGGGCAGCTCTGATCCTGCTCTCTGGGACAGGGACAGGAATGGCTGGGGCTGGGCAGGCTCAGGCTGGAGATCAGGAAAGGCTCTTCCCCCAGAGGGTGCTGGCACTGCCCAGGCTCCCAGGGAATGGGCACAGCCTGAGGCTGCCAGAGCTCCAGGAGCTGCCAGGGATGCCCAGGGTGGGGTTGTTGGGTGTCTGTGCAGGGACAGGGGCTGGACTGGGTGATTTTGCTCCTCACCCAAAGACAGACCCTGAGGGGCTGGAGCTTGTCCAGGGCAGGGAATGGAGCTGGGCAGGGGCTGGAGCCCAGCGGGGCTGAGGGAGCCGGGCAGGGGCCGGAGCCCCAGCGGGGAGGAGCCGGGCAGGGGCCGGAGCCCCAGCGGGGAATGGAGCTGGGCAGGGGCCGGAGCCCCAGCGGGGCTGAGGGAGCCGGGCAGGGGCCGGAGCCCCAGCGGGGCTCAGGGAGCCGGGCAGGGGCCGGAGCCCCAGCGGGGCTGAGGGAGCCGGGCAGGGGCCGGAGCCCCAGCGGGGCTCAGGGAGCCGGGCAGGGGCCGGAGCCCCAGCGGGGCTAGGGAGCCGGGCAGGGGCCGGAGCCCCAGCGGGGCTGAGGGAGCCGGGCAGGGGCCGGAGCCCCAGCGGGGCTGAGGGAGCCGGGCAGGGGCCGGAGCCCCAGCGGGGCTGAGGGAGCCGGGCAGGGGCCGGAGCCCCAGCGGGGCTCAGGGAGCCGGGCAGGGGCCGGAGCCCCAGCGGGGCTGAGGGAGCCGGGCAGGGGCCGGAGCCCCAGCGGGGCTCAGGGAGCCGGGCAGGGGCTCAGCCTGGAGCACAGGAGGCTCAGGGGGCCCTGCTGGCTCTGCACAGCTCCTGACAGGAGGGGGCAGCCGGGGGGGTCGGGCTCTAGGAACAGGGACAGGGAGAGAGAGAATGGCCTCAGGCTGGGCATGGGCAGGGTCGGGGGGGGACAGCAGCAGGAATTTCCCCATGGGAAGCTTTGTCAAGGATTGGCAGGGGCTGCCCAGGGAGGTTTGGAGTGCCCACCCCTGGAGGTGCCCAGGAAGGGCTGGTGGTGGTACTCAGTGCTCTGGGCTGGGGACAAGGTAGAGATCAGGCACAGCTTGGACTGGATGGCCTGGGAGGGCTTTTCCAGCCCCAGTGATCCTGGGATTCTCCTGAGCTGGGTCTCTTCCAGCTCAGGAGGTTTCTATGACTTTGTGCAGCCTGGCAGAATAAAACTGCCTGGAGCCACACAGAGATGGGGCAGATTTGGCAGGACAGGACACATGGACAGAAAACATCCAACAATCCATCCCTGAGCTGCAGATCTGCCCTGGCTCTGGTGAGCCCTGTTCTGAGGCACAGCTCCTGCATGCCAGAGCTCTGACACTGATACTCACTGCTTGATTTCTCTGCTTGCTCTCCCAGAAAATTTTCAGGTGGCACCTTTCCAAGTACTGGAAAATATTTCTTTTCTTATTTTTTATGGCTGAAGCTATAAAAAGCCAAGGGCAGGAGTAGTTTTCATGCAATGCTGGATCAAACCCACAACCATCTATTAGGAGAGAAGGTGCACCCGGTCCTGGCTATTTCCTGGAGCTGTAAGGATCTTTTAATACACTCCCACATGAATTCAAGGGGAATTTCACATCTGAAAAAGTAATTTTTTTTTGTTCTTCCACTGTCCTTATCTGTCTCCAGTTTTCCCTTCAGTTATTTCGTGAAGAAAATGCCCTACCATCTTGCCTCTCTTTTCCTGGCTGTTGTTGGGATGTAGCACTGAAACCCATCAAAGCACTCTGCAGAAGGTAAAATAATGGATTGTGGTAGCACATTGTGCATGCAAGAGAGAAGGAGCTCTTCTGACCTCCTTTGTTTGCAATAAGCAGCAATCACAACAAATAAACATGCATGAAACTCCATTTCCCAGCAAATAACACTCTTGTAATTCAAGTAGTTTGTTTTGTCTTCTTAAACGTTGTCCTTCTGCTCAGACTCACTTCATCAAGCCTGGCTGAACAGCCCAGGGCAGGCCATGAGTGACTGGCACATCACCACAACAGTGTGCCCAGGAATGTCCCAGGTCCTTGAGGAAACCAGCACTGAGCTCTCCCACTGGCTGCAGTAATACCCGCACATCTCAGACACTTCTGCCTCAGCCAACGCAGAGAGCAGAGGAAAAGGCAAAAAGCATTTTGTTTCATTAAAGGAGGTTGTGCAACCTCAGTTTTGGTGAGGAAGTGAGATGAGATGAGATGAATAGAGCAGTGACAGGGGCATCTCCTGCCCAAGGTGTGACAGGTGTTGAGAAAATACCTCATTTCAGTGCCTTGGTACCAGAGAAATCTGAGACAAAGGCACCTGCAGAGCCAGGGAGTTCAGCTACTTCTGAAGTGGAAGAGATTTCTGTGCTTTTACAGAAAAATAATGATGGTGCATGAAACTTTCCCATCAGAGCCAAGCAGAGGGCACAGGCTGAGCCCCCTGGAACAAACAACAGCCACTGTGGGCTCTGCAGGAACATTTGGGATCCAGCACAAGGGATGGGAAAACAGGAGTGGTCTCATGGGCAGGAGACTCAATTACAGCCTCCAGGCAGCCCTGATGTGTCTCAGTCACATCCACATTCATCACTTTCCAAATATACATTCTGTTGTGATTGAAAAGCCAAAATGGAATTCTTGGGCCTTGCAACATCCCCTAAGTGTGAGGGAGGCTGAGGTCCCATGGCAGCCCCATGGCAGAGGGCAGGAGGCTCTCCAGGGATGTGGAGTGACCCCAGGGGGAACAGGGCCTCCCTCCACCCCACAGTGTGCTCTAGCACCCCACAGGTACACACTGAGAGCCCCCAGAGGCCACACACAAACCACTTGAAATAAAAATTAAACAGAATTTGATTTAGTTTCTTTAAGTTAAGTTGTCAAACAACAACCCAAAGTCTACCCAGAAGCCAAAACTCTCCATCTTCTGCCCTATATCCCAAAGAAAGGCTCTCAGCTTGCTGCTGCATGAGGTCCCTGGTAATAAAGCAGCTGAAGCCAGATGGTGCTGCAAAGCCCAATTGCTGCCAGGCTCCCATGGCAGCAGCTCCACAAATAAACGGGTGATTCAGGCACTCAGAGTGTGAGGCTCTGACTCACCCCAAACACCCCCGGAGACAGGGACACCAAGCCAGGGACCTGCAACTGTTCCCTCCTCAGCTGCAGGTGATGGGGAGGCTCTGCCCAGGGCACCTCTCCACGGGGTCCCATGGCAAACACAGACCAGGAGCTGTGAGAGCACAGCAGCACAGCAGGCTCCCAGCACCTCCAAACCTTTTCCACTTGGGTTGGAAGGACCCTGAAGCTCATCCAGCCCCACCCTGCCCTGGGCAGGGACACCTTCCACCATCCCAGGCTGCTCCAAGCCCCATCCAGCCTGGCCTTGGGCACTGCCAGGGATGGGGTAACCTCCCTGGGTAACCTCTCCCTGTACCTCCCCAACCTCACAGGAGGAATTCCTTCCCAATATCCCATCTAACCCTGCCTTCTGGCATTTTTAAGCCACTCCCCTTCATCCTATCACTACATCTCCTCATCCAAAGTCCCTTTCCATGGATTTCCTGACCCATGTGCAGGACTCCAAGGCAGGCAGGAGAAGGGGCTGTGTCACCAGGCTGGGAAGTCCTCAAAACATGTGAAAAATCCAACTGTGGGAGTTGCTTATCTCTTACACCATCCTTGCTCTTCACTCTAATAGCTCCAGGCTCCCCTCCCGAGAACAGCTGTTGAGAGATTTGCAGCAGCAGGAATGTGTCATCTGCACCCAATGATCCAATAGTCCTAACAATTGTGGGTATTATTTCTCTTAAATCTACCCCTTAATCCTATAATGCCATAAAATGCCACTGAATCAGAGCTTAGCAGGATTCCAGAAAGGAACAGACTTTTAAAGAGATAATGAGAACTCCACATTTATATTGGATAGGATTGAAAGGAGAGAATGGGGGAGGCAGAACATACCAGATGGGCAGATTATTTCATAGTTTCCCTTAATATGATTTCTTCAACCTGAAGCATCTGGTAATTCAACTATCAGAGATTAGATAGTGGATAAGATGGACAGGCAGGCTGATCTAACAAAGCAATTTTATTTTCTGGCTACATGTAGGAGAGGTTCCCATTAAATCCTGTATCACAGGAGAAAACAGAGGTGCATAAAATGCTGTATCCAAGCAGGGAATGTTTGCAGGCCCTGGGATCCCATGTAAATATGCGTCACTTTCAATATAGAAAACAACACATCTCCCAAACCCCCAACCTCCCCAGGCAGGCAGCGAGAGCTGAGGATGGATAAACAATAAAACTCGCGCAGCAGACTTGTCCTTCAGAGGCTTTTGCTGAAAATTGAAGAAAATCTCCCCAGCTCATTTTTGTGGAGATTTGTGTAGAAGTCCTGCAGGCAGCACCTTGGGTACTTCCAATCTGGAAGCAGAGATTGTTTTCCAGAACAAGCAGGAATCTCATTTTATAGCCAAAAACCCAATCAAGCATGATAGAAATGTGTTCCCAGTGCCCTCCTCATTATGGCACTGTTTGGCAGCAAGCTCTGGAATAACTCACCCCAAAACACCAGTCCTGTGTGTTCAGCCCAAGGAAGAGCCTTCCCAGCCATCCCAGCTGGGATCTGTGACTTGAGCCATTGGAAAATCTCGTGCACACCCAGCACAGCCTGCAGTGCTCAGCAGAGGGTTGGGATCAGGAGCACCAGGGAGGGGCAGGTGTGACAGGCACAGCTCCCGTGGGGCCCAGCTCCACACAGGTGAGCCCTGAGCTCCAGCACCTCTGCCCTGGGAACCACCAGGGCAGCCCCAGACCCCGTGGGAACAGCAGCTCAGCCATGGGGAAATCATGAACCCCAGCAGTGCCCATGGACAATTCCAGCAGTGCCTATGGATAATCCCAGCAGTGCCCTTGGATAATCCCAGCAGTGTCCTTGGATAATCCCAGCAGTGCCCATGGACAATCCCAGTGCCCATGGACAATCCCAGCAGTGCCCATGGACAATTCCAGCAGTGCCCATGGACAATTCCAGCATCGTCCCATGGACAATTCCAGCACTGTCCCATGGACAATCCCAGCAGTGTCCATGGACAGCCCCAGCAGTGCCCCATGGACAATCCCAGCAGTGCCCTTGGATAATCCCAGCAGTGCCCATGGACAATCCCAGTGCCCCATGGACAATCCCAGCAGTGCCCTTGGATAATCCCAGCAGTGCCCATGGACAATCCCAGCAGTGCCCATGGATGGAGCAGGATTTACCTCACAGCTGGGAAGAGCTCCCAGCTCCCAGCCCAGCTGAGCAGCCCAGCAGGAAAAGGGAAAGGGGAATGGGAAAGGGAAAAGAGGAGAGGGGAAAAGGGAACAAGAAAGGATGAGGAAGGGAAGAAAAAAAAAGGGAAGGGAAGGGAAGGGAAGGGAAGGGAAGGGAAGGGAAGGGAAGGGAAGGGAAGGGAAGGGAAGGGAAGGGAAGGGAAGGGAAGGGAAGGGAAGGGAAGGGAAGGGAAGGGAAGGGAAGGGAAGGGAAGGGAAGGGAAGGGAAGGGAAGGGAAGGGATAAGTGAAGTGGAATAGGAAAGGGGAGAAGGGAGAAAGGAAAAGGGGAAGGGGGAAGGGGAGAGGAGAAAGAGGAAGGGGAAAGGGGAAGGAATAAGGGAAAGGGGAAAGAAATCACTCAATGAAAACAACGACGATAATCCAAACTACCAGAAAGTGACACCACAATTCCCCAAATCAGGGAAACAAGGTATTCTGCCACAGCCTCTGGTGCTGGAAAAGGCCTCACCTTCTCCTGAACATCATCCTCACTCCTCTGGGGCCATTTTCCCATGGAAACTCCCTCCTTTCTCTGCCTCTGGGCAGGACTGAGAGGCCCTGAACAGTGAGCTGGGCTAGCTCCTCCTCACCAACAGCATATCCAACAGGGATATCTGAGTGCCTGAGCCCTCAGTGATGCTGACCACGAGGTGCAGGGAGCCTGGAGATGCAAAAATAAACACAAAATGTGCCAAAATTCCCCTAAACTCTCCTTGCTCCACTTCCCTTTGGCCACAGGCACTCAGAACTCTGACGCAGCATTGCTCAGCATTCAGGGCAGTGATGTTTGTCCACATCAATCTTTCCTTAAAAACAAGTAAAACTGAGAGGAAAGGCTGGGGAGTGCCAGCCTGTGCCAGGACCAGTCCCAGTCCATTGGCATTCCAGACACTCTGCAGCCTTTAGTTGAACCACACAGGCTTCACTATTATGTTTAAAACTACTACATGCTTTGTAATGCTTATCAGCTGGAGGGTTTTCAACAGTTTTTCCCCACTAATGCTGCAATTTCAAAGCCATTTAGGCTAATTTCTCTTGACTTGAATCTATTTTAATCAGAGACCAGGATACTTGACTTAAATGGTTTGTGTTCAACCCTCCATAAAATCAGCTATAAAACTTTATGCACTAAATAGCAAGGGAACCTTGAAGCCAGAGGTAGGAAGAGGTGAAACTTTCCAAATTCTCCAGCAGACTCCAGCCTATTACACACCAGAACAACTGTTCTCTTAAAATATCAAGACAATTGATCCCCAAAACAAAAAGAAAACCAATAAGCAAAACACAGTCCTGAAGTTCTTACGTAGATAAAAGGCACTAAGCTGTGCAGCTGCACTCAGTACCCACAAATTCTCTCTCAAGTCTCAGCCCAGCTCCAAACTGAAGCATTTTTAATGCAGTGCTGTGCCCTCTCCTCTCCCCCACTCTCCCATGGAATGATGGATAGTGGAACTGAGGAAAAATACAACGCAAGCCTGAAAATGTCAGAATTAATCCTTTTCTTCCCCCAAAATCTGAAAAGAAACATTACTTCTCAAATTAATTCTCACCAAGTAATGCTGGCTCTGCTGGAAGTCGGAGCTGTGGATGAGAAATGGAAATCAGCAGCTCAGCCTCAGGTAAGTGCTGGAGAAGGTCTCGCTCCAAGGATCCGGCATTGTGCTGGGATTTGCATATCACAGAGGCAAAGGTGCCTCTGAATTTGTACCTGAATTCAGCCAGGCTGGAGGAGCTGCAGCAGCAAAATGCAGGCTGGGCCTCCATTCCTTTGGAAACTCATCCAGGGATTTCTGCTGTCAGTGGTGGACAGCCCTGGATGCTCCGAGGGGCTGCTCGGAATTCAGGCAGCGCCCGGAGAGGAGAAGGAACAGGAGCTGCCCCTGCCCCCAGAGCCAGGGGACACAGGGGACAGGAGCTGCCCCCAGAGCCTGGGGACACAGGGGACAGGAGCTGCCCCCAGAGCCTGGGGACACAGGGGACAGGAACTGCCGCCAGAGCCTGGGGACACAGGGGACAGGAGCTGCCCCCAGAGCCAGGGGACACAGGGGACAGGAGCTACCCCCAGAGCCAGGGGACACAGGGGACAGGAGCTGCCCCTGCCCCCAGAGCCAGGGGACACAGGGGACAGGAGCTGCCCCCAGAGCCAGGGGACAGAGGGGACAGGAACTGCACCCCAGAGCCAGGGGACACAGGGGACAGGAGCTGCCTGTCCCCAGAGCCAGGGGACACAGGGGACAGGAACTGCCCCCAGAGCCTGGGGACACAGGGGACAGGAACTGCCCCCAGAGCCAGGGGACACAGGGGACAGGAGCTGCCCCCAGAGCCAGGGGACACAGGGGACAGGAGCTGCCCCCAGAGCCTGGGGACACAGGGGACAGGAGCTGCCCCCAGAGCCTGGGGACACAGGGGACAGGAGCTGCCCCCAGAGCCAGGGGACACAGGGGACAGGAGCTACCCCCAGAGCCAGGGGACACAGGGGACAGGAGCTGCCCCTGCCCCCAGAGCCAGGGGACACAGGGGACAGGAGCTGCCCCCAGAGCCAGGGGACAGAGGGGACAGGAACTGCACCCAGAGCCAGGGGACACAGGGGACAGGAGCTGCCCCTGTCCCCAGAGCCAGGGGACACAGGGGACAGGAACTGCCCCCAGAGCCTGGGGACACAGGGGACAGGAACTGCCCCCAGAGCCAGGGGACACAGGGGACAGGAGCTGCCCCCAGAGCCTGGGGACACAGGGGACAGGAACTGCCCCCAGAGCCTGGGACAGAGGGGACAGGAGCTGCCCCTGCCCCCACACCTGGACAATCTGCCAGCACCTGACATCCCTGGCTGAATGGTTTTCAGTGCTCTGCAGATGCCAGGCAACAGCTTTGTCACTGCCCCAATGACACAGGCATTGGACATGGATCTTTCACAATATAAACCTCTCTCGGCTCATTTTTTTTATCAGGGATTTCACTCCAGGCCTGGACAAACTGACACTTTCCTATTTTGAGGAACACTCTGGCAGCCGTATCTAAAATTAACCTTCACAAAGATAAACTTGCAGCGTGTCTCTCCTCATCCTCTTAACAAAACGATGTGTCACCTCTTTTAAAGCCTGTTCTCCTGTGCTGCTTGGCAGGTAAACATCGACAGCACCTTAAAAGCTCAATCAAAAAAAGGAGAGGAAGGATATTGCCACTGTAGAAACTCCCTTTAAAGGCCCAGATCTCCACGGGGAAATCCCATGTCCCAGGAGGGTCCCTGTGCTGGGAAGAGCCTGAGGGCAGCCCAAGGGCCTTGGAGGTCCCATAGGGACGTGAAGGAGCTGAGAAGCAGGGAAGGAAGGAGGGAGGGAGAATCTCTGCACACTTTTACAGGATATTAAACACCAAAAGCTCAGTGAGAGCAGAGCTGAGCTTCTGATGGCATCACTTCCATCCAAATTGTGGACGGCTTTAGGAAAACAGAGACAAACTGGGAAGAAATTCACTTTTCTTCCCTGATAAATCATCTTGATGAACTCTCTCACTCCAACTACCTGGAACAAGGGTGGGGCCAGGTGGGGATCAGTTTCTTCTCCCAGGTACCAACTGACAGGACAAGTGGGAACAGCCTCAATCGTGCCAGGGGAGGTTTAGGTTGGATGTTAGGAATTATTTCCTGACCAAAAGGGTGGACAGGCCCTGGCACAGCTGCCCAGGGCAGCGCATCCCCATCCCTGTAGAGGTTTAACAGCTCTGTGGATGTGGCACTTGGGGGCATGGGTCAGTGTTGGCCTTGGCAGTGCTGGGGAATGCTGGACTCAACAGCCTCTGAGGGCTCTTCCAGCAGCAGTCATTCTGAGATTCCAAGAGCTCATTCCAGCCCAGCCACCCCAGCTTCCCATCACTGAGCAGGGCCCTGTGAAGGACAAGGGAAGAGCCAACAGCACCAAACCCAACTGGGAAAGCCACCAGCACCCCTGGCTCTGGGGTGACACCTGAACACAAACATTTCCTCCTGGAGCACCTGGCTCTTACTTGGTTGGGCGATAATCCGGGATGGAACGATCCAGGGAAATCTTCTCACTGAGGTAGGAGTTGTAGCCATACTTCTCGTGGGGTCCCTTGGCTTTCTCCTCCTCCTCAGGGGTCAGGGTGGCTGGGAGGCCACCCTTGCCACGGCCACCATAGCCCTCAATGAGACCAAGGGACTTGGACAGACCTGGGGGAAAACAAAAACAACATCTCTGGTGAAACCCAGCCCTGGTGAAACCCAGCCCTGGTAAAACCCATCCCTGGTGAAAACCATCCCTGGTAAAACCCATCCCTGGTGAAAACCATCCCTGGTAAAATCCATCCCTGGTGAAACCCATCCCTGGTAAAACCCATTGCTGTTATTTCCAGCTCCCAAAGGAAAAAAAAAACAAAGCCCTCCAAAAATCCAGGGTGTTTTGGGTTGGTTTCCTGCAAACACTCCATGTCCTCCTTTTTTGGCCCAATGCTAGAATAAAAATAACTCAAGTCTTGCAATTCCTCAGGGCTCAGGCACGCTGCTCCTGCCAGCCCTGCCCCTGGCGTGCAGCTGATGCCTGTCCCAGGATCTGTGCATTTCTTTAGTTGGTGGGGAGGTTATTCACGCCTCCTTCCCACTCTCAGAGAGGTAATTACATGGAAGGTTAGATGTCCCCAGGAGAAGGATAGGTTGAACACAGAGCAGGAATAAAACAGGGTTGGTTAAGTGCCAGCTGAATGAATTTTTGCTCAGTGTGAACAGTGAATAGCATACAAATGGCAGGGATTTAAAAACAATTTCCCCTCAAAGCTTTCTTATCTTTTAAAGTACAGCATTCCCAGACCCTTATCAAGGGGAATTATTTATTTATATCTGCATAATTGAAGGAAATAGGCAAAGTTCAAAATGAGCTGCACAAAAAGAGCTCCATGGATGATTTGGTGGTGGCTCTGGGAAGCCAAGTCCTTGTCATGTTATTATTTATTAGACAGGATACCTGGAATTTTAATATTTTTCATTAGCAGAGATACATTCCCTTTTTGTCAGAGACATAAAAATAATAATGATGGATTTTCTTTTCTTTTTGGATGTTTGTCTTTTTTATAATGAAAGACACCAGGCTATATTCCCATTGTTTCAATGGCAGAGCCCTGACTGAGAACAGAACAGATTTTGTCACCTCTGAAGGGACAATAACCTTGAGGTTGCTCCAGCTCCCAAACCTTCCACTGACTTCCACTGTCCTGGACAAAACATTCCTGCCTCACCACAGATTTAAATATCTTTTTCCCTCAGAAAGCAGCATTGAGAGACAGGAAAAAATTAGCTGGGAACATAAATCACAGTTGGAAGCAGAGTCTGAAGAATTACTGTTGTTGGTGGTGGTTATTATTATTATTATTATTATTATTATTATTATTATTATTATTATCATTATTATTATTATTACTATTATTATTCCTTTTGACAAGGAAGCTCTCAACATCCCTTCCTGCTCCATCAGAGCCCCTCTGACCACACTGGGCTTGATTTGATTTTCTCTGAGGACAATAACAACAAACCAGCTGCCAGGAGCCCCAGGCTGTGCTCACACATCCAGGCTGCCTCTCCCATCTCCAGGCTGGGCAGGAGCCAGGGCATCACTCAGGAAAGCTGGGGAAGGTGGCACTTTGTGGCCTGCAGAAGCTCAGCAGGTCACTCCGTGAACTTCCCAACCCCAGGTGGTTCCACTCTGGGAACCCTCAGCATCTCCCAGTTTGCTTTTAAAGCTTAATTTTGCTTTTCTTGATTCATTTGAAGACATTTCTCGCTGCCCCAGAGCTTTTGCTTTTTGTGCTCTGAAGCCACACACCTGTAAGGAGGTGTCGTAGTTTGGAAAAAATGAGTTTTTTTGAACTTCAGTGGTCAAACCAATGAGTGCTCAGGTTTAAAGACTGGCACCTGGTGTGGCCACTGAGGACAAGGATCCGCCTCTGAGAACACAGGGGGTTCAAAGCAGAGGGCTCCCCGGAAAGCTCTCTCTTGGTTCCGGTCCCTGAGGACGGAGGGATCTCCCCTGCCCAGCGGCTGGCTGGGCGGGGAGGGGAAGCCATGCGGCCTGGGCGGGGTAGGCTGGAGCCTCGGGCACAGAGGGGAAGAGGAAAAATCCTGCAGGATGGAAGGGTGGAGAGAGTACAAGAACCTTGAGAGGCATCAGACAACCTTCTTTTCCCTTCCCCCCCCCCCCTCCCCCCGGAGAGAGAGACTGAGAAACCGTGTCTGTGATCTCCGTCACCTTGAAATTTGATATCAACCACTAGACAGCACGGCCAAAGGAGTATGGGGGGTTGGCGCGAGAAGAGTGCCCAGCAGCAAAGATACTGTGAGAGTTCTAGAGAAACAAAGCCCAAGATTTTAACCCTTTTCGTAGATGATGGAAACTTTATAAATGCTAATCCTCCTGAATTTGAAGAAGAAAGATAGGGAGAACTAAGCAAAGATGATGAAAGTTCGTGCAAGTGGAAGATTGTCAGAGAATGCTGAAAAGAATCCTAGGTGGGAGGAGATGATGGAGTGGCCTTTGGCTGGACGGTTCTTATAGCCATGGATGGACTCATTTCTTTTCTGTAACACAGAAACTGCATCTGGGGAGAGGCATTGGCTTAGAGCCAAGAGTGGACAGTAGTGTGAACAGAGATGAGAGGAAGAGCTCTGTTCTCAAGGCCCCTCAGCCCCAGGGGTAATATTGGGGGGGACTGGTGTCCCAAAATTTGAGAAGCTGTCGTTTCTTGGAACTAACCAAAGCATCTTTAAAAAGAAAAACCCTAGGAGCAGCTCTGGTCCATGCACAGTGGTGAGAGCACTGGACATGGAGGAAGAGACCACGATGTGGTGTAAGGAAGACTCCTATCCCTCCTTGATGGACTGAGTACTGATTATCGAAAGGGTGGTAATAGATTAAGGATTAATTGTTTAAAAGGTGGTAACGTGATGGGGAATTTTCAGTTTGTTTTGTTGTGTTGAGAACTGGTGGGGGGGGAGGAAGAGTGGTTTTTTTTAAAGTTTCCATGTTCTTCTGTATGTGTCTTCTTTGCATATTATAAGTAATAAAGTTCTTTTTCTTTTGCTTTCTAAATTAGAAACTGTTTTGCTCTGGTTTTGGTCACATCTCACAGCAAATACCAGGGACAGTATATCCTCGTAGGGGCACTGGCCTTGTGCCAACGTCAAACCTATGACAGGAGGGAAGTGGGGACTTTCTGAGGGGGCAGAGGCTCCATGGATGGAGGACACTGGGATGTGGGAACCATGGACATCCCAGCACCTGGCTATGTTAGAAGCAGGCTTTAAAATCACAAGCTCAGGTTGTTACCAATAGCTAATAACAGATAACTAACTCAGACACCAAGGCAGTGCTTGTCCCAGAGCTCCACACTTGAAGCCAGCAGGGAAGGATGATCCCTCGAAGGCTAATCCATCCCCCACAAGACCCCAGCCACTCTCCAGAGGTTCTTATCTCTGGCTCAGGTACGGGAATTGTGCTCCCAAGCACAGCACCTCAGGGAAGGACCTGGAACTCCAGGTGAGGAATCTCTCTCCATGCTCAAAACTCCAGCAGCCACCGAGGCCATGCCAGCCTGGGGGACAGATCCCAACACACATTTCTCTCTGCTCAGTTTATTTCTGCATATTCTGTCTTTCTACTGCTTTAAGTTGGTAAATGCTGATAAACCAACATCATTTACCCATAGGAATTAATCAAATGGACCCATTTGTGTTGGGCAGGGGACCACCATGAGCCCACCATCATCCCTTGCAGGAGAGACCAGGAGCAGGGAGAGCCATGAACATTCCCAGGCGGGATGTGCCAGGCAGGATCCTGGCTGTCTCTGGGCTGGTCCAACATTTCCTCTCCAGCCCAGGCTTTTGGGAGGGTTCAGCAATGTCACTGGTGTGTGGTACTCAAAGCAAGAGTCAAGAACATTTGGCTAGGAAGGTAATTCATGTCCAAACAGAAGAGGAAGGAATTTCTTTCCAGCTGGCTGAAAAAGTGCCTCAGGAGCAGCAGAACTGAAAACAAATGGTGACAGCACATCCTCATCCACACAATCCATTCATTGGCTCTCATTCACCACATTTTTGGGCACCTTTCTGTGACTCTGAGGTGCCTTTGGTTTGACTTCAGGGAATACCCTGAGCCCAGCCCATGTGGCTGCTCAGGGTATTCTGGGATTCCATGGAACCTGCTTGGAATTGGCCAGGAAGGGCCAGAAATGACACACAGAAACAGCATGAGCAAAAAAGGGCAAGAGCATGATGTCATCAGCTCACTTCCTCAATGAACAGGGCTGAAAGCAAAGAGCCAGGACTGTCCCCAAGTCACAGAGCAAATCCTTTTTCATTCTGGGCCAGCACAAAGCACAAGTGCTGCACCTCTGCCAGAAAGTCTCTCTTGATGCCTGCTCCAGCCTACCTGTAGTGATAAACAGCATCAATCCCCACAAAAAAATCTTGATCTTTGGAGTGAATTCAGCCCCTAGGGAATTCTGCAAGCTCAGGAGATGGGAATGGGCTGCATGGAGATGAGGAGCTGCAGAACAGAGCTCTGAGCAGCCACAGGCTTCACTCATCCCAAAGCCACCCGAAGATAAAACAGGACATTTTTTCAGAATCTCCTAAAAGTTCTGGACTTTGGAACAAATGGAATATATTGCTATTGTACTGCAGGAATAGAAGGGAAAAGAAAAAGCGAGACACCACTTGGAGCTGCCAAGATCCGAGCCCCTCCTGCTGGAACAGCCAGACAGGGGATCCCCGGGGACTGGCAGGAGTTGGTTTTCTTCAAGATGATATAAAAATTTAATCTCTACAGCAAAATTATTCCTAGACTGAGCACAGTTAGGGTAAATATATTAGTCTCTTCTTAAGCTGAATGTATTTCAGGAGGAGGCAGGAGTTTTCTAGGACAGAGAAAACCTTTCGTGAAATACAATCTGATGTGATTTGCAGCCTTCATTTCCAAAGGCTCCCCGGAGCTGGAGGGGGGAAAAGCTTTTTGCTCCCTGTCAGCCTGGATGAAGGAAAACATTACCCCTCCCACAGAACCCTCAGCTGAGGAAATTTGTGATGGCAGGGCTGGGGAAGAAGGAAGAGCCCTGAAATGAAAAGACATTTCTGAGAAATGGTGCTGAGCTGAACGCTGGGGGTGAGGAGATGAAACATCAACCCTGCAGGGCCTAAAGGGGTCACAGGGGGATGGAGAGGGACTGGGACAAGGGCTGGAGGGACAGGACACAGGGGATGGCTCCCACTGCCAGAGGGCAGGGATGGATAGATGGGATATTGGGAACGGAATTGTTCCCTGGGAGGGTGGGCAGGCCCTGGCACAGGGTGCCCAGAGCAGCTGTGGCTGCCCCTGGATCCCTGGCAGTGCCCAAGGCCAGGCTGGACACTGGGGCTGGGAGCAGCCTGGGATGGTGGGAGGTCCTTGCCCATGGCAGGGGTGGAATAAGTTGATATTCAAAGTCCCTTCCAACCTAAACCAATCCAGGATTCTAATAAAAGAAAGATTTCTGGAAAAGGAATTTTTTTAGCTGCATCTCTCCATATCTGTATCTCCTGCAGCACGAGGTACAGAACACACAGAGCTCAGGGTGGAAGCCACATTCCAATAGGGAAGAGGAACTTGAAGCCTCCCCTTTTCCAGAAGGAATAAGTAATAGTGAAATGGTCCTGGAAAACACGGGAACCATAAAGCAAAATTAAAGGACATGTCTCTGCAAAGCACAGCTCTCACTCAGTGAAGCACAGTGGATTTTTCAGCCCCAAGAGCTCTCACAGGGATGTTTGTTCCTGGCCTAAGCAGCCAGAGAGCTGAAGGCCAACAGGGAATCTCTGACCTGGGAAAAAGCCAAAGGGAGGAGCAAATGGCCCCGTGTGGGAGTGTGTGACCTGCAGGGGACTCAGAGAGAGGGGACACAGCACAGAGGCTCTCAGGGCACCGTGTGAGAATCCAGAGCTACTGCAACGGGCACAATGTCCCAGAGAATGCTGGAAACCAGGGAACTGCTGAAGTTTTTAGTCAGTGCTGTCCTGCTGATCACTGCAAACACAGACTATTAAAGGGAGGGCTCATTAAAAAGAAGGGGCATTGGCACAAGAACAGGCACCAATTTTCCTCTGCAGCCTTGCTGGAACCTGGGGCATGGGATTTTCTCTCCTTGCAGCAGTTTTTACACAATTTTAGCCAGGTTTGCTCAGACCTGTTGTTCCTAGGGTAAATACTCCCATTCCTCTGGCTGTAGGTTACACCTGTGTAATGTGGAGCTCTGTGCTGCCACAGGGCTGTGGGAACTGTGCAGGGAATACAAACACAACCAGCCCTGGCAGCTGCCTTTGCTGTCACTGCCTCCCGAAAGCATCCTCATACTCCTGCAGGGTAAACTAAAAGTAGCTCTAAAGGGATCAGAAGATGACAGTTCGCTTTCTCCTGGAGGAAAAAAATATATATTAAGTTTTAAAATGAGCTTAAATACTAGAGCCCAGTGAAAAAAACAGTATTCCCCTGAACCCTATACAATTCTATTCACTGTACATGCTAAATTTATTCTTCCTAGGGCTGAGCACTTATCAAAAGTTTATCCCCCAAATCAGATGCTGCAGCTAAAGGGTCAGTGCTTCCCCTTCCACTGGCCAGTCCTTTTCATCTCCCCCAGTGCAGGAGTGCACAGAGCTGCCTGGTGTCCTTCGCCATGCAAATGAAGTGTTGGTTTACTGCAGAGATTACCATGAGCATGGTGACTTTCAGAAGTGGGGGGTCACAAAAACTCCCACCCTCTGCCTTCACGCTGAATGACAAATGGGAACTCAGAAAAAGCAGCAGATGAATGGGCCCAGGCTTGGCAAGCAGGGATTTCAGCAGATACAAACTGAGAATAGAGCATATTTCACCTGTACTCCAACATATTGCATCTCTGAAAAAGCTCCTGCTATGAAAAATTATGTGAATAATTCTGGCTGAAATGAATTTGTCCAACAGACCATTAAGATTTCACTTAAACAATTGTGACAGGTAGGGGTGAGGGAATTGAACACATTTTCTTGCAGTCCAGCCAGGCAAGGACCAAAACCAGGATGGGCATAGCTTGTTTTTAAATATATTGAATAAAATAACCTTTTTAATGCCAGGCTGGATGGGGCTTGGAGCACCCTGGTCTGGTGGAAGGTGTCCCTGGCCATGGCAGGGGGGAGTGAGATGAGCTTTAAGGTCCCTTCCAACACAACCACTCTGGGATTCTTTGATTTAAGCTTAGATTAGATGATGATCTGTAGAAGAATGTTTTAAGCCCAGCTGTGCTTACATCATCATGGGAACAGTCAGACAGTGTCGAGGTTTCTTCCCACCTTGCAGTCCTTGGAAAGGTTGGGGATGGGAGCACAGTCACTGCACAGGTCTGAAGTCTCATTTGAAATGTTTAAACACAATCTACATTTACATGTCCATACACACAGTTCAAAAATGAAGTTTTCTTATCAATACAGAAATGGAAACAGAGGGAAATTACTTTCAGAGCCAGAGGGAGGATCAGCACCCAGAGCAAGGACAACACAGTCATCAGGGCAATGTCAAAGCCCATTTAGCCTATTACACCACCAAGTTCTGCTTCCAAATGATAATTCCCCAATCTAGATTTGCCCCTGGCACAAAACAACAGAAATCCTTCCCCAGGCCAAGTCTGTTTAGTTCTGAAGAATTGTTTATTTGGTTCCAACACCTGGGACTGGTGAAAGAGCATGGACATCGCTCCATCCTCCCTGGAAGTCCAAAAATAGTGGCATTTACCACTCTGCTCTCATGGTTAAAATAACTTGTTGAGAAAGGCAGAACTTGGCAGCAGAGCTGGTGCAGAGCAGAAATCCATAGGCTAAAGAAAGCTCTTTGCAGCTCAGCAGGGAGAACAGGCACTGCTGCCATGGGAGTCTCAGCAGAGACCTTGTTCAGACACAAAAGACAAGACTGAGGGTGATTCATATCCCAGGGAAAACCTGGACACATGTGGAGCATCCCTGGCAATTTAACAACGAGAGCAATGCCCTTCCCTGTGGGTACAGCTACCCCCACCCCAGGAGCTGTTCTGTTGCTGGACTGCCCCTCTCAAAGAGGAAATTCCCCTCAAGAAGCCAACCCCTTACAGCTGATACAGGTTTGTCCCAAAATGACCAGTTACACCCCACTGCCCTTCACGTTAGTTCACATTCACAGCCCCAGCAGCTGGGAATTCTGGATAACAGCCTGGGATCTGGGAGCAGGAAAGGATGAAGTGGATTAGCAGAAAAGGTAAAGAAAAGAGTATGTTGCAGCAATCTCACCTGCATGATATGACACAAATACAGATTTATACCTCTGATAACACGGTAGACCTTCACGTTCTGGAAATACTGGAGAAAAGGCATGAAAAAGAGGCAAAAAGGAGTAGATCACAGTGTGTAACAAAAAGGAAAACCAGGGTCAAAACAATCACTAAGATCATTTAGTGAGAGATCTGACTCCCGTTACACCACACCTGTGTTGGAGATGTCAGGGGACTCCAAAGAACTGGCTTTAGCAAACCCTGCCTAAGGGCTCCTTTCAAGGGTTCAGTACTCCTGGGATTCAGGCACAAGCATTTCCCCACAACACACAGCAAGGTATTTGCATGAGCTGGTGAGAAGAGTCCAGAGCAACCTTCCCAGCAGCTGCTGCCTGGTCTGCTGCAGTGGCACAGATCTCCACAAAGCACCAGCATGCCCAGGCAGCAGTGAGAAAGCACAGGAGACCCTCAGAGGGGAGGGGACTCGGTGAAGAGCACCCAGCATAGAATTCCAGACTGGTTTAGGTTGGATAGGACTTTAAAGTTCATCTCATCCCCACCTCTGCCACTGGTAGAGACACCTTCCACTGTCCCAGGCTGCTCCAAGCCCTTTCCAGTCTGGGCTTGGACACTGCCAGGGATCCAGGGGCAGCCACAGCACAGCCAGGTACCAGTGAGGTGACCCAGGCAGGGGGAGAACAGATGCCCAGCAGAGCAGAGCAGGTCCCCAGCACAGCTCAGCAGGACAGCAGCTTCATTCACAGCACCACAACCAGATCTGCATGGCTGAAACAGCCCTTGGTGAGACACTGCCATCAGCAGCCTGGGCTCAGTTTAATTCCAGGACCATCTCTGCAGACCAAATGCTCACAGGCTCCTCCCTGCAGGCCTGCTGGGCCATCTCCCCCTGCTCAGACCCCAGGCCCCTGCCAGGGGAGCAGGGCTGGCTGCTGAGGCTGCAGGAGCAGAGGGGTGCTGGGCACTGCTGCTGCCGCTGCTCCAAGAGGAGGATGGATGAGCCCCTCCTCACCCTGACAGCCTGGGGAAAGAGCCCAGGAAAGCTCTGCCCAGCCACCCATCTGCTGGGGGGAACACCCAGGGAGCTAAAACCTGGAGAAGTGTCATTACAGGAGTCTGTATTAGCAGTTACAAGGCCATCCAGCATAACCCAGAGCAGGACCTGACGTTACAGGTCTGACACTGTTCCAGTAACTCCAAAGATCAATCTGGGGCCTGTCACTGTTCCAAAGACACACAAGGGCCCTGGCCTGTGCACTTAATGGAGTATTGATCTCCACAGACCCGAGTGCAAGCTCTGCACTTGGAGGGCTTTGCTGAAGCCCCCAAACCCGTGCCTGGCTCGGTGCCTGTGGGACAGCTCAGGACACAGGAGCTCGAGGGAGCAAGGCCAAGGGCAAAAGCAACCTTGCATATTTACACTGCTCAGCCAAGGGCCCATTTGGGTGATGAATTAAACAATTACCTGCAGCTTTATTTTTAGGAGGCAGGCTGCAATTCAAGCAAGAGAGAACTTATCTTGCTCTCCTCTCTGAGCTGCCAGGACATGGCTCTGGCAGGACACACTCCTACATGCCAGGCTGCTCAGGGACCGTGGCAGGAGCAGCTCTTTGCCCAGGAAAATCACAGCTAGCCCATTACTGGGAGTCTCCAAGGGCAGGCTGGATGGGGCTTTGAGTGACCACTGGAACAAGATGGATCTTCACATGTCCTTTTCAATCCAAACCATTTTGCTGCTGAGGATGGAAGAGTCTGGAAACGTCTTTAGCACAGGCGTTTTAAGAAATTCCCAAACTCTTCCATCCTCAGCAGCAAAACATCAGCCCTCACATTTGTGCTCAGGCAGTGATTTCTGAGGCCAAATTGCAAACTGCTCATCCCCAGGCAGTCACTCCCACCACCACTCCAGGCTCAGACAAACCTTTTGTTGAGCTTTCATTGCTGCTTTTATCCTCCAGTGTGAAATTTCAGTTCTTTGGGTAACACAGTCCATTTCCCAACCCCAACATAACCCTTTTGCTTCCAGGCAGAGCTGCTGCTTGGGCACAGAGATGTCAAACTTTAGTGCCAGCCCAAAACCACGCAGCCAAAGGTGGGAAAATAAGGATTTCTTCAATCCCTCTTGTCCTAGAGAAGCTGCGACTGGAGTAGCACCTGCAGTGGGATGGGACAACCCCAGGGAGGGGAGCAGAACCACGGGAACAAGTATGGAAGCAGGAAAAGAACAGAACCCACAAAAACACAAGTGAACAGTTTTTGAACCCCATTAAAAGGTTTTGAATAACATTTAGCATTAACATTTAGCATTTTTATTTTCACAAGGAATCTGTTATTTCCAGATCGTGTCTCTATAGCAAGCTGTTAGTGTTTGTGGTTTCCTCTAATGCATGCTCCTGTTTTCCTTCTGAAAACATTTCCTCTCTGTATAGATTGCCTGTTGGAAAGGGGAAAATCGCTGCCATGTGGCAAGATAAGAAACAAGGAAATACCACAGTGTAAGTATAGATTAATACAAAAGTGGCTGCTCAGGTTTTGGGCTGAGTTTTGTGGCTATGTGGGAAGTTACTCATTTGTGTGAGCCCCATTCACAGGGCACCTCCTCACAGAGCCCTGGGGGAGGCAGAAACTGCAGGTGGCTCCCAAAACACCTCCCAGGCTATAAAACCTTACAGAGGTTTCCCTGTTTCCCACTCCTGAAGTCTGGGGAAGGGAGGAACACATGGGTGGTGTTTGGAACCAAGGCCCAAGCCTTGTCCCAGGTCACTGGGACAAAAAGAGTCCATGGGACCCTACCCTGAGAGGCACCACGTTGCACAGGGGCCCTTAGAATGCTTCCAGGTTTCTCCACAGGGGCCCTTTGATCCACATAATCCCTTCCCTGGGCTACCTCAAATGTGCTTAATCTATAGAGACCAACATATCAGGGAAGGGAAGACACTGCCCAAAATTGGCTTTCCCACAAAAAGGATGTCATTATGATGTGAACATGGCTGCAGAGAGAGAAACTCTGGGTTTACAAGTGCCTCCTTAGCAAGTACGTACAAGCCTCATCCCAACTAACTGCATTTTACTGAGTTGTGAACTCACTAATTTCTTTTAAAGGTGAAGAAAGTCCATTTGGCAGGGGTTTGCTTGGTGCATTTAACTGCTGTGCTCAGACACTGTCCTTGCTCAGTGCCCAAGCCCATTTACTGCTGGTTTTGGGGTGTGCTCTCAATGCTCTCAGACACACAGGGCACCCCAGAGAGTGCTTGTGCTCTTCAAACCCCTTCCATCTGTTTGTGCTCTGCCAATGGGCCGTAGGGGTGACACAGCCAAAGCCAGAAATAAAGGAGCTAATTCAGTCATCAGAGAGAAATATTCTCCTCTGCAATGCCTTTATTCTGCACACATCTGCATTCTCCTGACAAACACAGCAGCCATGGATCCGGGTGCTTTATGAAATGGATGCATTGTTGGACTGAGCACAGGAGCACAACAGTCACCCCTTGGACAAAAACCTGGGATTGTCCCAGTGTGCCTCAATCTCTGTGTGGGGGAGGAAGAGCTTTGTGTGCGTTCAAGGACTCTGCTACCAACCCCAGCTCGCTGAAACCACTCAAGTGCTCAAGGAAAGCATGAGCTGAATTGCTTTGAGTGAGCCTGGAGCTCACCCTCCACCATCCCAGCACATCTGTGATGGTTACAGTGCTCAGCATTGGGAACAGCCCCGAAGAGGCCCCAGATCTGTGACTGTTAACTCCGTGTTTCTGTAGAGAGCTTCTGATGATAGGCACTAAGTGCTTTAAAAACATAATTAACGCTCAAAGCACTCCTGAGAGGCAGCTAAATATAGGACTGGGAGTTTCAGCTACCTGGAGTAGGACTGTCCTTGATCCTTTTGTAGAACACTTGGTACAGCAGGGTACACAGTACAATAGGGTCTCAGTCCCATTGTGCTTGGGGCTCCCAGAGAACTCAAGAGAAAACACACCTCGGTCCTTATCTAGATGTCAAACACAGAAAATAACTTATCCAAGGTGACTTAGCTGAGCATTAGTGTTTACAGAGAGAACCTGATTTCTTAGGGAATGAGAGAAGCTGCCATGGCAGGGGGGTTCCCTCTGCAGTGCCCACACCTGAGCACTGACCACTGTGCTTTGAGCCCTTGCTCCAAGAGCCAGGCCCAGCTCCATGGAAGCATCTGGAAGCACCAGGTAAATCCCGAGGGCCTCAGCCACTACAGCACGTCACAGGATCCCATTTTTAGCCAAAGAGGAGTGTCTGGAGCCATCTTTGGAGAGCAAGGTGTTCAGTGAGAAGTCGTCCCAGAGGTGGATCGTGCACACCCAGGTGTGTGGCGTCCCCCTTGGTCTGGCCTCCCTCAGCCTCACGGGCTGTGGAAGAGATCCCCACACATCCTGGGGAGTGCCAGCAATGTCAGCACAGTCACACTTGCCACTGCAGTTTTCCCTTGGGGACCTGATGGCACAGAGGACTCACAAAACGTGGCCTTTGCCAAACCTCCCCTCTGGAGGAGCTGCCCTGTGTTTGCCACCCAGCACCACAACTGCCCAGGCCAGCACAATCCTCCTCTCCATTCTCCTCCCACCCTCCCAGCCCTCCAACACACACTTCCTTCTCCTGTTGCTCCATTCTGCCTCCAGCTGCTCTCCATCCTTTGAGTTCCTGTCTCCTTCCACAACCACACCCTGAATACTTCAGTCCCCTCCTGTCCCCAGCACTGCCCAGCCTCTGACCTGCCCGGGAGCAGCCAACATCAGGCCCAAGAATTCCCCCAGATTCCCAAGAACACTAATTAATTCCCCCCTAAAAACTGTATTAATGAGTAACCCTGCCGCTCCCCAGCTCACAGGCAATGACTGCTCTTTCTGTTTTAAAAAATTCCTTCAAATGCCTTCCCATTGCCTGTCCTAACAGGCAGGGAGAAACCCAAATTGTTAAGGCCATATTTTAATTAATTCCCAAACTGATAATCTTAAACAATTGGGGAAGTATTTTGCAACAGCTCTAAGTGAGTTATATCCTCCCCTCCCTCTTCCACCTCCCTGAGGAGCACAAGCAGCACCCACCTGCCAGAACTGGCACTCCTCACCCTTCAGCAAATTGAAGGAGTTAGGAGTGGAACAAAAAGTGTTGTTGTACAATACCCGGGGTCAGCAACCTCATTTAGCAGCTCCCTGCCTTTGAAGGTCAGGTTTAGCAGGGAATTTGCTGCCCTCTGGAAAATGCAGCCTCAGTGGGCATCGAGCTGCCAGACCCTGAGCTCCATCCCCTGCTGCCCAAGCAGGCCCTGGAGCTGCTGTGGAAAAGATGCCCTAAGAAGAGAAGAGTCATGCTTAAAATCCCCAGGATGAGAACAAATCCAAGCAGAGAATGAAAATCTGACCTCACTGGGAGCGTGGGACAACAGGAGCTCAGGACCTAAACTGGGGACACCTCCCTCTGTGGGGACAGGCTCACACTCCCCCTGACTCGAGGCCTGAAGGGGAGCATTTCTTTTCCCCCAACTCTTTCCCAAGGACATCTTTTCAGGATCTGCCAGTTTTTATTTCCCACTTGCCATGGCCAAGCCTTCCACACCTCCCAGTCTGCACAGACTGCATTGTCCTTGGGGAAACTGTTCACTTCAGAGCAAAACAGCTCCTGCTTCAGATGATGGCCAAGAGAAAACCCACAAGCATTACATCCACTTCTCCATGTTTAGGGCTAAGGATATCCCATCTTTGGACAAATACTGAGTGCAACTTGGATCTGTAATTCAAATAGAATTACAAATGTTGAGCAGGAAGTGAGGAAAGACAACTTTTGTGCTTAAATCTTGAGTTTCTAGTACACACTTTCAAAGTGGAACATGACTGCAGGGTTGCACTTGCTCTTCAGAGCTGCTTTTCCAGTGTAAAACTTCCCATCACACCAGAAATTCACATCCTGCTTCCCCACAGTCACTGCTGACTACCCTGTGCTCACAGCCCTCCTGCATGGCCTCAGCAAGTGCCTTCCAGCCCATCCCCATCCCCAAATCCTGCCCTGTGCACCAGCCAGCCCTTCCTTCTCCCTTTTCCTTCCCTCTCCTTCTCCTACACTTTCTGTACCATGATCCACCCCTCCTGCCCCAGCCATCTCACCCCCACACGTGCTCGAGGCTGTCAGAAACATTCTCCAGAGCTCTGACCTGCCTGAGTGCCTTTTTCCCCTCAGAGAGGGAATATTGGTGTTTCTGGCTATTACAGCATCTAATGGCACGGCTGCATTCATCCCCCTTTTCCTCAAAACTGACCCTTCTCACTTCAGCCAACCAGCAGACCACCCTGGGTACCAAAACCCTTTAATTCTATGTATCCATGGTTAAAAGGAATGCCAGGATGCTCTGGATTTATTCCTCTGGATACACTTGTACTCAATTTTCAAATTATTGATAGAAACATTACCAACAGAAACCCAGAATCCAAACTATCAAGCTGAACATGCTCAGGGGCTGGAGCTGATTTAGCACCAACCACAATTCAGGCTTGAAACAAAGACTGCAGGACTTTGAAATCTGAAATTTGGAGTTTCTAAGTCTGTGAGAGGCTTCCCTGGAGGAAAGGCAGGAAGAACCATGATCCTGATGCACTGCTGTGCTCTGCAGAACTTCAAAGTGAGCCATTAGTTTAGTTCAATTTTATTAATTTGCATGAGTAAAAAAGTAAGTTCTGAGCCTCAGAACCCAAAGCTGAGGCCCTGGGTGCAGGGGGACAGCACCTGAAGGCTCTGCAGGCTTGGCAATTATTCTCCACACCTTCTTTTAGGGATTAAAATGAGCACTGAACTCCTGAACCCGAGGTGCTAAAATGGCTTTGGAGCAGTCTGACCTCCTGGGAATCCTTCCCCTCACTCAGTGAGCCCAAGACAGATCCCTTTTATCTAAAACTGACCAGTTTGCCACAGGTCAGAGCTTCTGGAGAGGAGCATTTACTAAATCTCATTTCTGACCCAAGAGAAGTTTTCTCTGTGGCACATCACCCCCATTACCCACTTGTGTCCATCATCACTTCCCTAATTTCAATACCAGGCAGAGAAGGAGCAGTTGGAACCATTTTTTTTTCCCCTCTGTTTATGCAGGGGGAAGGACAGGGCAAATAGAACACATAAAAATACAGCACAAAAGTAATAAATGTATTTGTGTTGCTCAGGGTTTCAGCTCCAAACTGGGGCTAGCAGGAGTTTGTGGTACTAGAAATTATCTTACTAAAAAAACAACAACAAAACATCCTTTCTAAAGGTCAGATTCTCAGGAGGATACATTTAGAAGGACAGTATCACATCCTCTAGGCCAAATAATTTGTCATATTTTCAATACATGCTTGGAAGGGATGTGCTGCTCATTTCAACTAGACTAGCCTCAAAGATCAATTGTTTTCAGACCAAGGCTTGTGAAACAGCCCATGTGCTACACCCCAAACCCCCCCAAACCCTCACCCCATTTGCCAGCACAGGCCAAGACCCTGCCAGCCCAGGGAGAGGCCTGGGAGGGGAGTAGACACTGGAAAATATTCTGCATAAATTAAAGCTAAATTGACATTTTTGGCTGTGCTTTGATGTCCCAGCATGGCTGTTCTTCTGTAACCCAGAGCAGAGATAAAAACCTCAGGATGAGAATATCTGAGAGAAGAAAGGACAATATATGTTTACTAATTTTTCAAAAGGTCCACGGCAAATTCCCCAACTTTGCACAGATTAATTATAGTAATTAGTTAAGTCGTTAAATGTAAGGTCTGTGAAGCACCGTGTTATTTTATTGTTCATATTGTTCATACTGACTCAATGAGATCTTGATACATGACTGGGTTTCCTAAACAACACCTAGGTACAAATAACTAATAACAACAGCAATAAATGAATATATTTAAGGTGAATGTTAAGACTCTGGGACAAGACTCTGTTAATCAGCACAACTTCATCACCCTCAGGAGGAAGCTGAACCTGGCCTGAGGGCTCTGTGTGCTCCTGCCAAAGCAAAGGAGCCCCACGAACTCCCCTGTGTTTGAGACTGGGATTGTTGCTCGGCAGAGACTGCAGGGACTGAACAGAATTTTACCAAATCTGTTTTTATCTTTCGCTATGTCAAAACTCTGATCTGCAGCCAATGCTGGCTGCTGCTCCGCTGACTTATTTTTAAACACTTGCCAGCGTGTTATAAAATGAACATCCCTCCCCTCTCCAGGCTGGGGAGAGGGGCTGCTCCTCCCCCAGGAGCAAATCCCATCTGCTGCCTGCTCCTGGGAAGAAGAAGGCAGGAGCCTGGGGGAACCAACTGCACCAGGCACTTAGGCTGCTGGGGAGCAGCCAAAGGCTGGACTTGGTCTTGGAGCCTTTTCCAACTTGGATAATTCCGTGAATCACCAGCAGGACACTTTCAGGAGCACCTGAGGGACAGCACGTGCCCAGTTCTTGGTATCACTGTCTGAGAGCTCATGGAACCTCCCTGTGTGAGCTGACTGGACTGTGCTTTAATAAAACCTACTCCTCTTCCCCACCTTAATGTCTACAACCCCCAGCATCTCCATCAACCTCCTACCTTACAGAGACAACAAAATTCCAAACACTGGGGCTGTGTGTGGGCTGTGCCAGCCCCTCAGCACCACGGTGTTCGTGCTGCACAGGCATCTCTGTCCACAGAGCAGCAGGAGAAATGCTTCCCATATGGACCCTGAAATAAATACAGGGCCATTGTGGCCCTCATGCCATAATTCCCCGTATGTTACATGCCTGTAATTGTTTGCAGAAAGTATCTTGTTCTTTATATTAAAAAAAAACAAACCAAAACACCAAAAACCCACCATGCTGTGCATATTTCTCGTATTTCTTCAGCTTGGCTTTGAATTCTGGGCTAGGCCATGCATTAGTCAAATGAAACAATAAACAGCTGAAAATCATTACACGAGGTCTAATCCTATCTTAAGGATAAGTCTATATCCCAGACTTAGTAATCAGGAACTAAGTCCTATTTCCTGCTATTAGTAACAGAAAAAAAATGTGATTCTGGTAAAAGTTTTCAGGGAATCACAATTAATGGCCAGGAACAAAAAGTCAGTTCTCTTCTCAGGTTCGATTCTCTGCTCAGAGTAATGTGGCCACTGCTGTCCTGCCTAAAATAAACTCATCATGTTTTCATTCACATGATTCCCTATTCTGTGGAACTTAAACAAAATCCATGTGTTGGCAGCAGCTACCAAATACCTCATGGCCCAAAGCACAGCAGCAGCTCCATAAAGGCAGTTTTCCCCTCCTTCCAGCACGCCACTCTTCCAGGCCATCTGCTCTGCAAAGCCCCACTGGAGTAACAGCACGTGGCTGCAGTGTCCTAGGATCAGAGGAAGGAAGGAACTCAGTCCCTAAAGATGCTGTGCCCAGGGTTAGGTGCAAAAGCTGACATTTGGGTGCAGCTGAGCTGCAAGAGCCCAAAGCTCTTCAGAATCACAGGGATAAAAACTCACAAAGTTCTGAGCTCAGTATTACCCAGCACATGAGAAGGAGTCTGGTGGGCCCTTCCTCTCCATTAGGGCTGGATGACCCCTCCGGATGGATAACTCTGAATCCCACTCAACTGCCTGGGATCCTTCATCTCCTTGGGCTGAGGTTATTTTTAATCCCCAATTGTTTAAGCTAAAGGTAGAGCAGGAATTCCTCCCTGCACCACCACCAAAACTAGAGGCAAGTGATCCATGACCCTTAACTTTGTGAGTGCAACACATGCTACAGAAATAGGGAGAAATTGCCCCAATCACTTTTAGACTGGAGACTCACTAAGACTGCTTAGGCCTGAAAAAAACAGGGAGTTTGGAGAATTTCCCCCTCAAAAGCCAAAGTTTTGGGAGGCTGTGCATGAGGGGGTGTGTCCCCTCATGGAAACACTCCAGTCACACGAGTGTCACTCCCCAGTGTCCCCAAGCAAGAGCAGTGGAACGGAATCCCAACTTATTCCCACCAAATGTGACATCAGTCACACCCCAAAGTCCACCCTAAGGAATACATCTTCAGCCCCACACTGCTGAAGGAGCACTTCCAGGAACCAGGAGTACACCCAGGAACAGCACAGGCTCAGAAGAATGGTCAGGTTGGGCTGGGTAGTCCTTGTGGGTCCTTTCCAGCTCAGGATATTCCAGGGTTCTGTGAGCACTGAAGGCAGCCAGGGGGAGCAGCTACAAAGACAACTGGGGGAATCACAAATTTCTTGCCTCTTTCTGAGCACCTGACTTGGGCTTGGGGATAAAACATTTATGGGTGTGAAGACACTGCACAGCAAAGGCGAGAATATTGCTGTTAATTCCTCTCCACATTAAGTTTGGATTCTGCACCTTTTGCTGGAAAAGCAGCAGGCAGGCACACACAACAGTCAGGGTGGAGGCTGAGGAGACTCTCCAAGCAGAGGGAGAACATATGCCTTCCACAGCTCACTGGCACTTTTCCCACTTTAAGGTGATCCAGCAATAATTTTGTGGCAGATCTCTGGGTTTTGTCTTTTGAGGCACAAACACTTCAGGCCTTATAAAGCAAGTATAAATAAAATGTAAGTAAATGGCAAAGGAGGAATGGTCCTGCTATAAAACACACAGCGCTAAACAATACTTTGAGGGAATCTGAAGGAAAAGTAGTGATTTTCATAGGATGAGTTTTCCCCTGGAAGTCCTGCTCATTTTCTAACATCTCAATCCATCTGTGCAACCCTTTTAAAAATCCAGCCATCCAACAGATCCAGCGTGGGCAGTGCTATCACAAGCACTAAATAAAAGCCCAATAAGATTAGAGCAGTGCCTTTCACAGGCAGCAAGACGTGATTAAGATAAGAAAGGTGAAGAATGCCCAGAGATTGGGGAAGGAGCAGCCACAGGGATGTTTGCTGGAGCGGATCCAGCAGCACCACAGAGCCCAGCTATCTCCCATGTCATCGCCCCATCAGATTGCTGGAGCACATCACAGCCTGTCACACACTCCCAGCACAGCCCCCACGTCTCTCCAGCAGCACATTTGTCATCCTGGGAGCTCTGCACTCATCTCTGCTCCATCTTATGCCTGTGCATGATGCTCACACGTGCCACAGCAACCTGCAGACGCTTAAGTCCTCAAAGCAACAGATTTTCCTTCCCACTGAGGCAGCACAAATGAGTTTGTTACTTTGACTGGAGCTCAGTGCAAACAGCAAAGAGCCTGGCTGCATATAAAACACAGAGCCAGAGCCAGCTGGGGCTGAGGGGCTCTCTCTTACTGACCATCTCTGCATGTTTCCAGCTCTGATAAAGAAAGACATTAAAAAGGTTTCCCACCCTCGGGCCAAATGAGAGCTCTGGTTTATATACATAACATACTGTTTACATATGGAGTGAGAATTTCCAGGCAAGCACCTGCAGCCAGGCGTTTTTAGGGTATTTAGACTCCAACTTCCACCAAACTCACTCTAAGTTAAATCATATTTAACTTAAATCAAAAGGATTCTAGAGTTCAGTAAGTGTTTGGACAACACTCTCAGGCACAGCGTGGGATTCTTGGGTTGTCTGTGCAGGGCCAACAGCTGGACTTGGATGATCCTTGTGGGTTCCTTCCAGCTCAGGAGATTATCTGGTTCTATAACTGAAAAAAGAAGGAGGATCTCTTGCCTGGGGTCACAGGAGACAAGAGGAGAGAGGCAAAACACCAATTTGTCCCACAAAAGCTTAATTGGTGACAGACGTTCCTCCTGGTACATCTGGGACCTTGGGGGTCCAAAGGGAGATGTTTCAGACACCATTCGTGTTCCATTGCCAGGGGATCCCAGCTGCACCTGACCCCCACAGCTCTGCATGCCTTTCCCATCCTGGTCTGGGTTGGGAGAGACTTCAAAGCCCATCCCATTCCATTCCAGCCCCTGCCATGGCAGGGACACCTTCCACTATCCCAGGGTGCTCCAAGCCCAATCCAACCTGGCATTAAACACTTGAATATATTTAATATAAGCTGTGCCCATCCTGCCAGCTTGTTTTTGGTCCTTGCCTGGCTAGACCATTATCCTGTACTAAGTCACAGAATCCCCCAGTGTGTGCCAGGCTGGGAGGGCCCCCAGAGGGTCCCTGGTGCAGCCCCAGAGCACAGGGCACAGCACTGTGCCCATGTGGCTCTGCAATATCCCCGCTCAGGGACACTCCAGCCCCTCCCCGGGCAGCCTGCTCAGGGCTGGGCACTGCCCAGGGCACAAGTTCTGCCTCCTGTGCAGGGGGAATTGCTGGGCTCAGTCCCTGCCCGTGGCTCTGGTGCCACTGCTGGGCCCTGGAGCAGAGCCTGGCCCTGCTCTGCCCCTCCCTGCACACAGGGACACCCAGGGCTCAGGGCCCCTCTCAGCTGGGGCTCCTCTCCAGGCTGGGCAGCCCAGCTCCCGCAGCCTTTCCTCATTAGAGAGATGCCCTAATTACTGAACTTAATACTGAAGATGTGCTTAAATGAGTCTGAGTCTTAAACCACTTCTGTGTGCCAATGAAACCAACAGTGTGACACCTGGCAAGAATGAAAACCCAGTGCCTGGCTAAAAGACTGGCCCTGGACTGGAACTGCTGCCAGTTGTACCTGGAAATGACCCCCCCTCCTCTCCTTCCTGTGAGGGCTGCCAGTGTTTCCATGGGAGAACACGATCTATGGCAGCCCTGTGTCCTGCTCACACCAAATGCACACAGAACATTGCCTGGCACTGGGGGAAACTTCCGTGCTCAGCATCCTCACAAATCAAGGCCAGGATCTGAGTGCTGGCAGGGAAATACCTGCAGCTCTGTGATCCATGGTGTCAGGCTGGAAATAGCTCATCCACTCCATTCATGTCCTGAAGAGATGGATGCTGGAGGGGTTTAACTGCGCCCTTGATATTCCAGCCTGTAATGGGTTTTTGAAGTGATGGAAAGTCTGAGAGAAGGTACAGCAATGACACTCAGAAACCTGAATCCTGACAAGCACAGTCCCAGGAGCCCCTGCCAGGGTTGAAACCTGCACTTTGAAGAAAGCAGCCGGATAATTCAGGAATGGGGAGCAAAGTGATGGACAGGAGGGCTGGGATGTGCTTACTCCAAAGGACAAAATGCTCACCTGTGTGCAAGGGCTTCACTGCACCTGCACTTCCTCCTGCTCTGGTAAAAGGGTGGGAAAGGGAAAAGTGGGGGAAAATAGAAAATAAGAGAAAAAAAACCCCCCCCAAATTCTGGGGGGAAAAAGGGAAATGGTGAAAAAGGGAGAGGTAAGGAGATAAAACCCAGGAGCAGTGGTAAATTCTTTGAGGTTTGCAGTCTAAAAGGAGGCCAAGATTTCATGTGAACTTCAGAGCTGAGGCCATACTGGGCTCCATTGTGACCCACTGATTCCATCTCCCTGCTTTTCCTCTCTAACTTAACTAAAACTACCTTTGCCCACATCCTGGACTCCAGCCCTGCCAGTCATGGTGGATGGATCCCACAAGTCACCCAGACTTCTGTGTTGACACTGAAGTCAGTGTTCAGAGATCCTCTGCAGGACCACAACCAGCAGCACTGGTCCAGCATCTGCTTTTGGCTACTTATTTTTGTTTCATTTAAAAAACATGAATATTCCCATGGCATTCAACACAGCATCTGCCTCTGGACTTCAACTGCAAACAAAGAATCAAAGGCCTGAAAAGGCCACCTGTCTGGGGACACAGATACTTTGTACAAAAGGCATGAAGTGCTTGTTTAACCTCAAACCCATCCCCAGGAGCAGGATTAACACCAAACAAAGAAACAAGAAAAAACCTCAAACTGTAATAGGGTCAAAGTGCTGCTTTAATGGGAAGGACAGCAAATGAAAAAATGTGGCCTTTAACAAGGTACCATGGGTAAGACAGAAGGACAAAATAAAGGCACCAGCATCACTGACTGCTGCTGGAAAATTGCCTTTTTGCTTCAGTGCTCTGTACAAACCACAGTATCTGTCCCAGGGCTGCAGATGCAATTTGGTACAAAAGCAGACATGAATATGCTTAGATAATTCAGGGCGAAAAATCTAAAGAATATGGGCTGCCTTGGGTACTTCCTGACATTCATCTTCAAGACATGGAAGAGGCCAAACGACTCGTGACTGGTGTAGTTGGCCTTATGAAATCTCTCTCTCCCCTCTCACAGCTGAACGTTGCGGCAGATCCGGCCCGCTGTGCATTATCCGTGCCGGGCAGGGCTGTCAGATCCCGGCTGGAATCCACATCTGCCAGCTGGAGAGATGAACCTGCTCCAAGGGGAAGCCTGACACACCAGCCTCTGCCTTGGAGCAACTCTATTAAAGATCCTTCTGAGGCAGGAAAGAGTAATAGGAAAGAAATCTCTGATACTATTTTTATTACCAATTATATCTACTATAACCTTTAGATGGGATGGAGAGAAGGGCAGAGAAGAACAGTCTGAAGTTCAACAAAGGCAAATGCAGGAACAACCCCAGGCACAGGCTCAGGCTGGGGGAGCCTGCTGCAGCACCTCTGAGGAAAAGGAGCTGGGAGTTCTTGGAGGACTGTGAGCTGTCCCCAGGGCAGCAGAGTGGCCTGGGGACCAGAGACCACTGAGTCCCTGGGGTGCATCAGGAAGAGCATTCCCAACAGGTCAGGGAGGGACCCTGCCCCTCGGCCCAGCCCTGGGAGGCATCTCTGGAGTGCTGTGTCCAGCTCTGGATGCTCAGCACAGCAGGGCCAGGAGCTCCTGCAGCAGGGACAGCCCAGGCTGTGAGGATGAGGAGGACCTGGAGCATCTCCGTGCCCAGGAAAGGCTGCGGGAGCTGGGGCTGCCCAGCCTGGAGAGGAGCCCCAGCTGAGAGGGGCCCTGAGCCCTGGGTGTCCCTGTGTGCAGGGAGGGGCAGAGCAGGGCCAGGCTCTGCTCCAGGGCCCAGCAGTGGCACCAGAGCCACGGGCAGGGACTGAGCCCAGCAATTCCCCCTGCACAGGAGGCAGAACTTGTGCCCTGGGCAGTGCCCAGCCCTGAGCAGGCTGCCCGGGGAGGGGCTGGAGTGTCCCTGAGCAGGGATATTGCAGAGCCACATGGGCACAGTGCTGTGCCCTGTGCTCTGGGGCTGCACCAGGGACCCTCTGGGGGCCCTCCCAGCCTGGCCCAGACTGGGATTCTGTGACTTAGTACACTGAAGTGTCCCTGCTTTCTGCAGGAAAAGAAAGCCTCAGACACAGAGGCCAGGAATTTTAGTACTGGATCCCTAAAACTGGGCTCCTTGAGCTATGGGGTGAGAGCAGAGATTTCCAACGACACCTGTGAATGTTAAATGCTTTGATTTTTCTGAAGGTTTCTAGAACTGTAATCCTGCAGGAACCTGGGGATCTTTTTATTTCAATACACTGACAAGCAGTTCTACTGATGAATTTCATTTAAGCAAATGCAACTGAGCCTAACTTCTGTAAACAGTAAGTCCCACTGACTTCTGATAAAATCTGACCTACGGTCAACACAGACTCTTTGGAAAACATAGCCTTTGATTCCTCTTGATGTTATCTAATGTTCTGCCCTGAAAATCTCTTCCTTACATTGTCCAAATCAAGCACTTCCAAATCCTGCTTTCTGTGTATCTGAAAGACTGACACTGGTCTTCCTCCGGCATGAGTTATGTTATTCCTTATCAGCTGACTTGCAAGATCTCTGTGATTAAAAGGTGTGTTATGAAAAGCAACCAATGTGGAGAAGCGAGACAGGATAAGGAAAGTGATTTTTCCCTTGCAGTAACTTTAATATAAATATTTTGTTTATATTAATGTAATTATGTTAATGTAAACAACAGCATCAACAAGAACACAACAAATCAGGAGGGGTGCCACAGCCCCTGTGGGGCAGAAGGAGCTTTAGGTGGCCCAAGTTCTCGAGCACAAATCAACTCCTCAGGCACAGGGCGTCCCAAATAACCCCTGGGTGTGCAGCACACTCCATGAGTGGCCATAAACAATCCCCTGTCCAGCATTCCTGAACATCAGGCAGCCCAGGCAGAATTTAAATTATGAGCCAAACAATTCAGATCAGCTCCAGCCCCATCTGGAAGAGCACAAGCCACGCTCTGTGCCTGATTTTTGCTCCCCAAGCTTTAAAAAGTGTTAATTCAGTACCCTGGCAGTGTCCAAGGCTGGGCTGGATGCAGCTTGGAGCCACCTGGGATTAGTGCAAGATGCCCCTGGCCATGGCAGGGGCCTGGAACAAGCTGAGCTTTCAGGTCCCTTCTAACACCAAGCAGTCTGAGGTTGGATGATTGGTGAAATTCAGCCCCAAAGAGGAGCTCCCACCCTCCCCACGGCACTGTCCTCGTCAGGGCCACCTCTCCAGCACTTCCCTTGGCTGGAGGGCAGAGAGGGGCACCAGGGGAGAGCTGAGAGGGCTCACAGGGTACACAGGAGCCAGAGCAGAGATGCCCATGGCTGGAGCATTGAAAAAGGCACTGGTGTGGCCAGCAGGAACCCGAGTGTTGGGATCTAACAGGAAAAGGATTGTTCCACTCAGCTTCTGTGGTGGAAAAACCCTGTTACTGTGATGCAGATAGAAACACACAGTAACACACACAACAGGTGTTCAGGCAGAGAAGAAGAAAAGAACTCTCTCGTTTATTTTTGACCTCGTATCTATAAGTTTCTGGACAGTGATCAGAGATTGGACAGAGAAGTTCCCACCTCTCCATCTCCACTGGTCACTGGAGAAGTCCATCAGGTGATATCTTTTCACAAAGGAATGCAAACATGATTCTTGTTGATCTTACATTTCATGAGAACTGACTCCATTATACTAAAACAAATCAGAAGGCTGATTTTCAGGGACAACAAAACCCTGCCCTCCTTGCCGGGCCAGAGGTGCGAGGGCAGCGCTCAGGGCAGCACGCAGGGGCTGCCAGAGCTCGGGGAGGTCACAGCAGGGCGATGGGAGCAGCTGGAGCTCTGGCAGCCCTGGCCCGTGTCCCTGCCTGCCCTGGCTCCCTCCCAGCGGCCGGGGGCAGCTCGCCTCCCTCCCGAGGACAGACACAAAACCAACCCCGAGAGCCCCGAGTGTCCGGGGCAGCTCAGAGTCAGCCCAGGTTCAGCGAGTGGCACAGGGGATATAAATCAGGGTGGAGCCTCTCCCATGGGATTGCTGGCTCATCTCACCACCACACCTGCCTGGAACACCCTGCTGAACCACCCTCATTAACCATCCCCTTTGTGCAGCACTGCATTCATTCACGAGCTGTTCAATGGAAAGGAAATGCATTGATCTCAGAATTTACAATTACAGCCCGACACACAGCTGGGTTCATTAGGTGAATCAAGCCTGCACACACACAAAAAACGACCCTCTGTGAGCTACACTTATGAAAGACATCAATTTCCTTGGGGGCCCAGGCAGTTATGGACCACACAACTGCAATCCTGCGCACTAGTTAAAGAGCCTGTAAGCCTCCAGCACCAGATGCCCTGATGGAGATGTTCCTACCCAGTGTCACAAAATGAGGGTTACTTGAATCATTCTGCAGAACTCAGCAGAGCCACGTCCCCTCCTCGGTTCAAACAGAAAGGCTCACAGTCCCAGCCATCTCTGCAGGCTCCCAGACAGGGTGGTTTCAACCACAACATTATTGCATTTCTCTGTGAACACTGCTGGATTACCACAGTTAAATTCTGTGGTTGGATTTTTAAAGCAGATCATTAATTTTTCTATAAAACATGCATCTAAAACCTCTAGACTGTGACAAAAAGTCTCAACCGAAGACCCAGCTTAACCATTTTCATAAACATAAGCATGGGAAGTGCTGGGTCCTGCACTGGGGTCACAACAACCCCACGGAACACTCCACGTTGGGGCAGAGGGGCTGGAATGCCCACGGGGAAAGAACCTGGAGGTGCTGGTGACAGAGGCTGAACATGAGCTCAGGTGTGCCCAGGTGGCCAAAAAGGCCAGTGGCACCTGGGCTGGGCCAGCCCAAGTGTGGCCACAGGACCAGGGCACTGACCATTCCCCTGTGCTGGCACTGCTGAAGCACCTTGAGTGCTGTGTTCAATTTTGGGCTCCTCATGACAAAAAGCACACCTGGGAGCTGGAGCTTGTCCGGGGCAGGGAATGGAGCTGGGCAGGGGCTGGAGCCCCAGCAGGGCTGAGGGAGCCGGGCAGGGGCCGGAGCCCCAGCGGGGCTGAGGGAGCCGGGCAGGGGCCGGAGCCCCAGCGGGGCTCAGGGAGCCGGGCAGGGGCCGGAGCCCCAGCGGGGCTGAGGGAGCCGGGCAGGGGCCGGAGCCCCAGCGGGGCTCAGGGAGCCGGGCAGGGGCCGGAGCCCCAGCGGGGCTCAGGGAGCCGGGCAGGGGCCGGAGCCCCAGCGGGGCTGAGGGAGCCGGGCAGGGGCCGGAGCCCCAGCGGGGCTGAGGGAGCCGGCAGGGCCGGAGCCCCAGCGGGGCTGAGGGAGCCGGGCAGGGGCCGGAGCCCCAGCGGGGCTCAGGGAGCCGGGCAGGGGCCGGAGCCCAGCGGGGCTGAGGGAGCCGGGCAGGGGCCGGAGCCCCAGCGGGGCTCAGGGAGCCGGGCAGGGGCCGGAGCCCCAGCGGGGAATGGAGCTGGGCAGGGGCCGGAGCCCCAGCGGGGCTCAGGGAGCCGGGCAGGGGCCGGAGCCCCAGCGGGGCTCAGGGAGCCGGGCAGGGGCCGGAGCCCCAGCGGGGCTCAGGGAGCCGGGCAGGGAATGGAGCCCCAGCGGGGCTCAGGGAGCCGGGCAGGGGCCGGAGCCCCAGCGGGGCTGAGGGAGCCGGGCAGGGGCCGGAGCCCCAGCGGGGCTCAGGGAGCCGGGCAGGGAATGGAGCCCCAGCGGGGCTGAGGGAGCCGGGCAGGGGCCGGAGCCCCAGCGGGGCTGAGGGAGCCGGGCAGGGGCCGGAGCCCCAGCGGGGCTCAGGGAGCCGGGCAGGGGCCGGAGCCCCAGCGGGGCTCAGGGAGCCGGGCAGGGGCCGGAGCCCCAGCGGGGCTCAGGGAGCCGGGCAGGGGCCGGAGCCCCAGCGGGGAATGGAGCTGGGCAGGGGCCGGAGCCCCAGCGGGGCTCAGGGAGCCGGGCAGGGGCCGGAGCCCCAGCGGGGCTCAGGGAGCCGGGCAGGGGCTCAGCCTGGAGCACAGGAGGCTCAGGGGGCCCTGCTGGCTCTGCACAGCTCCTGACAGGAGGGGGCAGCCGGGGGGTCAGGCTCTGGCAACAGGGACAGGGACAGGAGGAGAGGGAACGGCCTCAGGCTGGGCATGGACAGGCTCAGGAGGGACAGCAGCAGGAATTTCCTCATGGAGAGGGTGAACAGGCCTTGGCAGGGGCTGCCCAGGGAGGTTTGGAGTGCCCATCCCTGGAAAAAGGCCTGGATGTGGCACTCTGGGATGGGAACAAAGTGGGGATGGGGCACAGGTTTGACTTGATCTTGGGGCTTTCCAACCTTAAGGATTCCACAATTCCACGAACAACTCTGTTGCAGAGCGCCCTGGGGACGACCACAGCACTCCTGCAGATGCTCCTCCTAGAGGCAGTTGCTGCTGTGCTGCTGAAAGCTCTGCAGAGGCAGCTGATGAAGGTTTAAAGTGGGTTTCACTCAAGAGAAGCATAACAGGAATTCAAGCACAGAAAAAGCAGCTGGAGGAAAAGCAAGTTTTTAACATGCAAAGGCAGAGAAATCACCACAGAGCCACAGAGTGGGTTGGAAAGGACCTTAAAGATCATCTCATTTCACACCCTGCCATGGGCAGGGACACCTTCCACTGAAATGCCAAGGCTGAAACGGCAGCAAAAAAATCTGAAAAGCATCACTTGCCCCACAGAGGGCAAACCCCCTGGAGATGAACTTGCATGGATAGACACACTGCCAGTGTTTTTGAGACATAAGAGCCACTCTTGAAGCTCTGAAGCAGTCCCTGGTTCAAGGTCAGATGCCAGGAGGATCCAAGTTGAACAGTTTTCAGAGCCTGCAGGAAGCCCCAAACAAATGCTTGGAACAGCAATTTTCTCATCAGGAAGATCCTACAGAACTGTGGTTCAAAAGGTAAAAGAACTCCCCATGAGGACTCCAGGTACCCCTGCTGCCCTTGTCTCACATGACCAGCCACATTCTGCAGTCACTGACAGCTCTTCCAGCAGACCAAATTTGCTGAAATGACAGCAAAGCCAAAGGGCCACATCAGTGCTCAAAAAAATCACCTTTTCTCCATCTGCCCCCAGTCCCTACCTTAGATTTATTTGTCCCTGGCACAGACATAGTGAGGATAACACTTGTGGAGCTGATGGCACAGAACATCTTCTCTCCCCACATGTGACAAATGCACCAGGAAACCAGGGCCAAAACCAGAGGTCGGGGTTTCTGCAGGACTGCAGGAGGTCAGCCAGACTCATCTTATCCACATGTAAAGTTCTGATGCAGAGAAGTGTTGTTTAGAGGGTTTCTGGTACAGACTGAGGCACGCTAAGGGTTAATGTCACCAGTCTGTCACACAAGTCTGAACAGGGGAAAGGGCTCATCCCAGACACCATGGGGGGAAGCAGGACCTGCTGAGAGCAGCAAGGAGAGGCACAGTTAGTGATGAACTGATAACTCATCCAGCCTGGGCTAAATAGATGATGTATTTGTGAGTTCCAGGCACTCTCCCAGGAACACTGATGCAGCTCCTTGGTAGGAATCCAAGGGAGTTATCTCTCAGTCAGTCTGCTCCTTGTTAAAAGTAGGAAGAAAAATGACCTTTATTATCAATTCCAAACTGTTCTCCAACTGAATTACCTGCGAGGAGGTGAGGTTATTTTAGAAAATACGTGAAGTCCTGTATTTTTAGCTCTGTGAACCTGCCCTGTAAGAATCTCAAGACTGTTGCTGATGTTTTCCCGTGTAAGGAGTTGGTGCCTTTTGGCTGATCCATCCACCCAAGGCTCTCCTGTGGGGATAAGGGAGGAGGGTGGGGGGCCTGAGGAAGGACAGAATGTCAGGGAGCAGACTGAACCTCAGCCTTGGGCTTTATCCACATGTAGCAATAAAAACCAGGAAGCTGCACAACTTCCCAAGTCCCACTTGAGCACTGATTGCATGTAACAGCTGCCAGCTTCAGTGTGTCCAGCTCAGCTGGCTGGGGAAGGAGCAAGGCAGGATGTCTACAGGAGGGAGTTTTATACAAGGGCTTCAGTAAGGGGCTCTGAGGGATCAAAAACTTCCTCCCAAGCTGAGGAGCATCCCTTCTTGGCTACAAACTTCCAGGGAAACAGCCTCCTCATGTGCTCACAGAGTGCTCTCCACACTGGGCATGGGTGCCTCTCCCTGTAATGATCACTCCAGACTTGTGAGTGCACCAGGAAAAACATTAAACCAAACCTGGTGGAAGGTGTTTTTACCAGAAGAGTCGTGTTGGACACTTCAGGGGGTTTTCTGGCTGCCTCTGAGCTGAAGGTTTTAGAGCCCTGGCTGTGCCTGCACACACGGAGCAGAGATTTCTCATTTCATACATCATTTACTCCTGCAGTGATTCCACAAAGTCACAACACGTCCCTAATACACAGAAGGGAGAAATCCATTCTTCTCACGATAATGGCTCAAGCTGGAGATCCTGAGCAGAGATTTCTCAGCACAGTAATGCCTCTCACTACAGGATAATCACATGTTCTTAATAGAGAAATACAAAGCAGACCCAGGAAAACACCAGTTCCTCACAGTCAGAGAATACTGGTTACAACAGGAGCCTTCCCTCAGCTCTGAACAAGTTATTTCCTGCACATCTCCAGCCCTCATTCTCACTGGAATCTATCCGTGTTTCCAGAGAAGGAAAGATGCCTGGGGAGGGTCAGTACATGGTAACATGAAACATCCAGACCCCTTTCCATGACCTGGGGTACCAGCAGCAGTTAAACTAGTCAAAAGAGTCATGACACATTTGCAAGCTCAGGTGTGGTTTCAGTCAGGTCTGCAGTCAGGACTGAGCTGCTTTTGCCTGGAGCTCTGCCATGCCCTTGCCCCCTCCCTGCTCCCTGCCAGCCCTGCAGAGTGAAGCTCTGCAGGATGGGAACCCCTGGCCCTTTATGAAGTCTCAGCCATATTGAGCTAAAGCACAACTCCAACAGGCACTGTAATAACAGGGACAAATATAAATATATATATATAATATGTAAATTAAAAAAAGAAAATAGGAGGTGAGAGCACAAGAACTAGGAAGGAAAAGGAGGATGATATGAAGCGTGAAGAGTGAAGATGCAAAGGGGAGCACTGCAGCTCAAGGCTGCAGGGTGTGACCAGCAGAGCTGCCAGGCTGGGTGAGCCCTGTGCTGGGAATCCACTGGAGCTGGAGCTCCTGGAGAAGAGCAGAGACAAGGGGCAAGCTCAGCTTGAGCCTCACCCCCCCCAACAATGATTGCAGTGAGCCCCAGGGCCTTAGCAAGGTGTAAAACCTCACAAGGTAAAGCCCCCAGGGGAAATTCAACACAAAAATGGGTCCAGGACAGCCATCATGAATAAACCAGAGGTTACAGGGAATTTTACACCCCAGAAGGCAGAATAGCCAAAGGAGTGAGCTGGTTCCTCTGCTGCAAGTCCCACTAGAGATGCCCTGGTGAGAGCTGGTAGGAAGGTAGCAAAGCAAAATACTTCAATGCAATGGTAAATGAAGTTCACTGTCTTGTAATAGAAATTTGTGTCCATCTTCTGAAAAAAGACAGAAGTTTCTTTGGAAGATGTGGGGGGAAAGAAAACAAACTTTAATCAGATGCCTAATGTTCCATCCCAAATCCATTTGGAAAAGTCAGGCAAAGGAAGTACACTTTAAAATGTTACCAAAGGGAAGGGACTGGCAGTAGGACAGAGCATGTTAAAGTGAAAATTTAAATGAAAGGCTCAAGGGAGAACTTATTAAAAACTTAATACTGTGAGATTTTTCATGCCTCTCTTTGGTCTCCAAAACACTGATTTATAAGAGATCAGCAAAGACAGGAAAGGATGTATGAAAGTATACACTGACTAATACACATATCTTCTATAATTTATAAAATATTTCTCTGCCTGGTGTCCTGAGAGCCTGGAATCCTTCTGTGCTGCTTCAGCAAACAAACAAGACCCCAATTAACTCCACCAGACACATAGCACAACACAACTCCTGTGCCTTGGCTGGCACACACCCTGGACAAACACAGACACAGAGCAGCAATCTGCCTCTGCAGGCTTCTCTGACCCTCAAAAATGAGGAGAAAATGTTCAATGCCCAGCAACAGGTAAATTATCCCAAGGCTATGAGGGGCCCCCAGGAGTCTCTGACTTCCTGCCCCAGACCTGCTTCCATGAGCCAAGAAATTGGTTTGGAATCTTCCTCGTGGCTGTGTGGGACAGCACCAGCCCTGCCTGGGTGTTCCATCTGTGTGACCTGAACATTCCCCATTCAAAGCTCCAGGCTGGGGCAGAGGGGTGGGAAATGGATCTGGTGGGAGGTGCTGATCAATAGCAGCTGCACATCAGCCCAGGTGTGCCTAGGTGGCCAAAAAGGCCAATGGCACCTGGGCTGGGCCAGGGACAGAGTGTCAGCAGGACCAGGGCAGGGTCTGTCCCCTGTGCTGGCACTGGGGGCTTACCCTGTGTCCTGGGGTCAGCCCGGGCCCTAGGGCAGTGCAGACCCTGAGGGGCTGGAGCCGGGCAGGGGCGAGCCCAGCGGGGCTGAGGGAGCGGGCAGGGCGGAGCCCAGCGAGGGTCGGAGCTGGCAGGGGGAGCCGCGGCTGAGGGAGCCGGGCAGGGGCCGGAGCCCAGCGGGGTCAGGGAGCGGGCAGGGCCGAGCCCAGCGGGGCTGAGGGAGCCGGGCAGGGGCCGGAGCCCCAGCGGGGCTCAGGGAGCCGGGCAGGGGCGGAGCCAGGGGGTGGAGCGGGCAGGGCGGAGCCCAGGGGCTGAGGGAGCGGGCAGGGCCGGAGCCCAGGGGGCTCAGGGAGCCGGCAGGGCTCAGCTGGAGCACAGGAGGCTCAGGGGGCCCTGCTGGCTTGCACAGCTCCTGACAGGAGGGGGCAGCCGGGGGGGTCGGGCTCTGGCAACAGGGACAGGGACAGGAGGAGAGGGAACGGCCTCAGGCTGGGCATGGGCAGGGTGGACACCAGGAAATTTCTTCCCTGAAGGAGTTGTAAAGCATTGAAAGGGGCTGCCCAAGGAAATGATAGAGTCTCCTCCCTGGCAGTGTTCAAAAAACCACGTGGCTGTGGCACTTGAGGACGCTGTTCAGTGGGGAACTCAGGGGAGCTCTGTGCTCACAGCTGGACTTGATCTTCAGGCTTTTTGCCAACCTGAACAATTCTATGATTCCAAAGCATTTGAGGGCAGTATCTCCCACGTGTGCTACAAAAGAGCATCCCTTAGTTAAGCTCCTAGAAACAGCTCCTTGTACTTTGTAATACACAACATCTTTCCAAACATATTTGTAGTCTCCAGCTGGGACTCTCTGGGCCTCTGATCCCCCTTTATTTCAGGCCCGTAGCGTTCCTGGGATTCCATGGAAGGGCCAGCACGGGGGCTCAGGCAGCACCAGCTGATCCAACACAAGGAGCTCACACTGTGAGAACCCCTCTGCCACATCACCCTGCAGAGGCTTGGAACCAGCAGCTCCAGGCTCTGCCCTTCCAAACGGCTCCCAACAAACTCATTACAAATTCACAGCTGCAGCTGACCCCCATTAGGAAGCAGTTTATTAAATTAAAACATCAATCCCAGAAAGAGATGTTTGCTTAACAGACGTAAACGATTTTGAGACCTCGTGCTGCAAGGCATGAAATAAAATCAAAGTGTGGCAAAGCCCAGGGAATTAAGCCATAAAGGGAAAGCAGTGGGAGGGATGCAGGGACCTCTTGCCAAAGGGAAGCTGCTTATCACAGGCTTGGTACAGAAAGATCCCAGAATTGCCACATGTAAGACAACAAATACCTCAGCAATTACCAAGGCATACTTGGACAACAGGTACTAATGACATTTGGAAATCTAAAAAGCCTGATTTTACAGCCCCTAAGTGGAGATTTGATGTTCTGACAGCTTTCAGTTTGCTTCTGTACAGAACTGGCTACATCGTTTACCATTATAAATTACCAGGTTTTTTAAAATAAGGAGATTGCATTTTTTTTAAACGAGGACGTTCCAAGATGTTCAAGTGGAAGTAAAATCCTACCCTGCTGAGCACCACTGTTGACTCCCTTTACCATTGCTGTGCACCAGGCAACATGGCAACTAAACCAGCCAAAACCCCAAAACCTAACAAAAAATCAAACTCCACCCTAAATAATTGACATGCTTCTTATCAACTCACCTCCAAACTCAGAGAGGATTTTGGACACTGCTGCACCCCAGATCTTTCACTTCAGTTCCTCTTGGAGATTGCACGTTCCAGCCCTCAGTTTTTACACTTCAGGAAGGCTCAGCTGCTTCTGTCCCTTTCCCTGCACAGGAGGTATACTGAGCTGGGGTCACTGGGATCTCCTGCAAACACCAGTGCCACTGCGTCTTTGCAAGGTCACATCTGCAAGGACCCATCTGGTGGCACCAAGTGCAGTCAGACCATTTAAAGGGCAGGAACACCACACAAGGATTTCTTCTCCAAATCCAAACCTGCTCCTCCTCTTGCCCCTAAGAGAGATGTTCTCTCTGACTCCAGACTCTTCCAGAAGCCTTTAAAACTGTCCTCCCTTCTTCCAGAGGTCCAGGTGAAACACCCTGCCAAGCAGCCCCAGCCTGCACAGCTCAGGGACATCTCAGTGGCTCTGACCCTTTGGAATTAGCTGCATTCAACATTTCTCCTCACGAAAATAAGGGGTCTGAGGCATTCTGTGTCTCTTTATCCATTCCACAGCTTCAGAAGGCTGTGAAGTGTCATGAAGATGTACCCAAGGAAAGGCTGAGTGCTCTGGCAGGCAGCAGTGGTCCCAGCCCAGGGGAACGGCAGGAGCTTTACAGGAGCTTCACCAGAGCGAGGGGGAGGGAATCGAAAGGTTCAGTGATGCAGAAGCTCCATATGCAACTGCACAAATTGTCAGTCCACATATATTAGCAAAAACATCTAGTTAATTCATTTCCTCAAGAAAAGATGATTTCCAGGGCTTTTCAGGGCCTGGCACTCTCGGAGCTCCACTCCCACAACAGACGGGCGCGGAGCACGCTCGGTTTGCACACAAGGGCCCATCTGTTCCAGCTCCCACAACTGCATCCAAAAGCTCCACTGGCTGGATTTGCACTGCCACCCCCCCGGGAATGTCTTTATCCTATGGCACAGGTGAGCACGTCTCAAAAAGGACACTGTCACCATCACTGCTCAACTGTTTGTGCATTTTCCCTCCCTGGGGCTGAGCCCCCAGCCCCCAGCCCTGAGGACAGGAACCCTGGGCATTCAGCAGCAGCTCCATTTGCCCAGTGCCACACAGAGCAACTGATAATGGGCATGCTTTAGGTTTCAAAGCCCAGGCTTAATCCTTGTATTTTATAATCTCACAGAACAACTGAACTGGGTGATGGTGAGAAGCAAAGCACCTGCTGACCACAGCAAGGGTTCAGTGTGGGGGTTCTTCATCCAGATGTGTGTCACACCCTAGGAGAGACCTCACCAGTGCCTCAGACAGAGTCCAGCTGTGACATGGAAGCAGATCCAGTGTCCCACAGTGCCCTGGGCACCATTGCTGTGCTGGCACTGCTGGCTGAGGACCACAAACACTTGGAAAAGGGCTCCCAGCCACCCAAAGCCACTATCCACAGCAAACTGCCTTCAGCCCCAGGCAAGAGGCTACAATCCTAAAATCTAAGCTCTCATTCACCACCTCAGACAGCTCTGTAACAGCAAGGGATAAACCAGCTTTCACATTTGATTCTCTTTGTAGGTATTCCCCAGTCTGTACCAATCCCAAGTCCTGTTTTCAAGACAGCTTTCCCAATGTTAATCCTGACATGGGCCAGAGTCACTTCTTCCCTCTCTCTTCTCAAGGGGCTTTCTGGTGAGTGGAAAACATCCTGTTTTGGGAATTGGCAAACTTTGGATATTTGGGTAATATCACACCTTTCCCAACCTCTCCTTTCCGTCACTGCCAGTGAGCCTGAGCAGCTTTTTGGACCCTTCTCTGGCAGGGCAGACACTGCCAGTGTAACAATATTTTGCCTGCAGATGTTTTCACCCGGTGCAAGCTCTTGCATCCCACCAGGACACTCCTGAATACACAGAGCTTCCCTGCAGGAATTACTGCTTCCCACTCCATCTTCCTGCGGGCTCTGCCAGCCCTGGCAGGTTAACACCAGACTGATGAGCAGACAAAAGCTCCACCCTGGGAGCAGCAGGGGTTATCTCTGCCTCCTGGAGCATCAATCCTCTGCAGCTCGCCTGGGGCTGGCTCATGCAGAGGCTCTGCTGCCCCGACAGGGGCTCAGGGTGACAACCTGGCCCTGACCATCGCCTGCCAGCACAGGGACTGGGGCCTGCAGTGAGGGCAGAGAGTCCCCAGTGCTGAATCCCACCCTGAAACTCCAGCCATGGACATCAAACACTCCCCTGCACTTTACACCCCTCTAACAGACCACCCGGGGCTATGCCTGAACGACTTCATTGGTATTTCTTAATTATATAACTCTCTAAGTGCTCTACAAAAATTAGATTTTTAATAGAACTTACTTGTTTTACTGTTCAATCAAATGACAAAATGTCCAGGGAAGGCATTGTCTTGTTTGCTCTCTAACAGTTAAACAGATTAAAGTGAGCTTTTTAAAATATTATATCAAAATAAATCATTCTGAAAGGAATCATTAAATTCCTCCCATAGACAGCACTTGTTTTAATGCCACAGAAGGAGGCTGTAAAAGGTTTTCCATTTCTGTTTGGTTGTTTACACTCTCCAGCGTCAGGACATGAAGAACTGAAATGCATCCTATTGACATACACGTTAAATACAACTGCTCCCAAAAATAAATTACAGCTTCACTGCTGTCTGGCATCAGCAACAGAGTCCAGCATGTGGGGCTGGGAAAGCTGCAAGGGCCACTGAGCAAGAGGAAGAGCTGAGGATGGGGACTGGCACAAGGGCAGACCTGCAAAATTCTGCCCAGAGAGAGCTTCTAAACTTCCCCAAGGTGCACACTCAGAGAAAAGGAGAAATCCCTCTGCAACCCCAGTGACCACAGGGAAGGCACATCCTTGGGGGTGCAGGGTCACAGCAGCTCCTAGGAACTCCAGAAATCCTGACAGCCACAACATTAATGGCCTGGAGCTCCTCAAGTGGTTCAAATCCGTGTCATTCTGGGCTCGGGTTTCAGAGTTTACTTTGATTTTCTGAGACACTGAGGCTCTACACACCCTGTTAAGCAGCAGAAGGACTTGGAACATCTCCCAGCCTTTCCTTCTGGACAGGAAAGACGGTGGGACAAGGAGGACTTGGAAGCACCGGAGCCATTCAGGTTCATTTCCATGAGACACTGTCCTGTCCATGTGAGCCCTGGACCATTTTAAGAGAAGGAATTAACAGTAATTCCTGCATCACTAGCACGAGTTACAGAGTTACAGATACAGGAATGTCTGAATGTCCAGCAGTTACTGGTGCCATTTGGCCAATGTCTGACCCAAACATTCCCCGTTATTTCAGACACCTTCTCACCCAGATCGCTGGATGCAGCTCTGGGTAGCTCCAGTTAAAAGAGAGAAAGAGTTAAAATAGAGAGAGAAAAAAAAAAATGTAGCAACACAAAGCAAGAAAATAGCAAAGATTTAAAAAATGTGTTTTTATAGATGAGAAAATAAACTGGGACTCTCACCCTGAGAAAAAGGCAGGTGAGCTCAAGGACAGGTGAACTCTGCAATGCTGAATAGAAAAAAAAAACTCTACCAAGATACAGTTCCTCATTGCACCTTCCCAGAAGTTCACACATCCTCACAGAATGCCAGAATAGCTGGGGTTGGGTCTCTGGAGACCAGCCAGAGCAGGTGACACAGGGACACATGCAGGTGGATTTGGAGTGTCTCCAAAGACTCCACGACCCCCTGGGCAGCTGTTCCAGGGCTCTGCTACCCTCCATGGAAAGAAGCTCTTCATGCTACTGAGCTTTCCTCTCTGCATTGAGTCAATAAACTTATTTTTTATAAATGTTACTCAGAGCAGATTTCCTCCAGACTTCACAGATTTGTTGTTCCTACTGAAGGATGTGAGTTTAGAGGAGCTGAGTTTTGATTCAGAGAAACAGAAATGTTATTAAAAAGCAACAGGGGACAGTAATTGCACAGAACAAAGTTGTTACAGGAGCACTAATGCCCCGAAGTGGCTGTGAACAGGCTTTTTTCACCTACTTGTCAGTGCTTAATTTTTAACTTAATTCCCAGATCCTGCCGAAATCCTGATGGGCTTTGTTAACTCAGCATATGGCTCCAGTGAAACCCAGCTACCCACAGGGCAGGCATTTGCAGGCAAAGACAACCAGGCACACGGTGTTTTTACTAAACATTTGTCCCTCTGCAGGGTAGGCAAAGAAAACTTTCTAGAGCCTTCTCTGTCTAAACGGACCAATCTTTGCCTCTACATAAACACGACCAGACTGTGCCAGCCAGCAGCTCCAACCAACACCCAGGTCACCCTGGAAATGCAGGAGTGTCCATCAGTTCTGGGCCTGTGAAAGCTCACATCATCACAGTTTCGTGCAATGCCTGAGCTGCACCAGCTCTGGATTCAGAAATTATTTTGCAGGTGATGCAAGTGGAGCTAAGACACGAGCCCAGGAAGCAGCACTGTCAGGGCACAGCAGCCCTCAGCACCTGAGAGAGAGGCAGTCACAAACCCACTGGGACAGAACATCAGCTCTTAGGGTACAAAGGATGCATTTCCATGGCTGGTGTGACCATGGTCACTCTGATCCAGATGCACATCAGCCAAGCTGGCCCAGTGGAAGGTGTGCCTGCCCATGGCAGGGGAGCCCCAGGGCTGAGGGTGTCCTTTTGGCCCCAGCCCCCCATGATGATTCTGTGACACAAAGGCTTCACCCCGAGGGCAGTGGCCAGGGACAGCATTGGCCTTGCAGACACTGTTCTGCAGAGTTAGGTCCCCCCTAGGGTGGGACCTGAGCCGCATCAGACACAGGTTATCACTAAGAGCTCATTTTAAAGAGAACAGGCCACAAAGCCCACATCCACCCAGGCAGGGTCCATTCGATGGCACACACCTGACTCCCTGTGTCACCTGGCTGCCAAACCAGGAGCAAATACACCTCACCACCCACCTGCTGCTCCAACCCATCCCCTGGGGCACCCCCAGATCTCCAGAGCCCTTTGGCAATTCCCCACAGGGGTGTCCCCATGCTCTGAACACCACACTCAAGACCCCACAGCGAGGTGCCTGCTCCCCCTCATTGAAGTGAGGCAACCTGGCACATTTCCCACAATGTGAAGCCAAGATGAACATTCCCAAACCCCCATGTGAATGGTGTCTCCTCCCCAGAGCCTCCAACGCCAGGCTGGCCAGACACAGGAGATCCTTGTAGGACAAAGGGCGCTCACTCAGCTCCACATTCTGTCACTGTCAGGTGAGTGTCAGGAGAGGGCTCAGCCAGGGGAGCTGACACAGACACTTGGAGATTATATAAATAAATAAAAAGCCTGTTTCCAGCCCTGCTCGCTCCCCCTCTCCCTTTAAGTAGGTCACTCTGCCTGCTATGGAAATCAGCTCATCTTCAAAGCAGGTTTGTTCATCTCCTTATCTCCTTAATGTAAGGAAAGTGCAGAGCATTGTCAGAGCAAAGGGTGATTTCAGACTAATTTGATTTATTTCTGTCACGGGTATAAACATGAAAGTGTCCATACTTGTGAGAAAAACCAACCTGAGCCACAGAAACGAAGGACAGCTGGAAGGTGTCTGCCCTTCAGATAGCTCTGAATGTGGCCCACAGCTACAAGCCCACATCCCTGACAGGTAACACAATGCAAATGGAATACAAAGGCTCTTCGTGACCTAGCAAGGGGAAGAAAGAAGAAAAAAAAATCTCTTGAATTAGACTGAAAAAGCTCAAGGGACTCACATGAGAGAAGCCCAGCTTACATCAATTTCAGCCTGAAAATTAGGCCCTACCTTTTTATTACATTAGCCTAGCACAGAGCATTCCAATTCGTACTGGCAATTAATAAAGCTCAGGAGCAAAGCCTGACCCTAACCCTGCTGAAATCCCTGCAAAGAGCAGAGCTTAAGCCTGCAATGATGGAACCAGAGTTCCTTGGGTTTTCCCAGCCTCCCAACATGAAGGCAAGGCCCACTCCTCAGAAAAATGTACAGGTTGGGCTGCAGGGTTTTGAACCCTACCCGTGGTTTCACAGAATCCTGCAGTGGTTTGGGTTCCAAGGGACCTTAAAGCTCAACCCATTCCACCCCCACTTTCCACTATCCCAGGTCACTCCAAGCTCCATCCAGCCTGGCCTTGGGCACTGCCAGGGATCCAGGGGCAGCCACAGCTGCTCTGGGCACCCTGTGCCAGGGCTGCCCACCCTCACAGGGAACAATTCCTGCCCAATATCCCATCCAACCCTGCCCTCTGGCAGTAGGAACAATTCCCTGTGTCCTGTCCCTCCATCCCTTGTCCCCAGTCCCTCTCCAGCTCTCCTGGAGCCCTTTAGGCCCTGCAAGGGGCTCTGAGCTCTCCCTGGAGCCTGCTCCTCTCCAGGGGAGCACCCCCAGCTCACATGAACAGGCAATATTCAAGGAGTAAGGAAATTACTGAGCTGAGCCTGTGCAGTCACAGAACATGTTCCTGCTGCTCCCAATTCCAGCCCTGGGCACTGAACAGGTGACAAGGGACACCTGGGGAGCAGAGCTCTGCTCCAAGGCTGGGTCCCCAGGCTGCTCCTGCCCAGCTCCTCCTGGGAAGCTCTGGGGGCCTGGCAGGACTGAGTGCAGAGTGCAGGGAATGCAACCAAAGGCAGGAAAAGGAATCCCAGTGCTCACAGGAGGCAAATATTGGAAAGGTTTTATGAAGTAACATTTAAAAAACGAGTCAAAGAAAATGAACCACAAAAATTTATTAACACTTGAATGCCCCTATCAGCAATTTTGTTTTAAAAATAAACTAAAAAATCAGCATTTTAAAACTCAAGTAAAAAGGAAGTTCCTTAGACTGGAAAAGCTTTTGCCTTATGCACCTCTGAAGATAATCGCCTGTACAAGCTCCTGACACAGCACATGAGCAAACTTCTCCTGACTCCCAATTGTGCAACTTCAGCCTGTTCTTTTGCTCCATTGATCCAGGCAGAAGACTCCTGGATCAGCTTTTTTTCCCCCTCCCCAACTTCTTGCGTTTCAACTCTTAAGGCTTTAAGCCAAGGCTCAGCGTGGAGGTGTGAGAAATGCCAAGGAAGGAACAGGCAAGAAAGGGAAAATCTCTCTTCTTGTTTTAATACTTTTGGAAGGGGGGTGCTGCAGGTCAGATTCTGCTTCCAAGAGCAGCAGCATTTTGCCCTCTAGACTGCAGAGAGGGAGCCTGGAGCTAACAGCAGCAGGAAATGAGCTCAGTTCAAGGTACCCACAGCAGGTGTGTGCAGGATCACACCCAATGCTCAGCACAAGGTCCTGCAGCACATCCCACCCCTGGCACCACAGCCCCTTCTGCTAAATCAAGGATTTATTTCACAGGATGCCAAGTGGAGAGGGTGTATTCCAAGTTTTCACTCATACTCAAACGTCCTTAAGAGTTTAAGGTTTTAGTTCAAGACTTGAGTCCACCCAACCCTAAAGCTCTGCCCTGGGCCAAGCTCATAAACCCTGTTACTGCCCAGGCACACCTGCCAGAAACTAAATTAAAAACACACCCCATCATTGCAATATGGAGGCTTCTGCATTTGGAAAGAGCATGATTAATATTAATATATATGATTTCATAGTAGGCAGAAATACAGAAAATAGACAGCACTGTGCCTTAAGCCTCAGAATCAACTGGGATTTTGGCAGCACATGCTGGAGAAGACAGTAGCAGCTGTCAAGTCACAGCTGCAGTTGCTTCTGGTGAAGAAGATTGAGAAGTGGGATTAAGAAATAAACCAACACAAGTAAGAAACAAGGTAAAATAACACACAAAGGGAGCAGACAGCTGAGGTAATGGGCTTTCCTTGCTTGCAGAGCATCCCAAAAGTTCTGAGTCGCTCATTTCCTTTTTCCTTCAAGTACAGCCCCAGCCTAACTCACACTTTACTAGTGGGTTTTTTTCCCACTTCTCTGACATTCTCAGCTCTGCTGTGCAGGGAGGACCCTCACACCATAAGGCTGTGGTGGGGTGACCCTGCAGGGCACCCTGTGCCCTCCAAGCCCCTCTGTCACTGCCCTGCTCAGCTGGCAGGGAGACAGGACACAGGGAAAGGCTCTGGGTGGGATAAGGGCACGGAGGGATCCCCCACCAGGTGCTGCCATGGGCACACACACTCAGCTGGGGGAAATCAGTTGAATTTATCACCCGTCAAATCACAGTAGGAAACTGAGAAATGAACCCATATCTTAAAACACCTTCTCCAAGCTCCTCCCTTCTTCCCAGGCTCAACTTCGCTCCTCATTTGTTCTCCCTCCTCCTCCCCAGAGGCTCAGGGGGATGGGAATGGGGCTGTGGTCAGTCCATCACACCTCGTCCCTGCTGCTCCTTCCTCCAGACCCCTCACACTGCCCCTGCTCCAGCCTGGGGTCCTCCCATGGGCTCAGCCCTTCAGGAACTGCTCCAGGATCCCTTTTCCCATGGCCTCAGCCCTTCAGGAACTGCTCCAGGATCCCTTTTCCCATGGCCTCAGCCCTTCAGGAACTGCTCCAGGATCCCTTTCCCATGGGCTCACGAGTCCTTCCAGCAAACCTGTTCCAGGTGGGCTCCTGTCTGCACAGGGTCACAGGCCCTGCCAGGACCCTGCTCCAGCAGGGGCTTCCCACGGGGTCAGAGCCTCTTCAGCCCCCCCTGCTCTGCCCTGGGCTGCTCCTGGGGCTGCAGGGGCATCTCTGCTCCCCCTGGATCTCCCTGGAGCCGCCGTGCAGCGCCTGGGGGTGGCTCCCTTGGACATGGGGGAACTTCTGGCAGCTCCTCACAGCAGCCACCCCTGTGGTCCCCTGCTACCCAAACCTTGCCCTGCAAACCCCACACGAAGGTAGGTCAGCATCCTCACAACATCTGGGGGCCCTAAATGAGGTCACCTGTCCCATCCCACTGACCCCTGGAGCAGCAAAATGGGCCATGAACAAACCACTCTGATCTTTCCATTCCCACAGACTCCTTGAGAAGCTGCTGCCCAGGCTTTGACCTCTCAAACACATACATTTCCCTATTATAAAACTGCCGAAAAATTCCAAAGATTTAGAAGAAGAAACAGAGCAGCAAAGCATCCCAAATCACAAAGGGCCTCACAGCAGCCACCCCTAGGCACACCCTCGCTGACTCAAGGAGTTTACACCACAAAACAATGCTCACAGAAAGCTTCTGTGTTCTCCGGCACTGCTCCTCGGCCTCATCTATCTCTACTTCCGCTGGAGGCCTGGACGTCAAAAACCTCCCAATAAAGAACAATCTGAGGTGAGCTCTTCCTGGCAGCCTCCAAAAATCACCAATAATATACAATAGTTCTTTAAAAAAATAGAAGTCGCCAGCAGTTAGCTTGAAACTAAAACAGCTGCAGCATTTAAAACATCTACTGCAAATGCAAAGTACTTTGGAACATCATAATTAGTAAATGGCAAATATTAGGAGTCATGGGAAAAGGGATCATTAAACCAGACTTTAATAGTCCAGCATCTCTTCCATTCCATGTGAAAACTCAGTCAGCACACACTTGCAGCATTAAACCCACATTAAGAAACAAACTGCTTCATTTCTGGAGTTGTAAAAACAAAGGTTAAATATCTGCTTCAGCACAAACCCTGTAATTTTTCCACAGCAACTGTATTGTTTTGCTTTGCACAGCTAATAATACCTGCCCTGCTTTGCACCCACTCATCTCCTGAGCGAGGCTCACACTGGAATCATCAAACCAGAAAAAACTTCCAAGGACTACATTTGCCATTAAGGCTTCTGGAAGTACCTCTCCCTTTAGTTATACTTCATTTATATAAAGTAGTGAATTGAAAAGACACTTTTTTTGCAGAGAGCCCTTTTTCCACTACTTGTAACAAAGTAAGCAGCTGCACAACATTCAAATATTTCTGAAGCAAAGCAGAGACGTCCCCAGGACGTGCTCCTTGCCTGGACACCCTGTCCCATCCCATGTCCCATCCCTCCCTCTCAATTCCAAAGGTCCCCACCCATCTCAGGCTCCTCATCTCCCCCTTCTCTGCTCCCATGATTTCTCAGCCCCATTTTTTTGAGCTGCTGGTTCAACCACCGCCCTCATTCTCCCTTTACAGCCACTTTTGTCCCTCCACAGCAACAGTGGTGCCTGTTCTGGGTACATGGAACAGGGAATGGGCACAGCCTGAGGCTGCCAGAGCTCCAGGAGCTCCCAGGGATGCCCAGGGTGGGGTTGTTGGGGGTCTGTGCAGGGCCAGGGGCTGGACTGGTGATCCTTGGGGATCCCTTCCAGCTCAGGACATTCTGTGATTCTTCTCACAGAAACACATGGACCAGTTTGATGGCATTAAAGATAAACATGATATTGACAGTATCTGACCATCTCAGTCTAACTGGAAAAATTTTAAACAAATTAAAGCAGTTTCTCATGATGGAAAAGTCTAAGCAGCCTCAGAATAAAATGATACCAGAGATGTCTCCACCCAGGTCTGTAGCTTTGGAGTGAATAAGGATATCCAAATCAAATTTCTTTGTAATTTCTGGAATTGGAGCTGGGTGTTTCTAGATATGCAGAGCTGGACATTCAAGGGAATTCCAGGATTTTCCAAACAGCTGCACAAAGAGCATAAATTACACTGACGGCCTCCAATGGGGATGTGATGTCTAAGTTTTATTCCTTCCTGTTCTCTGTCCCCACTGCAGCCTGTCAGGCAGCTCTAATTTGCAAGGTCTGGTGCTGCTCTCAGATCAAACAGACAGCATCAGTAGGAAGGAAAATTCGTGGAAGAACACAGCATTAATTAGTACTTGGAAGTTCAGCAACTTACTAGGAATAGACTGATAAAAGTGTAAAATCCCATTTCACTGCCTAGCCCCTTTCATGTCTGTCAGAACAGCGACTGAACTCCCCCAGAAACGTCAGCATTGATTCAGTGTCTGATCCAAAGGCAACTCGAATCAATATGACCTGACCCCACAACACCTCCCATGTCAGACACTGGCAAAGGCAGGAATACCTCCAGACACTCCTGGCAGGAGGTTTGAGGGGTGTCTGCACCTCCATAAATCACCTGCACAATGCACCTCACTCACTGTCCCTGCCTAACACAGCACTGAGCAAACAGCCCCACAGGTGAACCATTCACCTCCGTGCCAGAGGCTCCCTCAGCCCCTGGGGTAAATCAACCATTTATTTCTCCAGAGAATGAAGGTTTTTTCCTGACCTCCACCTGAGGGGCCTGGAAACCAGACTGGCAGGATCCACCCTGTCACTTCATCCAAAGATTCATCCCCATCCCACCAGCAGCACCTGCTCCTCCAAACTGAAATGTCTGGTTCCCCCAGCTGCCCACAGCCAGGGGTCCCTCTCTGTGAGCCTTTAATAATTGCTTCATTAATTGTTGGGGTGTCCTGTGCAGGGCCATGGATGATCCTTGGGGGCCCCTTCCAGCTCAGGATATTCTATAATTCTATTATTTCACTTTCTAACATATCTTCCCTTCACTGTAATCATCATGCAATTAACGCAGATTTAAACTAAGAGGAGTTTGAAATCCAAAAGTGACAGGGAATTAATACAACTTTAGGTTTAATTCTCCCTCCCCAATCTTCTGCCCCATTCTGCATGATTTATATGAAATGGTTTGGGAACAGCCTGTTTCTTACTGGTTTATAGCACCAAATATCAGGGACAGGAACCAGTCAGGGCCACTGGGCAGGGTCACAGCCTAAGGGAGGGGGAATCACTTCATCCAGGCTCCTTCCCAGCCCTTGGAATGGATGCCTGCAATTCCCCCTGCACAGGAGGCAGAACTTGTGCCCTGGGCAGTGCCCAGCCCTGAGCAGGCTGCCCGGGGAGGGGCTGGAGTGTCCCTGAGCGGGGATATTGCAGAGCCACATGGGCACAGTGCTGTGCCCTGTGCTCTGGGACAGCCCTGCCTGAGCAGGGACCCTCTGTGGTGCCTTCCAGCCTGACCCACTCTGTGGGATTCCCTAAGGAGGAAGAAGCATGCCCAGCATCTCTCCTGCCTCACTTTTTCTGTTCCCACATCTTTGATGCCAGTTGCAAGTATCTTCAAACAACCAAAACTCTTCTGCAAGGTTTTCTTTGTTCTCATATCATTCCCCACATTAAAACCTCATCTCTTCCTGTCCTTGAGACACTCCTCAGTACTACACAAGGAAATACAAATCCCTAACTTACATATTTTTCCTAATATTATTCTGTGTGACTGGTGGAGCATCACACAAAACATCAGAGTTAAAACTGAGCCCCAAGCCTTTCCTGGTGCCCTCTGTGGTGACACCAGTCCCTCCTGATGACAAGAGCAACAACTTCCAGCAAACTGAAATCCCACATTACAGTGTTTGGGCTACGCTTAGCAAAGGGCAAGGCACGATGTGGTTTACACCAGGATAATGGTTATTACTGTTACTGTTTTGTCAGTGCAAAGAGGAAAGACTGCAACAAAATCCAGAAAAACAGGGGGTTTACATTCCCAGCTATTTAAAGCATTCAACGTTCCAGCCCACCTCTCTGAGGGCAGCAAATACTAAAACACACAAAGGTCAACAAAAATTTTAAATCCAGTAATGAAATAGAAGCGAGATTTAAAATTCATTAAATGGCTTTTCATTTTTTTATTCTCCTCTTCTGCTTTGTGTTTGTAAAGTGTGATCAAGCAACTGCTTTGGAAGAATTAGCAGTAATTTGGTGCAAGCGTGAGTGCCCTCATGATTTCACTTAAAGTGTAATATAGGCAAAGACCCAGAAGGAGATTCTAATTGTTATTTTAGAATTAACCTTCTCACTTTACCTTTATGGTATGAGAACAGGCACAACCACGGTGGGCCATTACCCTGCCCAAAATACTGCATGAGCTAATGAAGATTAAAACTAAGGTTAAGTAAATTCTGGCACCCAGCAGGTAAGAAACCTTGCTTGGTTCTCTGAGGCTCTGCAGCTCAAGGAAACACCCAGAATAACTCAGCTGGGGTTCTGCTGGTGTCTGTTAATCCACTGCTAATTTCTCTCTTGTAATGGCTTTCTGCTTTCTGTGTCAGCACTTAGACACCAAGGAACAACAAACTGGATTTCCAGGGCCCACCAACACAGAAAATCCCTGCTGTCCCATAGAGAAGATGGGAGCAAAGGAAGGCCTGTATCCCTTCTGGGTGCTGGGGAATGCAGTCAGAGGGATAAGGATACTCAGAGGCAGCACACGGCAGAGCCCAGCTCTTCCCAGCCTGAGCCTTCCCCTTCCAGAGCCAGGGAGGTGCTGGGGGCACTCACACCTCAAACCATGGGAAGAGACACAAAACCAAAGGGCTTTAAACTGGCAAAGGGCGGGGATATTGGGAAGGAATTCTTCACTCTCAGCCTGACACAAGGTGCCCAGAGCAGCTGTGGCTGCCCCTGGATCCCTGGCAGTGCCCAAGGCCAGGTTGGGCACTGGGGCTGGGAGCAGCCTAGGACAGTGGAAGGTGTCCCTGCCATGGCAGGGGTGGCACTGGATGGGCTTTAAGGTCCTTTCCAACCTAACCAAGTCTGTGATCCTAAGTCATTTCCACTTGCACATAATAAGGGTACTGAAGGGGAGAGGGATCAAGGGATTCCCTTCCCCCCTTCCTTCCTGAGCTTGACACATCACACTGGTGGTTTTACTGCTTTGGAATTAAATCCTCATGTGCACCACGGCACACCAGCTGTGAGGGAAGATGTGCTGATTGACTGTGTGTGACACAGCCCCAGAGCTCCAGAGATCTCTCATTTTCCCTGTCAGCAGGAAGAATGGTGCTCCTGCACACCAGCCTGGGTCGAAGAGCCCAGGGAGATCCCTATTTTTAACAAATCCATTAAAGCAGAGTTCTCGGATTACTCCCACAGTAGAGCCCCAGTGATGCTGTCAGTGTTTCCTGTTCCAAGGCAGAACAAGTGCTGGGACATGGCAGACAGCCCTCGGCATGGCTCTCTGGGTATCAGGGATCAGAGTGACTCCCAGGGAGGAATCCCTGGTAGGGCAGGATCACAGGAACTGGGATTCATTACACAGCGAGCGCCGTGAGAGCACCGAGTATCAGATTTTTAAAAGGAAAATGCAAACTGTGATTTTTATCCAACTCACCAGGAATTTTCTTCCTTTTCCAGGCAATTTTGCATCCCCCAAGGACCTGAGCAGCAGAGCCCTGAGCTGCACCCGGAGCTGGCTGTGATGGCTCAGCACAGACCTCTCCTCACAGTTTTACATCTCATTGCATCATTCCTGCATTATTTTTAGATAACCGTCAGGGGATGTCAGAATGTGGGTCGATAGCTATTAGATTTATAGGCAGAAAGAGCAAGGCTTGTAGCTATAAGGTGTAAAGCATTCAACAATTTCTAGAACAAATCTGACCATGGGGATCGGGGGCTGGAAAATACAGTTGCTTTTACTCCCAGAACTGTTTAGGAAAAATAATCTCTGTGTTGCTCAGATACATTTCTGGAGTTGAATCACTGCTGTTGACTCACAGGAGGGTCAATACTCCGAGTATTCAGCTTCAACAGCCTTTTGCAGACTTTGATAAGGACATCTTACCAAAAATAAGCCTCCCTTTTAAATGTAATCTATCAGCATGCAGAATGCCCTCAGCTACACCCCGCGGCTCAGGCGTGTCTGAGGAGCTGGGAACTGGCAGCCTGCCAGCAACATCTGGAGCAGATGTTCCATTTTAGGCAAAGATTAGTGGTGTGAATCACAAAATTAGTAAAACCTCCTTGGTTACCTGAGCAGGCTCATTTCCCTTTGCTGTTGTGCCCTGTTAACAGGTGGGTTTCTCACAGGCTGCATTTTCTGATCAGCAACACTTGTGCTCTCTGCCAAGACAGGATAAGGAGGGAGCATGGCCTGGAATGGACCAGAACATTCCCCAGAACCCAAGCACATGGACAGCACATGCCTTAAAGCCAACTTCATCCATCAGTCCTCCCTGGTCAAGAGGGGAGATCTCCAAGACAGCAAGACCAGGACTGCTCCTCAGCAATTTCTGCTGCCATCCCAAGGGGCTTGGGGCATCCAGGATGCTCTGGGAGCCCAGCAGGGGAGAACACCATGGGCAGTCCTGCAGTCCTCTGGAGTGGCAGCTGGAAGCCTCCAGGCCCTGACACATCTCTAGATGCCCATGCTTCTCCAAACCCAACTCCAAGTTCTCTCCCCAGAGACACATTAGGACACTCCTGCTCCAGACTGGGGCTCACAAGCAGGACTGTTATTCACACAATTACAGCATCTTTCTGGGTGTTTTGTATCCCTGGGGAGATACTTCTCACAGCTGCACAACTAAACAGGCAGTGTAAATCTAACGTAGCTTTGTGAATTCCACTAGCCAGGGAAGGTTCTGTTTCTCCACTCAGGAAGGCCTGAATTAATATGCAAAACTAAAACACCACTGTTGTCACTGTATTCTGGTCACTGCTGTTGCATCCCATGAATCCTGCGCTGTCTCTGCACGACAAATGTGTTGCTGGCTTATTACTCATTCATTGTCAGTGTCAGGGAATATTTGGATCATGATGCCAAACAACCATCAAACCTCAAAATTATCTATCAGTTCCTTGTCAGATGGGTTGCAAACTAAATGTCACATTTATGTCTGAGCTTCCAGATGCTTCTAAATGTCTATCTTAAGCTTCACCTTTTAACTCTGTTATTTCTCTAAGTATTTCCTTCATTCATTCCTCATTCAGTATCAAACCCAATTCTCAAGAAACTGCTAGGAATAATTTACAGGCAGCAGCTCTCAGGTGCCTTGAGCCTGTGCAGACCTCTCTCCTGCTGTAAGGAAGTTTAGACTGTGAACTTCTAAAAGCAGGTACTGAATGCATAATTTTCATTATTCCTAATAAAGAATATGGCAACCAAATCTGTTGGGCATATCCTAAATGTTAAAGTGGCAATTTTCATCAAGTTGCTATATAATATGTAAAGGCCATCCTACATAATACTGTTATTTTCCACTTCAAAAATCTCCTGGCAGTGGGATAGACAGGGAAGCAGCATCCCAGCTGCTGTGTGACAACCATCAGTTAACACAGCAGCCACATCCCCATCGTGTAACTCTTATATCCACATCACCATTTCTTATATCAAAGGACTTCACCCACCGAGGCTCTGCTCATATAAAGAACGATTTGAGCTCAATAACATCATTTAAGTTTGGGCCCTTCTGCCTACAAAAAGCTTTTCCCTCCTCTCAGTTATTTACACTTCGTTATTTATCTTAATCAGGAAATTTCTTAGCATTTAAGTTAATATATTACCTACCCGTTAAAACCTTAATATTACCAGTCTGTGGGTGTAGTGCTATTACATTCTCCTAAATGCTAATAAACCCACTTTTAATCTGCCTTATTTACATATATAATTTCTATACTCAGTGGTTAACTAAGTTTGTAATGTGTTTGGAGGATGATAAGTGTTAGAGAAGATAAGCATTATCTTATCCTTATGGGAAGCAAATCCACCTATCTCCAAAGTGTTTTAAGTTAATTAAGTGCCACTTTACAAGGATAGCAACACCATGCTGAGGACTGTGGTTCAGTGTCAGCCTCCATGTCCATATGCAACTCTCCCAAAGTTAATTTCCTAATTGGATAAGCAGATGAGAGCACAGTCAGAACACAGGAGGCTGCTGGCATGCACTTGGCCATACCTCAGCATGTTCACATTATTCCATGTGCAAAAGCACAGATGCAGGCTGCTTTAAAAAATGAACACAGGCTTATTTCACCCCCAAGGAATGTAAAGTTCCTTTTCAACGTTAACATTTGGTAAAAGCAGCAGTTTAATCTGTGCATTTCTTTAGTACAGGGGAAGAAGCCTTCTCTATTTGCTCTTTTTCTGCCCAGCTTCACTCCAGTGATCCTTCATCACTGCTTTCTCTTTTCAAAATCACAATTTGCAAATAGCTTTAATTCTCCCTAATCTTATACATCAAGTTGGACTTTGGGGCTTGGAGCACCCTGAGATAGTAGAAGGTGTCCCTGCCCATGGCAGTGGGCTGGAACTGGGTGGTCTTTAGGGTCCCTTGCAACCCAAACCATTCTGTGATTCTATGACCTGTTGAAAGACCACAAAACAAAATTTAACAATACAGTTCTGGATGACTCAGCAATGCCCTTCCATTTTGTGTCTTAGCAGTATTTAGCTTGAAGTTCAGACTTTCTACACTATTTTCCCACACAGCTCAGGTAGATGCCACATCATTCCTGTGGCGTTGGCTTCCAGGCAGCTGAGCCCTTACTGGAGTCAGCTGCTGTGAATCCACCCCGATCCACCAGCACCCAAAGCACCAGAGAGGGAGTTTCCAGCCTTCACACTGCTTGGAGGCTTTAAGCCAAGAGCCAGACCTCTGCTGGACACAGAGCCTGGAAGGTGGCTGCCTGGGAGGTTCCCAGTGAGCAGCACAGGTGACCTGCTCACAACTTTGCCAGATGCTCAGACATGGCAGGTACAGGGGATGGCTCCCTGCACCCAAACCCAGGGTTTATCGAGAGTCCTCTCCCTCCAGCAATCCCTATTTTCCAGTGGCAGCACCATTTACTGATCCATCCCACTGAGAGGGCCTCACAGTACCCTTGGACATTGGACACAGACACCAGCTTTCCTCAAGCCATGTCACTCACCCTCCAGCCACTGGGATGGTAAAAGCTCGGCCCACCTTTGCTGTCTCTGGCTCCTATAAATGCCCAATTTCTCAAATTCCTCATAGTCATCAATGGGTTCCTACATTACCCCCGGAGGAATGGGATGAGCTGATGGGAAGACTTTGCCCAGTACTTCCCAGGAAGCAGCACACAGCTCCTGAAAATGCTGAATGCTCCCTTCTGAGTCTCTGCTCCCTTTAGCTCCTCACCTGGTCACAGAGCACAGAACCCCCTCTTAGCAAACACAAAGACAAATTGAAAAGTTCATTTGTGCAAATCTCCATAAAGTTGGAAATAATCTGGATCATAATTTGTACTTATGTAAATGTCAGCACACAAAAAATAGGCATGGGCCAAAAAGACAAGTTGTAGTTAACACCCAAGTAAAATACAAATGTTCCTTTCTGACCTTCATTAGCTTTCTCTGGACAGCTGCTGGACAAGAGAATTCCATCCATAAAAGAGACTGCAGAAATTAAAAATCCTCTGAATTCCCAGATCAGTGCCTGCACATACAAAGCCCTCTATTCCAAAGGGCACCCTCGGACCTCTGTGTGTGGGAGCCATCAATTAAAGATCAGCAAAGAGCAAACCCCACACAACCTGTGCAACGAGCAATAATCAACTTTTAGAGAGAACAAAACAAATGTACAGACTGGGCCACCTTTGGGACAGCTCTTCTTGTCCAGGGAGGAGTAAGAAGGAGCCTGGTGTTATTTCCAGAATAGCATGGCAGAGAAACAGCATTCACACGGAAGGATTGTGTCAAATCCCTCCTTTCCCAGAGCCAAAGCAGTGATGTTTAGCTTGTTTTTATGGCCAACCTTGACAGAGATAAATAAAAACACACATATAAAACATGAGGGCTGCTGTACCACTGAGAGCTGTTATTTCCAATATGCTTTACACTACATGACTCACAAACCAAACCCAAAGCAATGGTATGATCAGATTGCTCATTTCATCTGTACAGAATGGAGCTTTTGAAAACGTTCAGGTTTTAAAAAATGGCTTCAACTCCCACCGAAATCCAGCCAAGTCCTATAAGGCAGGAGAAATCCATAGCTGGCTGCACCCAGACTGGGTTGTAGCTTCTCTCTTTGGCCAAACCCTTCCCAATGCTCTGTGAGGTACAGGCTTTCCACCTGTCATCCTACAGACACTTTATTCCATGATTCTGTAGCTGCTAAACCAGAAATCAGATTTCAAATGAAACATGACCTTTTAGAAACAAAAGAGGAATCTCATCTCTCAGTGGGTCGTTGTGCAGGGAGCTTGGCCCAGAGCTAGGGTGAGGTTCGTCAGGCACCAGCACAAAACTACCCACATGAAAATCAAAGAGAAGGGGTGAGCTCCTATTTGCACACTTCCAGCAGGCAGGAGATTTTAGGCGTTCCTCAAGCGCCCAGGCTGAACGCTGATCCAGGCACAGAAAATTCCTGGCGGGAAAGCCAATCCAGCTGCTCCTCATCCTCAATCCCAGGGACTGTCCCAATGCCCCCGAGTGTTTCCTTTCAGTGCAGGTGGGTGGAGATGGGGCTCACCTGGCCCCCACATCTGGCTGTAAACCCCAGCCCTCCGAGCACCGAGCACACCGAGCTTCTCTCAAACCACACCTACCAAATATCCGCTTGACCCAAAGTTACATAAGCACTGTGGCAGAGCTATTTTTCAGCCAGACCGATCAGCGCTGCTATAAATCACCCCAGGATGCAGAGGCCAGACAAGATGTCACATTTATGTGCTCAGCTTTCTGCCTGCCCTGAGAAAACGTTTGTGATATGCCAACATATCTATTCCCTCTCTGCCTCCCCTGGTGTGTAGGTGCACGACTGCTGCTGAGCACTGAGCAGGCTGCAGACAGCACTGCCCGTGCCCACAGCAGCCCGGGGACAGCAGGGAGCTGCCCCAGCCCCTGCCAGCCCCAGCCAGCGCCAGGAGCAGCCCCGGGGCAGGGCGGAGTGGGAGCCCCACGTTAACCTCCACGGAAGGGCAGCAAGCGATAGCCCCAGCTCCCCCTGCGTCTGCAGGGAGGGCAGACTGCTGCATGATCACTTGTCTATCCTAGTCCAGCGCCCTGGAATAAGGGCTCTTATCTTGAGCTGCAGTTATTGCCCAAATAACTCATGCCTAAATCCTCCTGGAAACTTCTGCCCTAGCAGGATCCAGGAGCAGGCAGTTTCACAATTTGATTGCAAATAGCATTCAACTTTTTACCTTACTCCTCGTTATTCTTACGCTTCTCCTCTGTTTATCGCTCCCCAGCGCCGCTTCAGCATCTCGTGGTGCCAGGCGCAGGCAGGACAGGTTTCTCCCGCAAGCGTACAAAGTAGGAATATCAGTAACACTTTCCTCCTCAGCTGAGTGCTCCAGTGCTCTCCCCAAAGCCAAGTGCTCCGGGGAAGCCGCGCTGCATCCCTGCACCTGCCTCTCCTCCTGGGTGCAAAGTGACACCAGCTACAGCTCAGGCTCAGCAGAGACACAGCACACACCAGCTCTTGGTTCCACACAGCACAGAACGGGGCATGAGCTCCATATTCCAAACTCGGAGAAGGAATCACACTGATGCTGCCAGAAACACCAACTCTGCTCACTCCGACACACAGAAACTTGCAGGGATTAAAGCTACAGAGACTGGAAGCAATATGCAAGACCCTTGATTGAAATTACACCCCCAGTTGTGAATCTGTGGGGAACAACATAAAAAAAAAAAATCAGCTTCCACAGTGAGTGTTTTAATTAGATACCTCACCTAGATTTCTTACATCTTTACAATGTGTTTCTCTATCCTGCACAGCATCTTTAAAATTCCCTTTCTACGTTTCTGAACTACTGAACCTGGTGAGATTTTTAATAGAAATCCCTTTTCTGAGCTATAAAAAGGAGCATTACTTGAGATTTTAATTAGCAGTTTTCAGTGCTGAGCCATAGGAAATACTGAATAGTTTGCTTAACTTCTCATAGAAAGTGCCTTTTGCTTTCTGACCTTCTGTACTCAAATGATGCAACACACTTGAGCCATTTGACAAACTCCTTTCCAAACCCAGCTCTGTGAGAGTAAAAGCCATTCCCTCGATCAATACACTCTGTGCTGCTCCAACCCGTTTTCACCCACTGCACACCCGGCTCGTTTGATGCAGAAATCGTGCCACTGTCATTTTCTGACCGCCGCTATAAATCTGAAAGGCAGCATGCTATTATTACCATTTCCTTCCATCCTGTGTAAGGTACCCCTAGCTTTAGACACACACGAAACTTGCAAATCAAATGCTAAATCGATTCAGTCCGTTAAGACTCCGTTTGCACAACAGCAGAGGGGAGAGCAGGGGTCCGTCATGCAAACTTCAGGCAAGGCGGGCACCTGCTCCGAGCCTCCATTCACCATCACCGACCCTACCCCGAAGGCATTAAAGAACAGAACTGTTCCTACCATTCAGCTGCCTGTAGACTATGTCTTCGAGGAGCGAGAGCCTCTTCAGCACTGCATCCTGGATGGAGCTGATGCCGTGGGCTGTCAAGTTGGCCACTTCTGCCCTGGGATGGATGTCATGGAAGGAGTCGCCGCTCTTGGTCGTGATCGGTCTGCACTTGGCCAGGAAGAGGACGAAACCAGCCACGGCGATCAGGTTTAACACCAGCAGGACTTTGACTCTCCTCAAAGAAGCCATCAAACTTCCCGAGGGGCTCCGCCAGCCGCCGCGCTGCCGGCAGGGCTATGGGAGCGGGCCGGCGGCCGCCCGCCGCTGCGCGCACATCGCGGGGAGCGCGCCCCGGCCGGCCGCGCTGGCCGCACCACCGCGGCGGCGAGCGGAGCGGGAGGGCTGGCGAGCAGCGGCACCGCTCGCCCAGGCGCGGCGAGCCCGCCCCGGACTATGGCCCCGCAGAGGAGGCGCGGCCGGGGTCGCCCGCCCCGCTCCGCCCGCCGCGCTGCCGCCGCAACTTCATGCCCCGCGCAGGGCGGCCACGCCGGGGCTGCGGGGCGGCCGCGGGGCCGAGGAGCCCTGCGGCAGCAGCGGCGGCGGCACAACCGGCATGGGCGCCGGCATCAACGCCCGGCCCCCGCCTCCCGCCTCCGCCGGCCGCTGCTGCGCGGCGCGGGCCGGGCCGGCGCCCCCTGCGCGGGCGGAGCGGGGCCGGGGGCGGGCGGGGGCGCGGGGGCCCGCCCCTCACGGCGCCCGCGGAGGGGGCGGCACGGCGGCCGCGGCCGAGCCCCCGCCCCGCGCAGCGACCGCCAGGACCCGCGGCTGCGGCAGAGCCCCCGCGCAGCGCCCGCGCCTGCGGAGAGCGGCCCGGCCGCCGCCACAGCCCCGCGAGGAGCCGGCGCGGAGGCCCGAGCGCGGCGCGGCGGCTGCGGCGGGGCTGAGCGGGCAGCGCGGCCGGGCAGCGCCGGCGGCGGCCCTGCGGGATGGGGAGCGCCGGGGCCGGGCGGGATGTGCAGCGCGGGGTGCGGGATGCCCGGGCCGTGAGGGCATGCGGGGTGCCCGGGCCGTGCGGGGTGCGGCGGTGCCCGGGCCGTGAGGGGATGCGGGGTGCCCGGGCCATGAGGGCAGTGCGGGGATGCGGGCCGTGAGGGGATGCTGGGTGCCCGGGCCGTGCGGGGATGCGGGGTGCGGCGGTGCCCGGCCATGAGGGATGCGGGGTGCCCGGGCCATGCGGGGTGCGGCGGTGCCAGGCCATGAGGGATGCGGGGTGCCCGGGCCATGCGGGGTGCGGCGGTGCCAGGCCATGAGGGATGCGGGGTGCCCGGGCCGTGCGGGGATGCGGGGTGTCCGGGCCATGAGGGCAATGCGGGGTGCCCGGGCCGTGCGGGATGCGGGTGTCCGGGCCATGAGGGCAATGCGGTGCCGGGCCGTGCGGGGGTGCGGGGTGCGGAGCGCGGGGCCGTAGCGGGTGGAGATGCGCTGGCCGCGGCAATGCGCTCGGCTGCTCGGTGTCACAGAAAGTTTGAACCTCCGGGCCGGTGCGTGGCCGTCTCTCGGACTCTGCTCCCCGCTTTGCCGGGTGGGAGCTTTGGCCTCTCCCTCGGAACCCTGGCTTCTGCCCCGGCATGGAATGACAAATGCCATGCTGCTTCCCCAGGCTCCCCGCGCCCTCCGTGCCGGAGCGAGGGAATCACTTCAGAGCTGTCTCGGCTGGCGTTAGCAAGGATCGCCTGTACCTCAAACCCTGACATGAGGTGAAGTGATAAACTACAATTCGCGTCCAACGTTTTAATGCCAGAATGCCGAATCTTCTCAGGAGGGCACGGCCACTACTGAACAACCCCAGTAACCCCCGTTTTCCGAGCTTTATCCACGTGCCACAGTTAACCCTGCCTTTCAGAAAGATGGCACCAACAGGCATTAGAAATTCAAACAACCTTGGGCCATTGTGTCATGCAAGGCAACTTTTCAAAATGTAAGAATAACCCCTCTCACCTTCAAGCCATAATTAAAAAAACAAACAAACAAAAAAATCAATGCCATGGAAACAAATCTAAAATTGCCTTGGAGGATTCGGAGTTTTAATTCAGTCCTAGGTGCACATAAGTCTTTTATGGCTTGTATGTTTAGACCCAGGATCCTGCTACAAACCTGGAGGAGAGACAGGCACATAACTCATACTCAGACCCAAAAATACTGTGGTCAGTCCATCATCCACACTCAGGGTCATTATAAGAGGGTGAAAATGTGAATGATTTGCATGACATAGAGCTAGAAATACCTCACAAATTGCTGAAAACCAACTTTTGGCAGGCGCTGAGGGGAAGCTGGTTTGGGGGTTCTATAGGGGTGTTTTGGCACACGATAAACAGAAGGTTTGTTTCCAAAGCTGACAACTGAGATTTTTCTGCTCTATAAATAAAAGCACTTTTTATTAAACAAATAAACAAACACCACCCCAACTTGGCAGAGTAGTTTACCAAAAAGGGAAACCACATGTCCTTAGCTGTCAGAAGCAGAAATATTTGTGCAAACAGAAAAGTACCTGCTGGTTATTCTGAAGCAGTCTGGGATAAAGACCCATTCCCGTTGTCCTTCATTACTACTGCTCCCACTGAAGTCAGGCTGGTGCATTACACAGAAGCAGCAAGATCTATTTTAATTATAAACCAGTTTGGAAAAAGCTGGATTGAAAGGCTTTTGGGACATGGCTGTTACAGATGATCCCAGTGGAAAAAAAAAAATAATCTTAGGATTTTAAAAAAGAGAATGCAAGAATTTGAAGCAGCTCCTTGCTGAAGGACAAGGCGAGCATTTTTGCCACCACTTCCCCCAAGAAAGGAGCAGAATTAAGCTCCCCAAAACAGGAAGGAGGGAGAAAGCCACAAGCCCCCTTAGGGTGACAGATGGCTACAGGGCACCTGGCACCTGTGACTGTGTGGTCCTGGGGAGGACAGCACAGCAGGGGAAAATAAAGATGTCCCCAAAAATGCAAGGAAAAAAATCTCTGTGTGGGAAAATCCATGAGAGCTAAAAAGTCAGAATACACACGTGCCAAGAGCACCCCTGCCTGCCTGGGAGGATTAACTTCTAAAAGCTCCCCAGGTTTCTGCTGCTGCTGCTCTTTTATTCTGGGGAGAGGCAAGCAGCAGACTGAGGCTGTGCTGGCTGACAAAGATCCCATCAGCTGGGACTGTCCCCAGCCCAGCTGCACCTGCCTCCAGCAGAGCTGGCCCTGCTGCTGGCCTCGGGGCAGCTGGGCAGTGTTCCCTTGGCAGAGCTGCTAAGAGAAGCAGCCTGAGGGAAAGCTGATCCCCCTGCCTCTACTGGTTTGCAGCATGCTGTGTTCCACAGGCCCCTTCTGCCCTGCTGCTCTCAGCAGCAACTTTCCCTTCATTTCTTTCCCTTGGGAGAAGTTATTGTAGTTTTCTTCAGTTGTACTCCAGTCACTTCTGGCCTGAGGAGGCCAAGCAAACCCCAGAGTATTCACACCAAGCATCCCATTCCGTTCAGTGTGTCCTGAGAACCATCCTCAGCACATTCTGAGCGAGGCTCAGCTCTCTGGGACTGCCAGGGAGCCAAGTGCCACCTGTGTCACCAGAGCTGCAGAATTACCCACAAACACACCCCTCTGTACCTCCCCTACAGCGACAAGGGAGAGCAGAATGCTCCAGGTATCAGAACAGCATCAAAGAGTTCTCTGAATCAGAGAATCACAGAACCACCAAGGCTGGGAAAGACCTCCCAGGTCATCCAGCCCAAACATCATCCCTGCCCCACCACCCTGTTCAGCACTGATCCCTGCCCCAAGTGCCTCACCCACAGGTTTTTTTGAACACTTCCAGGGGTGGTGACTGTACCCTGCTCTGGGCAGCCTCTGCCAGGCCCTGGCCACCCTCTCAGAGATGAGATTTTCCTAATATCTAATTTAACTTCCCCTGGCATGCCTTGGGGCTCTTTCCTGTCACCCTGTCCTGAAGATGGACACCAATGGGATATGGCTGTAGGAGACCAGGAAAAGTTATGCTTTGTGGCATTCCAAGGCCTGAGAGCAGCTTCCCAACACAGATTTCCTTTGAGCTTTGCACCCCCAGAAGACTGGACTGAATTTCAACAGCAAATACAAAATGGTTCTTTGAAAAGGACTGTCAAGACTCCACTCTCTAAATCAGGGTTCAACCAAGGCATAGCTCAGCCTCCACTGGAGAGTTTGGAGGGTTTTTTCTTCTATTTTTCATCTTTTTTTATCATTTTCATTACATTCCTACCAAGGAAAAAATAGCTTGAAACATTGTTACTAAATAGAGAAGAAGAACTAAAGGATATGTGTCAGTATCGGGCAGAGATCAGTTTGCATGTCTAATAGAAAAATTCTATTTTTGCCCATTCCAGTGGAGTTCTGTGAACAGCACACACACACACTTTTCAACTGCTAGCCAAAATAATTACTTCTATCCTTCTGTGGGGAAAAAATCCACTAAATCATGAATATTCAATGGATTGGTTAATGACATAGTAATGCTTTAGCTGAAATCCTTGCTCCTTAAAATACAGCCAACACGAGCTGCCAGTTAGAAGAAGAATTAAAAATACAAAAATAACTTGATTTGCAGAATCTATCACCCCCCGATCGCTTCAGGAGTGTGTGATGGTAGCATGATACCATGACAGATCTGGGGCAGACTGTCTTCACCATCTGGGAGATGTAAAACAGGCAGAAAAAAATAGTTCCTGTTACTGGAGCTTCTGCCAGTGCTGGGGGTTCTCCAGGGCAAAGGTGCCATCCCTCAGCACCAGCTCAGTCCTCACCCAGATGATCCCTGGGCATTTCCAGCCTTGCAGCACCAGCTCAAAGGGAAAAAAAAAAAAAATTTGTGTCTTTCAGCTAAATTTCTTTGAATTGCATAAATGAGCCTTTCCATAACCTAATCCCTACATGAAGACAGTGATCTGCAAAAGAAAAAAAAAGCCAAACAGCCAGACAAAAACCTGCAGAAAAGATTTAATTTAAGGCCAATTTTATTTCCTCAAAGTCTGAGAGTTCTGGCTAGAGTGCTGTGGGTGCAATTGGTTTACTTCTTTGCTTTTAGGACTCAGGTGGTGTTCGGCAGTTGCATCTCCCCTTTTTCCTCTCAGGCTCTCAAGAATTCCTGATTATTCAGCCTCAATTTTGTTGCTTTGCCACCAAAACCACCTCTGAGAAAGCCCCAAGTTCATCAGGTAGATTAATCTAAACCTCCATGTTGCCTATGAACTCTTTGTTTTTCCCACTGGAGTTTCCTTCATGTGGAATCTGCTCCCTGCAAGGGTCACCAACATCACTGGGAGGCGTGGGCTGGTGGAAAGAGTAAAACTTGTAGAGAAAGATATTTTATTATTTTCAGAAGCAAATATTCCAAAGTTGATGGCTCACTCTGCTCTCTCTGAGGCATTTCTGACATACTTCAGGCACGTATTTAACATCAAGGAGTGAACCCTTTATCCCCAGCCCTAACGGTTTTCTCCACTATGGGAGCAGCTAATGCACAAAAGTAACTTTCCTCAGTGTTATCTTCAAAGCTGGGAACATATTTAGTTGCACATTACAATAACTCCATTCATATTTCATGAATTTTTAAGTTCAGTCTGTGAGCATGGACAGCTCATCACTGATACATCAGGGAAATGCTGTGAAAAAACAAGGAACTTATTGTGCTTTTAGCATATGAGATTGCTGCATGGCTCCCTCAAGGATATTAAAAAGATCTGTGCTATGGTTATCAATAAGTATCTTTCAGGATCAGCATTTATAAAGCTTCTAGAATGGCTTCAGCTCTTGACTGACTTCAGAAATTAAGGAACTTACTTGCAGAAAGCAAAATCATACCTTAAAGTCAACTACTCTTCAGTTTTGCTGCTTTGAACTTCAATACTCATCTTGATGACCAGAACCTAATTCTTAATTCATTTGATTATTAGAGCTGGTTTGAAAATCTGCTTATTTCTTGAAAAACGGGGGAAAGAGAAGAGCGAGAAGAGCAAACTCATTGAAATTTTGATAAATCATTGAAAAATCAGAAAATCCATTTTAAATATTGACTCCTTGTGTGAGTAGAAAATAAATTCTCACTTATTTCTTTTTTATTACAGAAGATACTTACCTGGCCTAAGTTATTTCAGCACCTAATCATCACCTGATACTCCTTGAACAGGAAATACCATTGTTTCTTCATGTTACACCAGCAAACAAAAAGGTACCTTTAGACCTTTGAGAAAACCACAGAATCCCAGACTGGTTTGGGTTGGAAGGACCTCAAAGCCCATCCAGTGCCACCCCTGCTATGGCAGGGACACCTTCCACCATCCCAGGCTGCCCCAGCCCCAGTGTCCAACCTGGCCTTGGGCACTGCCAGGGATCCAGGGGCAGCCACAGCTGCTCTGGGCACCCTGTGCCAGGGCTGCCCACCCTCCCAGGGAACAATTCCTGCCCAATATCCCATCCAGCCCTGCCTTCTGGCAGTTGGGAGCCATTCCCTAGGGTTTAAATTCCAAGGAAACAAAGAGATGACACAAAGGACCTGGCCAGGCCTGAAGCCTTTAGGGCCTTCAGGATAAGAGGTCAGTTTGTCACCAGATCTCAAGTCCCAGGCTGACACACTCAGTGCTGGGCTCTGCACCTCCCAGACATGTGGGGAGCAGGGAAATGCAGAAAGATCCCGAAGTCAAATTGCACCACCCCTGTTCCTATTAACATCAGGCCTGCCTTTGCCATGACTGTCAGAAGTGCAGGTCTGACACTGCAGCCAGGACAAAGGCCAGAAGTCAATACCCAGGCAAAGCCCAGAAGACAGGTAGTTTGGCTGGAGGAGCCCTCTCCGGGCTCAGCTGTCTCCCCAAAAGCCTGCTCTGCGTTCTGTAGCAATCTGGCCTCTCCCACCTCAGAGGAGAGCCCAGAAATGGAGCATCCCCCCTTGGCTGCTGCTTGAGCCTGGCTCTGAGGACTTTCTGGATGCTACACCTCATGCTCAAGAGGGAAGACTTAGCCCCTGACTTAAACCAAGTACTCAGCTTAGGGTCAAGGCTCAAAGTCTTTCTGGAACCTTCCATGGCTCTGCCCATGCTTTGCTATGGGCAGGATGAGGGTCCGAAGTCACAGAGACTGCACTGAAGGTACAAACTCAAGACTTGGCCATGGTGCAGTCATAGATATCAATGGAAAACTGACACCCTTCTTTTATTCCTTATCCATGAGAACCCTCTGTGTGTCAATCTCAAAATACAGACAGTGTTGTATTAAAGAAAGCAAATTTTTAAAAAATCCTGTGACTTTTACAAGCCACTGTGCACAAATACTTGCCTGTCTATATCTTTTTCTTCTGCAGTACTCGGATGTTTTTTGCACTGTGCTTAAACTGTATCCCAGCCATGCCAGGGCAGTGTTTATCCTGCTGTGGTGCTGAATGGTGGGCAGGCTGTCTGCAAATAATACACTGCTTTAACCCAAAAAATGTAAACCTCCCAATAAAGAGGAACCACAGATAGCAATAACTGCTTGACAAATGCCAGTGTGAACTGCATCACACTGGTAGAACATCGATTGACATCAATAAATTCTTGCTACAGGATTTAGAAGATGCATCTCATAAAAATTTCAAGACATCTGCATCCCAGCAAAAACAATAATTCAAACAGTTCTTAATGTTTAGAAAATCAAGTAGGTCAAGAAACAGGCATATATGTTTTATACTCTGAGTTAAACAACTGAACTTCCCTCTCAGGCAGCCTTTTGTTTAATTTTGGGAATCCGTATACCAACTGTCTTCCCAGTTCCCAAAGCACACCAAGTGCCTGTCTCAGCAAAACCTCACAGGTGCTGTGGATCCTTGTGGAGTTCAATGAAAGGTACAGTGGGAAAAGCAAAACCAAACTGGATTTGATCTCAGATATGCTGTTGATTCATTGTGTGTCTTCAGGCAAAATATCCAGAGCTGTTTTCAGGGTGGTCATAGAGTCCTAGCATGGCTTGGATAGGAGAGGACCTCAAAGCCCTTCTCATTCCACCCCTGCCATGGGCAGGGACACCTTCCCCTGTCCCAGGCTGCTCCCAGCCCCAGTGTCCAGCCTGGCCTTGGGCCCTGCCAGGGATCCAGGGGCAGCCACAGCTGCTCTGGGCACCCTGTGCCAGGGCCTTGTAAATCCTCTCTCCCCACCTTTCTTGTCAGCTCTCTCAGCCTTTCCTCAGGAGCATCAACCCTCCATCCCTCTGATCATCTTGTCCATGTTCTCATGGGTCAGATATTCAGACACTCAGCTGAAGGCTGCAATCTTAGAATGGCTGAACAGCCTGAACTCCTCAGGTCAGCACTGGTGCACAAACAGTGCCAGCCACAGGGGACTAGTTGGTTTGGGAGGTGGGGTCCACAGAACTGCCAATCCCACTGGGGAAGATCCCAAAAGAAGCTCTTTTTAGGTAGGAGTCTCCTTTTTCCTGCAAATAATCTCAGCCAGGGAATTATTCACAGAGAACCCTGTCTCCTTCTCTCATTTAATGTTTAGGTGGAACTGAAGTAGGAGATTGGGGACAAAAAAAGCAGAGTTTGTGCTGGGAGGACAAACCAAGGGAGGCTGAGCCTGCTCTGCTTCCACCAGGCACTGGATGGTGGAGCTACAAAGGAATGCAGATTGCAAGGCTCAGTCAAACCTGTGACTTCCTCCATCAAATGAAATCTGGTGCCCAAAATAGGCTGTGATTTCTCCCCAGTACAAAACCGGCTTCAAGCACCACTCAGTGAGCAGGCGGAGCCCACCATGTCCCACATGACTCCAGCCACTGCCAGGGACGAACTCCAGCCTGATGGAGCAGCTGAGTCTTGATACCTCACAAGTACAAATGGGCTGGTTTTGCATAGCCTGAGCAGTTACTCAGCTACTCTGAAGAGATTGTTCTTAGCTTTGAAGATTGCCACTTTCATTTCAGAAGAATGGCCAGAAAGATTTCCCATTTTCTTTCCAACAATAGCATTTGTTGTGGGGAAGGATATGACATCTTTAAGGAGGCAGGGAGAGAATATGATGTGCTAGACCCTGCCTCTGAAATACTTCTGGAGGGATATACATTTGCATCTAGGGCTGAAGGTCTCAGAGTAGCTTTTAAAGGAAAAAAGCTGTGATGAGCCCATCCAATTCTCCCTCCTCTGATCTATCTTATCATAGCACTTGGGTGTTTCCCTTTTTCCCCATGCAAAAGAGGAATAAATTATTATGGAGAGATTCCCCCCAGCTGTACCCACAGTTTGCAACAGTTCATGAAGCAGGGGTGTCCTGAGCCTGCCCTCCCCCAGCAGTGCTCTGCCTTTGCCTTGCCCTGCATGAACCACCTGGGAGCAATGGATGCACTCCCAAAACCCTGATTTTGTACTGCCTCAAATCCCAGAATCATAGAAGAGAATCCCAGAATGGTTTGGGTTGGAAGAAACCTCACAGCACACCCAGAGCTCACCCCTGCCATGGCAGGGACACTTTCCACCATCCCAGGCTGCTCCCAGCCCCAGTGTCCAGCCTGGCCTTGGGCACTGCCAGGGATCCAGGGGCAGCCACAGCTGCTCTGGGCACCCTGTGCCAGGGCTGCCCACCCTCCCAGGGAACAATTCCTGCCCAGTATCCCATCTAACCCTCTCTGGCAGTGGGAAGCCTTTCCCTTTATCCTGGCACTCCATCCCTTGTCCAAAATCCTTCTCCACCTTCCTTGCAGGCTCCTCCAGGCCCTGCAAGGCCACCCTGAGGTCCCCCCAAAGCTTCTCCTCTGCAGATGAACATTCCTATCTCTCCCAGCCTTTCCTCCAGCAGAGCTGCTCCAGCCCTCTGCCCATCCTGGTGCCTCCCCTGGGCTCCTGCAGCAGCTCCAGGTCCTGCCTGTGCTGGGCCAGGGCTGGGGCAGCTCTGCAGGGGGGCTCACCTGAGCACAGGGCCACAGGGGCAGAATCCCCCTCCTCAGTCTGCTGCCCACTCTGGTTTTGATCTCATCACGTGAAAAAATCCGTATTGATTGACATCAGTCTCTCAGGGCTGCTGCTCCCAAGGACGTGCTCAAGGTCTAGCAGTGACTTGGGCTCCCCCACTCTGGCTGTTCATTGTCTTAAGGCAAGTACTCCTCCAGTAAAGCAGTTCTGCAGCACTTAAAAACTTTGGCTGGCTGGCTCCTCAGTCTGTCTGGGCAAAGTGATTCCTCCTGCAGTCACTCCTGCAGTCATCCCTCCTCACTCCCCAGCACTTCAAAGGCCAATGGAACATCACAGGGACACACTGCAGTGCTTTGTTTTCTTCTCTCCTTAACTGCTTTTTTAGCATTTTAAAACACAATGCACTCATGAAAGGTTGTAAAATTCCTCATAAAGTTGACTGTGCCACAGGATTATAGAGTACCTCTTGGAACAATGGATAAACAGCTAATCTTGGATCTGTCACCAGAAAACACTAATATATTTCAAAAAGCTATTAGCCCTTAAACCAAAAGTAACACAGAATTTGATTTTGGGCAACAGGCTATAAACCACTGAAATTGTTTGGCAGCTCTGCATTGAAAGCAGGTGGGAAAAGCTGTAAGAGCCCTGGCATTTATTTTATTCAGCTATTTAAGGCTTATTTTACATAGATTCCAAAACATGTGCATGAAAACTAACACTAAGTAAGGATACTTGAAAACAACAGTGGATCAGTTGATTTACAACACATTTTCAGGAAGCAGAACAACATTTGCTGTGTTATGCAAGAAGGAAGTGAAAGGTAGTAAATATTACAGATAAAAAATAATAAACCATCAATAGCCTTTACAATTTTTACAGCATCATATCTTTAAGGAGCTTTAGAGCCATAGGCTCTGACCATAACCTTCAGATGAGCAATATCCATTTTGTGGATGGAAGCACTAAAGCTCGGCCATTAATCCTAAATGTCCTGGTCAGCTCTGAAGGGCTTTGGGACAGGGATGGCCAGGGTGACCAGGGATGGTGAGACAAGGAGGAAATATTTGGGGAATGCAGTGGGGAAATACAGTTTGAGACTGCAAAGTGGAAAGCCAGAGCCTAAATGTGTTTCATACCCCATTACTTTCCCTGGTCTTTATAATAGCTGGTCTTGTCTTTTGCGTTTCCAGTGGATCACAGAATCCCAGTGTGTGCCAGGCTGGGAGGGCCCCCAGAGGGTCCCTGGTGCCCCCCCAGAGCACAGGGCACAGCACTGTGCCCATGTGGCTCTGCAATATCCCTGCTCAGGGACACTCCAGCCCCTCCCCGGGCAGCCTGCTCAGGGCTGGGCACTGCCCAGGGCACAAGTTCTGCCTCCTGTGCAGGGGGAATTGCTGGGCTCAGTCCCTGCCCGTGGCTCTGGTGCCACTGCTGGGCCCTGGAGCAGAGCCTGGCCCTGCTCTGCCCCTCCCTGCACACAGGGACACCCAGGGCTCAGGGCCCCTCTCAGCTGGGGCTCCTCTCCAGGCTGGGCAGCCCCAGCTCCCGCAGCCTTTCCTGGGCACGGAGATGCTCCAGGCCCTCCTCATCCTCACAGCCTGGGCTGTCCCTGCTGCAGGAGCTCCTGGCCCTGCTGTGCTGAGCATCCAGAGCTGGACACAGCACTCCAGAGATGCCTCCCAGGCTGAGTAGGCCACAAATGAGTAGGATGCAGGCCATGAAACAAAAAAGAGGATGAAGGTGAATATTCTGGGGGAAAAAAAAAAAAAGACATGAAATGATCAGCCAGATAGAAAAATGCTTCAGATGAAGAGTGCAGGAGTTACCTTCTTACAGAGCAGAGATACTTTTGTCAAGTACTTTGAGAGGGGTGAACTTTAAGCTCTTCAAAGCCTCAAAGAAAGGGAAAACATGAGCAGGACTAAGGTAAGGAGTTTCAGGCTTGTGGCTGAGTGCTGGAGCACTAAGTGGTTGAAGAATCCCAGCAGCACAGCCAGGACTGTGGACCAGCAGTGATGCCCTTCCAGTGTGAGTTTGTTTGGAGCCTGGACAGTGGATTTGCGTTTTATACAGAGAAATTACTGCAGAAAGGCTAATTCTCAGTGGAGAGGTATTTTTGGTATTTCTCTGGGAAATAACCTACTGGATGCAAGACTTAATTTTTTTCACCTAAAAGATACACTCATCTCAGAGCCTCTTAAGGAAGGGAGGTATCAGAATAATTAACCAGAGCATTGCTGCTCTTGTGCTCCTGCTTTGGCAAAAGCTGGGGCACACAACAACTTAACAGCACGGTGGTGCCTCTGATCTGTGCACATCCAGGCCAGAGAGAGGGAACAGAGCTGGGCAGGGGGCCGGAGCCCCAGCGGGGCTGAGGGGAGCCGGGCAGGGGCCGGAGCCCCAGCGGGGCTGGAGGGGAGCCGGGCAGGGGGCCGGAGCCCCAGCGGGGCTCAGGGAGCCGGGCAGGGGCTCAGCCGGGAGCACAGGGGGCTCAGGGGGGCCGGGCTCTGCACAGCTCCTGACCAGGAGGGGGCAGCCGGGGGGGTCGGGCTCTGGCAACAGGGACAGGGACAGGAGGAGAGGGAACGGCCTCAGGCTGGGCATGGGCAGGGTCAGGGGGCACAGCAGCAGGAATTTCCCTATGGAAAGGCAGGTCAGGCCTCGGCAGACCTGCCCAGGGAGGTTTGGAATGCCCACCCCTGGAGGCGCCCAAGGAACAAATGAATGTGGCACTCAGTGCTCTGGGCTGGGTCAGTCACAGGTTGGACTTGATTATCCTAGAGTTTTTTCTCCATCTTTAATAATTCTGGAATTCTGAGTCACAACGAGGCTTTGGTGTTTTGTGTTTTCTTTCTGTCAATTAGACACACATATCTGTGAGAAAGCAGTCAATTCTATAATTTTGTCAAACCCAGGCTTCAGTAATAAGGAAATTATGCCTCCAGAATCCTTTCATTCACCAGACTGAAAGCAGCATGGAGCTGACTCATTCCATGGGACTGCCACCAGCAGTCTAAAAATTTCCTGCTGGAAGTTCTTGAGGTACGGGGGAGACAGTTCTGGGGAAAAAAAGAAAAAAGTTGCTGTGACCCAGAGAGGTGATAGGAAATAGAGAGGCACAAAATCCCCAGGTCTGAGAGGCTGGACAGGTCCCACCAGCAGCTTTCCAAACTGCTTTGCTCTCCCTGGGAAATTTTCCCCCATTTCCAGAAATGACCCTGAAATCACAGGGTTTGGAGATGCTGTTCACAGCTCCTCCAGGGCAAATCACAGCAGCTCCAGCAGCACAGCTCACAGAGGGGGTCTGTTTTACCTGCTCAGTATTCAGTGCCCTGCTGACACAGGACAGCACCAAGGATTCTTTGGCATAATTTTGGCCATCTCCTCCTCTGACACTGTGCATCCTCAGCTGGAGAGGGAAAAGGTGGATGAAGGCAGGAAAAGGCCTCTGAAGAGCTAGGTGAACACAGGTCTGAGCACTCACACTCACCTGACTGGGGGAAGAAGCCTCCTTTCCAACCGAGCATTTGTCATCTTGCACAGCAAAATTCCACAGCTGGATTCTTTTCTTCCTGTACCTAAACTGCATGAAGTAAAACCTGAGTAGGTAACTTTTAAATGATATATACATGTATCCATTATAAAAACAACAAAGAGCTCAGCCCTGAGCTCAGTTCAGCCACTAAGCCGCTGGTGGTGGTTCAGCGTGGACGGGGGAGGAATCAGGGCTGGGATCACAAGGAGCCCCTCAATTGGCTCAGGACTGCACCCAGCACTGAGCTCTCACTGCTCGTGATTAGCAGCCACTCAGGGGCCACAGAGAAACTATTCTGCAGTCTGGCTGGAGCACCACTTGAGATAATTGAAATTACGGACTTCAGGGTTGAAGCTTCCCAGTTACAGCTCCCAGCTGAAATCACAATATTCTGAGAGAAAAGGGATGCCCAGGGATCACCAGCCCAGCCCCTGTCCCTGCACAGACCCCCAACAACCCCACCCTGGGCACCCCTGGCAGCTCCTGGAGCTCTAGCAGCCTCAGGCTGTGCCCATGCCCTGGGAGCCTGGGCAGTGCTGTGGACAGCCTTGGGGAAGTCAACCCTGGTGCTCATTCAGACAAAATGTGCTCCCCCAGGAAGTGCTGGGAGAACTGGGTTCTCAAGGCCTGGGGTTTGGAATAAAGCTTTGGACCAATGGGGCGACTCAGATGGAGCAATTCAGTGAATAAAACATCATTTACTGAATTGAATTCTCACATTCATGTCTTACATCTTATTTCTTTAGTGTAGTGCACTGGGAACCTGAAGGCACATTAGAGCCTATCACCCATCCTTGTGCAAATGGCAGGGCAATACCTACCTCTGATTCAAATCCATTGAAGCCCCATATTTTCAATTTCACTACAGTAGCTCCCTGAGCTGGATCACATCAGTGACCAGGACAGACCTTTGAGCTGCCTTGCTGTTTATTCAGTTCCATGGCTTAGGAGATCATTTGTGATCAACAACTGCAAGGTCTCAACATTAATCTGGACTACAAGTCTACCAGGGAACAAAATAAATTTTGACAGATACATGCAATGACCCAAAAAGGGTTAATTTAAATTATGTTAATGTTTAATAAATGGTTATTCAGATCCTACAATAATAACTTGATAGTCCTCCTTATAAAAATGACAATTCTCTACCTCATAATAACTAATTACATTAAGCTATTCATGGCCATAATTTATCAATTATCCAGCTACTAGAGTTCATATTAAAACATACTCCTAATGCAAAACAGCTTTCTGGAAAAATTCCGAGTGAGCAATCAAATGGCCACTCATGGGAAGCACAGAGTCTCTGTACATGGAACAGAGGTCTTAGGGGCATCTGCAAATCACTGCAGAAAAGGTAAAATATTTCTGTGTACTTGATTCTGCTGCTGCCTGAATCTCTCCTTTTTGATGCATGGATGCTGGAGGGGATGTGGTTTTCAGCTCTGCCTTGGGTGGGATAATGAAGGGTCTTTCAGCAGCATTAGCAGGAGGAAGGTTTACTGGCAGAGCTTCCAGCTTTTCTTGTAGGTGTAGCTTTAATCACTGGGGACTGTGCCGAGGCTGTTGATGTGGTATTTCTGAAGAAAAAGAGCTTTTGCTGCTCCTTTAAAGAGCTGCCAGTGCTTGCAAGATGATTATATTACATATATATTTATGTGTGTGTATATATAAGTATTCTGCTTAGAAAGAACATCTAGGTCATGTTTTCCATACTGATCTACCTTCAATCTGCATCATCAAGGGCACTTCCAGAGAAGCAAGAGCCTTCTAAGGGATCTCTGCTGCTGCTGCTGCTTATTCCCCAGGCTGGAGTTTAACCCTCTGCTGTGTCTGGTTTGCCTGGGGGATGGAGGGGCTGCAGGGTTCTGTGAGAGGCTGCTGCTGCTGGAGTCAATTCCAGCTGGCTCCAGGACAGACCCACAGCTGGCCAAGGCTGGGCCCAGCAGGGCAGTGGTAGCACATCTGGGGGAACTGAGGTAAGAATGGGGAGGAAACCCCAAAACTGCCCCACTGCAGCTGGAGAAGGGAGCAGTGAGAATGTCTGAGAGAATGAACTCCGCAGAGACCAAGGGCAGGGCTGAAGAAGGGGCTGGAGCTGAGGTTCCACAAAGATGCCAGGGTGCATCCCTGGAGAGGCATCTGAGGGCACAGGGAGCAGAGCTTCACCTGCAGCCCCTGGAGCAGCCCAGGGCAGAGCAGGAGATGCCTGGGAGTGCTGTGAACCCATGGGAAGCCTGTGCTGGAGCAGGGTCCTGGCAGGACCTGTGGATCCACGGAGAGAGGAGCCCACACTGAGGCAGGTTTGCTGGAAGAACTCCTGACCCCATGGCAGAGATCCACACTGAGCTGTTCCTGAAGGGCTGAGCTCCCATGATCCTGGAGCAGTTCCTGAAGGGATGAAGCCATGGGAAAAGGGATCCTGGAGCAGTTCCTGAAGGGCTGAGGCCATGGGAAAAGGGATCCTGGAGCAGTTCCTGAAGGGCTGAGGCCATGGGAAAAGGGATCCTGGAGCAGTTCCTGAAGGGCTGAGGCCATGGGAAAAGGGATCCTGGAGCAGTTCCTGAAGGGCTGAGCCCATGGGAAAAGGGATCCTGGAGCAGTTCCTGAAGGGCTGAGCCCATGGGAGGACCCCAGGCTGGAGCAGGGGCAGTGTGAGGGGTCTGGAGGAAGGAGCAGCAGGGACGAGGTGTGATGGACTGACCACAGCCCCATTCCCATCCCTCTGAGCCTGTGGGGAGGAGGAGGGAGAACAAATGAGGAGCGAAGTTGAGCCTGGGAAGAAGGGAGGAGCTTGGAGAAGGTGTTTTAAGATATGGGTTCATTTCTCAGTTTCCTACTGTGATTTGACGGGTGATAAATTCAACTGATTTCCCCCAGCTGAGTGTGTGTGCCCATGGCAGCACCTGGTGGGGGATCCCTCCGTGCCCTTATCCCACCCAGAGCCTTTCCCTGTGTCCTGTCTCCCTGCCAGCTGAGCAGGGCAGTGACAGAGGGGCTTGGAGGGCACAGGGTGCCCTGCAGGGTCACCCCACCACAGCAGAGGGATCTTTTTTCACTTCCCCAGAACCAAACAACAGTATCAGCTTGCCCAGGGGATGAGAGTTGAATATCAAGGGAAGGCAAGAACAGTCCTGAAAGACAAACAAACAAAATATTTCATAAGGTTCCATTAATAAACGAAGGATCAAAGAGATATTTTTCCATATGCTTCCCATATGGATTTTGAATGAAAACCTTGCTGGGCTCTGCAGTTTCTGGAAACAGGAAATGTTCAGAGGGAATGCTCGAGGCTGGGGATGTAACACCCCTCACTTCAGTAAAGCCATGCTATAAAATCCAGCACTTTTATGGTGTATTAGATATAAGATATCCATGAAGACAGCGAAAGCCATCACCCTCCACCCAGTATCTGCAGTTTGCTTACGGACTATCATTTGACATCTTTATTTACAACTCCAAGGTAGTGCTTTACCTGCTAAAGCCTATTTATATCCCTGGAACAGATCTCCAAGTAGCTGTTAACATGCATCTGACCAGAATAGAAAAGCCTGGTCCTGGCTGTGTACTAAACCCAAGCATTCCTTGGTGAATCAGTTTTAACTGTGGTGCTTTACAAGCAGCAGGCTCAGCCCCCTTCCAGCCCTGGGCCCACACAGCTCAGGGCTCACCATTTCAGCCCGTGCTCAGGCAGGCACAGCTCATGCTTTGGGGCTGCAGCTTTGTGTCCCAGGGCCCTGAGGCTGCAGCAGGCTCACCTGCCCCCTGGGTATCCTGGCACATCCCAGTGCCCACAGCTCAGCTTAAAACCAGAGACCAGCAGCAACAGGAGAAAAATGGCCTGTGCCCAAAGAAAATGGTGTTGGCAAAGTGAAGGGAGGTGATGGAGAACCAGGGAATGGGTTGGGTTGGAAGGGACCTTAAAGCCCATCCTGCCATGGCAGGGACACCTCCCACTGCCCCAGGCTGCTCCAGCATTCCCTTCCAGGGATCCAGGGATCCACAGCTGCTCTGGGCACCCTGTGCCAGCGCTCCCCACCCTCCCAGGGAACAATTCCTTCCCAATATCCCACCTAAACCTATTATCTCTCAGTTTGAAGCCATTCCTCCTTGTCCTTTCACTCCAGACCCTTGTAAATTGTCTCTCTTCACCTTTCTTTTCGGCTCCTTCAGGTACTGGAAGGAATCAAACCTGAGGGATTTTATTTGTCTCAGTTGAAGATACTCCACAGGGACAAGGCAGTTATTTAAGTAACCAAATTCCGTAGCATTTTCTGAGCGATTTTCTTCTGTTTGTTTAATTGCCAAGACCCTTATTATATATACATTTTTAAAAGTGATACTGGCAGGCTTCAGTAATCACTGGGCAAAGAAAAGCAATAAATCTATAAGAAAAAAAGGGTACTTTACAGAGATGACAAATTAGGGTGAAAAAATGCTCAGATTGCACAAAGTGCTTTCCAGGGAAGTTTAAGTTTATTGTACTATTTACAGCTTCTGAAAATGTGAGACAGAGAAAGATGCATTCTCCTCTCCCCCAGCTGCTTTTACTGAGGAGCATCCTGAGAGAGAACATGAAATTGTGGCTGTGAGGGCAGCCTGGGCTCGTGGCCCTGGGTGGGGAGGAGCAGGAGGGAGCAGCAGGGTCCCTGCAGGGCTCAGAGCTGGTTTGGGCTGTCTGTGCCAGGACTGAGGGGCAGCTGAGCAGGAGGGCTGCCCTGGCGCACGGTGGCACTGGCAGTGTCAGTGGGGGCTGAGCAGGACAGGGACCCGCAGTGCTGGCTCTGTCCAGGCTGAGGAGGGAGGCACTGGGGCTCCAGGCAGGTGACAGCAGGGCCTGGGCACCCTGCCTGGGGCAGGGACAGCCCAGAGCAGGGCACTGGCTGTGAAATCATCACTGCTCTGCAGCCCAGTGCACCTTCACACCACTGCTGCTCACAGCTCCATTTCTGCAGGCTCAGCGCTGGGGTTTTGCAACAATTCTTGCTAATTAATGCAGATTATCTTTTTCCCGATAAGTTCAGAGAAAAATCGAGGTGGACCAGGGAACCTGACCCAGTTCTGTGTGAGAGGCAAGCAGAGGTGCAGGGGAAAAAATCCCCCAGACCGTGGGGCCAGGTGACACCTCCTGCACCCACAGCCCAACTCCCAGCGGGTTACAGGGGAGCTGCAGAGTGCAATGGGAAAAAAAATCCAGGCATGAAAGAACTGCGGCCTATTCGTGGCACTCCCAGTGCCACACCTTTTTCCTTCCTCAAGTTAAAACAAAAGCGTGGAATCGATTTCTCTGAGCCAAACATCCCATGTGACAAATAGAAAGCTACAATAAAATATCTGGCAGCTTCACTCTCCTCCAGCTCAACAAAAGAACTCAAATCACCTAGAGCACTCGAGGTGAGAGCTAAAGCACAAGAAGATGAGCACTTAGAGAGGGCAGGTTGAGGCAACAGAGGTTTGGTATTTCCTATTTCCCCTCTTGTGAAGATTGTTATACTGTAACTTGCCTGCTCCTGAAAATACAGAATGAAGTTTACTTTAGGAAGATGTTTGGTTTTCCCTGAAAATACCCTAAAAGAGAAGCACCATTAGAATTTTATTGCTCTCTTTAATTGTAGCCTTGTAAAAAATTAAATCATACCCATTCCTTTCTGTGGCATCTAAGTCTTCAATATCAAAGCAAGAGTCTTTTAGAATATAAAACAATGTTTCAGATATCACAGCTTGATACAATTTTTGGATTTTTTTCTTGTGATGGCATCTGTGTATTTACAAACTGGCAATGCACCACAGTTCCCAAGGGAGCAAAACTTATTTCCTCAACTAATCTCTTTACTGAGAGAGCAGTGGAGATCTCAGCAAATATGCTGAGCTATAAAAGCTTTTGTCCCTGGGACAAAGCACATCAAACCCTGATGCACAAAATTCATTAGACAGAGGGGAGGGAAGCACAATCAGCCCTGCTGGCTCCCACAGTAAGAATCACAGAATCCCAGACTGGTTTGGGTTGGGAGGGACCTCAAAGCCCATCCCATCCCACCCCTGCCATGGCAGGGACACCTTCCACTGTCCCAGGCTGCTCCAGCCCAGTGTCCAGCCTGGCCTTGGGCACTGCCAGGGATGCAGGGGCAGCCACAGCTGCTCTGGGCACCCTGTGCCAGGGCTGCCCACCCTCCCAGGGAACAATTCCTGCCCAGTATCCCATCCAACCCTGCCCTCTGGCAGTGGAAGCCTTTCCCTCTGTCCTGGTACCACACACCCTTGTAAAAGTCCCTCTCCATCTTCCTTGGAAGCCTCCCTCAGCTACTGAAAGGCCACAGTAAATTCACCCCAGAATGTTCCAGGTTCAGGCCTTCACTCAAAATCCCATCCATTAAACCCATCCCAGACTCTGTGGGGTACAAAATCATCTGGGCAGAGCCTTCTGCTCCTCACCAGAAGCTCAGAGAGCCACAGCTGCAAGTTACAGATGCTTTTATCAGAGCACAGACATCAAATGAGCTCTGCTCAACTTCAGTTTTAGACTCATGGCTGGAATAAACTGACAACATGGAATTCCTTCATCCCAGCAGAGGAGCTCTGAGCAAAGCATTTAAACATAAAATGAAGAAAAATTGATCCTCTATGCAGGCTAATTAACTCATGCAAAGCAATGCATATCAGGCAACAGCAAATGTGGATTCCAGAAACTTGAGGCTGAATCTCTGCATTCTCTGCTCGGCTCCATCTCTTTTTAACGTCAAGGGAAATTCTGATAAATAAGAGATTCAGCACCTGGCTTTTCATCTGAAGTTCAAAAGTCCACAGTTACTTCTTTAAAGGAGCTTCTCCAGATCTGACTGAGGCTGTTCCAAGCAGAAAGCCTGGATTCCTGGGGTGTAAACCCCAAGAGGGAATTTATGGGGACTTCAAGGGCTGGCTGAGTGCAGAGCATGGCATGGCTGCTGCAAACACCACTGCCACTGCACATCTGCTGCTGCTCTGGCCTAAGGGTGATCCCTGGGGAGTGCACAGGCTGAGCAGAGCACAGCCCTGAATTCAGGTGTGTGCTTGGAGTGAGAGTTCCTGGAGAGGAAAAAACCACCCAAGGCTGCAAACTGCTGCTGGCCCCGTTCCTCTGCTGGATCCAAGCCAAAGCCCCCCCAAAAGGTCAGCACTGTGCTGGGAGCTCTGTTTTAGGGGAGACATCCAGGGTAAGGATCATCTGAAAGCTTCCAGGAAGACTCCAAATGTTATGAGCTGCCAAGTGTTTTCTACTGAGTAAAGAACCAAAAATACAAAGAACCGAGTAAATAAAGAACAAAAAATTAAGGAAAAATGAGAACAGCATAAAAAAATGAAAATAACAGGTTGAGAATTGCAGTTCTGGACTCTTCCCTGTCCTTTTTACCTGCCCTGTGCATGGCATTTTCTCCAGGAACACGCTGTTAACAATCACAGACTGAGCATTCACAATTCCCCCAGGTCTGTGTTTCATTGTGATCTTTTCCAAGAGGAGCCTCCATTGAGCTCTTGGGAAGCAGCCAGCACCTCAGGATGGGTATTTGTGACTCAAGGATGCCCTGGAGCACAGGGGATGTCACTGGGATGGGTGCTGCCCCCCTGGCTCTCCCCAGCCCCTGGGGCTCTCTCAGATCTGGTCCAGGCCCTGCCCTCCTTTCCACTTCCAACACCTTTCCCAGTTCAGTAATGCCAGTCAGCCCCAACATGGAGACAGGTATGGACATTCCATATGGATAGCTCAGAGTAGCTCTGTCCTCTCTGATTAACCACAGCAAGATATGACCCCATAAAATCACAGACATATTTTATCATAAAAAATAAGAAAGACAGATTTCTTACACCACATTTGCCAAATCTCTCATTTGCTCCACAATTGTTAAATATTAGTTGCTCTTTCAACTCAGTCTGTATTTTTATCCTCCATCTTCTCCCAGATTCCCTTTGTGCTCTGCATTTCTGTACCACATCATTACACACAGGCACCACTTGCTGTTAAACAGATGCTGCTTTTTACGCCTGCAACAGAACTGACCTCTAGATGTGGGTGTGCTTTGTTTTTAAAGCATTTCTTTCTCCTGAATGAAAATCACCAAATTAAAGGAAGGCATTTCTTTACCCCTCTTCAGAGTGTAACAGAATGCAAAAACATAAATCAAAGTATGTTTAAACACCTTTTCCAAATCACGTAAAAACCCATCTATCTTACTAGCAACCGAGAGCTCTTCCTACACACTGAACACAGCAGATGTTAAAAAGCTGTTTAATCTTCTTTAGAGCACTTTAGGTAAAAAGCTGTGGCTTTCAAATATGTACAAAGAAGGTCAGAAAAGTAAAATGCCTTGAAATGGTTTTGCTTAGGGGCCATGGGATCTGAAGTGAACTCTGTGATTTCTTAAGTTCCCAAACTTCGTTATTATCAAGGCCTCTTTCCCTTTTGATGTTTTAACTATGCTGAAGGTGGGGGTGGCTGGGTGGGGGTTGTAGCTAAACCTTTTAAACATTTTTGATTTATTCTCCTTGCAAGGTTAGTGTACCTGAGGCTGAAGTTAATGACTGGTGAGCCAGTGAAGTGTAGATTTTACCATAATCACTTTCCCATCCCCCTCACAAGGATGCTTTTACACTTTCTCCTGCATGTTTAAATAATAAGTAAATAAATAAATCTGCAGCCCCTCAACATCTCAAACCACACAACTATTTCCTAAAGTTACTGCTGTTAGAAAGGTTCCTCTTGCTTTACTAAAGGCTATTGCATCTCTGCATTGGTTCATTCCCATGACACTGCCAGCATTGCACCAAATCCTGGAGAGCCTGATCCCCTTGGAGAGCCACACTGCTCTACCTCTCCTAACCTCAGCGGTCCCACCAAACACCAAAGCAGGTTTAGAGCAGGGCCTACAAATTACCCCTCTTCTTTTTACAGGCTGTCATCTCTCCAGGTAGGCTGTGTAGCTTTCAGTGTTTATTATTCTCATCCTCATTAACACAGACCATTTTCCATAAGCACACACACAAACCCATTTCTTCCAAGTTATAACATTCCTTGGTGCAATTTAATACATCTCTGCCACACCAAAAAAAAAAAAAAAAAAAAAAAAAAAAAAAAAAAAAAAAAAAAAAAAAAAAAAAAAAAAATTATTCATCCAATTTCAATTCAGTCATTGAATCAAAGAAATGATAACTTCCTGTGTTTATTCCTGCACTTGCAGTTTAAAACCAAGACCTTTTTTTTTAAAGGGAAGGTTTCTCCCTGTTTAATTCTCTCCAATATTGCATTGTAGTTTCACTTGAAAGAAATAGATCCAAAAAACGTTCTGCATAAGAGGTGAAGCAAAGTGTAGAATAAAACACCGTAACAGCTAGAAAATGGGACAAAGCCAGAACTAAGGGAGTGCTCCTGCACACCTGCACTGCATGGACCAGGCAACAGCACAATGCAGTGAAGGTGCAAAAAACAGTGTATTTCTCACAGACTCTGCATGAGAACTCCCTGCACAGCCCTGGAGGAGGCTGTGTTTGTTCTCAGTGCTTTCTGCAGCACATGCATTCCCTGCCTCTCCCTGCATTCCCTGTCTGTCCCTGCATTTACTGCCTGGCCCTGCATTCCCTGAATTCCCTGCATGGCCCTGCATTCCCTGCCTCTCCCTGCATTCCCTGTCTGTCCCTGCATTCCCTGCCTGGCCCTGCATTCCCTGAATTCCCTGCATGGCCCTGCATTCCCTGCCTCTCCCTGCATTCCCTGTCTGGCCCTGCATTCCCTGCCTCTCCCTGCATTCCCTGCCTGGCCCTGCATTCCCTGAATTCCCTGCACTCCCTGCCTCTCCCTGCAATCGCTGTCTGTCCCTGCATTCCCTGAACTCCCTGCACTCCCTGTCTGTCCCTGGGCTCCCTGCCTCTCCCTGCACTCCCTGTCTGTCCCTGCATTCCCTACCTGGCCCTGCATTCCCTGAATTCCCTGCATTCCCTGCCTGGCCCTGGGCTCCCTGAATTCCCTGCATTCCCTGGCCAGTGCCGAGGACAGAGGGACAGGCTGGGGCACTGGGGTGCTTTGTGCTGGAATCCAGGACAGGCATGGATCCCTCCCTGTCTTCCCTCCCCTGCCCAGCTCAGGGGTGTGCAGGAGAACTCTCCCACCCTCCAACTGAGCCATGGGGTGGGACCTGCCTTAGAGCTGCTCAAAGTCCTCTCTGGCTCCAGATGTGCTCATCAAAGAGCTCCTGGCAGCTGGAGGTGCCTCGGGAGCCGTCCAGGAGAGGCAGGCTGGATTTCTGCGTGGAGTGGCACACGGGGCAGGGCACAGCACCTTCAGTCACTGTCAGCCCAAGGCCAGGAGCCTTTGGCACCATCAGCTCCCAGTTCTTCAGGCAGCCCTTCACTGGCTCCAGCCAACAAAGCATCAGTGTCATGCTCCACAAAAGTTACAATTAATTATTTTTAGCACTGAAAGGGGGAATCACATGAATACTGGTGCACTTGACAGCTTACTCATTTATGTCAATTTAAATAATTTATTAGAACCAGAAGAAAAAAGCTACGTTTTCTACAAAAATGTATTTGTTTCCCTACATCTCCTCCATAAAGCAATAACAGAGGCATTGTTGTCGGTGGCAGCTCCTCGAAGGAATAATTAAGGAAACATGGAAGAAGCTGCCTTTCAAGACTCATCCTCTCTTCACCTGTCTCCTCCTTGTGATTTGTCAGCACCCAGCTGAAATTAATTCTACAGGGGTACACAGAGATCTATTGCACTAATTGCCAATTAAACAGGGATATAAGGGCAATCTGGCAGACTCTGAAATCCAGACCCACTCCAAAGCCAAGGCAGATTCACAGTGCCTCTTATTTTCAACTTTTCCTTATGCTCTCCAATTTGCAACTTGAACATGAAGAACATTTCTCCCCACATCATTGCAAAGAAAAAAATAATCGAGTGCCCCTTTTATCTCAGCACTTGCCCCGACTTCCAAAATCTGTCAAGCAGCTCTGGGTCAGCAGGTCTGTGCTCACTGACTGATGTCATGTGTCCAAAATAGCTCACCTCGATTAAGGGAGCACAGAAGGCTCTGGGCTGCAAAAGGCAGCCCCACATGAAGATGTGAGGGCTCTCTAGTGAAACCATGACAAATTGTACTTTTATTTACATTAAAGGCTACCCCAGTGGTGCTCAGGTGATGACTTTATTGGCACTGTTGGAGCTTTTGGAGCAGCAGAGCCCTCTCCAAGCCTGAGGAGGTAAAGAGGTTATTCCTGCAGCTCTGCACCATCTGCTTTGATGTAGGTTTGCAATGGTACTGGGGGCAGATTGAAAAGCATTGGAGATGTCATAAATGTAACAAAAGATGGGCTTCAGTGTCCTGGAGCTGGAGTATCCATGACAACTCTGCTGTGCCAAGGGACTTCCAGTCATAAACTGAGAAAGTCACTTAAAACCTGGTTTTGTAAGATGCAGCAAGGGTCTGGTGGGATTTTTCTCTTAATCCCTAAAGACTTCCCTGCCTTCAGCTGTAATGGGAGACAACGTCCCCAGCTGTAGGGTTCCTCAGTTTCAGCTGGCCCCAAAAGTAGTTACAGCTTAAAGAAGATCTACCTAGAAAACTGTTCCCAGAAGGAAGACCGAGTAATCCACTTAGTTTCAAAACCTAAAAATACAACCCCCCCCACTTAAATCTGTTACCATTGTAGCATCTGAAGAGTTCACCCAGAATAGAGCTCCAAGGGCCCAAAAACCTGATTATCCCAGGCATGGCACATCCCACCTAAGCCCACCAACACACATCCCCCAGTGCTTTTTAGAAACCCTTCTTTTTCTGGCCAAGTCCTGTGAGTCGAGGGCTAGGGCATAGCTGCTGTTTTCCATTCAGTCAATTCTTTCCCTAAATAATTACTCTTTATTCTGTCTCATTAGATGATGAGCATTCAGAGGCACATTTCAAAGCACTTCCCTTCCAAATGCTCGGTGACACAAGCATAGGTCAGATGACAACTTCACAACTTTGATCCATCACTAATTCTGTTTCACAGAGGGATCTCCTAGCACGAGCCTCTGCCCCAGCTGCTGCTGCTGTTTGTTCCTCTCAAAGAATGAACAGAAGTGGCCTCTTCCCCCACCCTCCCCGTTTCCCAGCAGTGGACATTAAAGGGTAGCACAAAGCCCATTCCCTTTCAGTGATTAACTGATTTGACTACATACATTATTCATGAGCACTTGAGATTTTAATTGTAAAACTCGACCCTTCTGTGGTGTAGGATTGTCAGCTGTCTTGGAGGTTGAATGCTGGACTGTTCAGGATTTCCAGTTTCCAAGTTCATCACTGAAGTATTTTACTAAATCCAACACTTGTAGTGAAGCCTGTGGAACCAAGTGTTCACATCCCAAATTAAGACATTGCACAGATATGCTGAGAGTCAGGCAGAGGATCCAATGCATCAGAGAGCCACGTTTTCCAGGATTTTACTAAAAGGCTCCTGACAGCTCCAAGTCCTGCTGGCCTGACCCTCACTCCACACCTTGCACACACAAAAGGCCACAGAGCCTTGAGGAGTGGACAACTGGGAGAGTGTGAGCTCTGCTCACCCAACGACAATGCCCCTTCCACAGGGACTGAGTGACTTCATCTGGGGAGACAAAATGATTCTGGGCAGGAATCTGAAAGAAATGCATAGACTGGGCCAGGCTGGGAGGGCCCCCAGAGGGTCCCTGGTGCACCCCAGAGCACAGGGCACAGCACTGTGCCCATGTGGCTCTGCAATATCCCGCTCAGGGACACTCCAGCCCCTCCCCGGCAGCCTGCTCAGGGCTGGGCACTGCCCAGGGCACAAGTTCTGCCTCCTGTGCAGGGGGAATTGCTGGGCTCAGTCCCTGCCCGTGGCTCTGGTGCCACTGCTGGGCCCTGGAGCAGAGCCTGGCTCCAAAGGTGACCAAGGTCCCACCAGGAGTGGCAGAGCTACCAAGTCAGCACTGCCACAGGGGAAAACAGGGGGGCCCTTGCCCTGAAGGTACCCAGGGCAGCAGGGAGAAAAGCCCCAGGAGACCAAACTGGCCAAGCTGTGCTCGTTAGTTTTTGGTAATGGATAAGGGGTTAATTAACCATCCAGTAAACCAGCCCAGCCTGCTCGAGTTACATTCAAACCCAAACAGGAGCAGCCCAGCAGCAGCTCCTCAGGCACGGCTCACAGGGCTGATCTCCAGATAATTCATTGACTCATTTACACTCCTTTTGTCACTAAAGTTACTAAGTTTTTACAGTGTCCGAGGCCAGCACAAAACCCAACCTGAGCAACAGAAGCCCACCCAAGAAGTTTCCCAAAAGCTTGGTGGTTGCTGCTGTTTGCAATCCTGAGGTCCTGCAGTTCAGCAGCAGCTTTTGACATCAAAAGCACATTATGGAAATCTGGTTCACAAGTAGACAGCACTGAAAAACTGTATCCCTACCAAATCTAATTTGATTAGCATTTATATGGAAAGCTCTGAGTATTTTGGACAAAATACTGCAAAGAAAGTTGATAGGCTTTTCCCTTGGTAAAAGAACCCCAAACCATGGGCTTGGGCATGTTTAGAAAGTTCTCACTACTGAGAAAGAGGCTTTCCACACTTCTCCAGTTACAAATTAATAGGAAAAAAACCCCAAAGAAAACTTTATAAAAGCAGATGCAAAAATACTTTAAAAAAATTTAAACCCGTATATGAAGTTGAAGATTACCTTGGAACATAGTTTTTAACTAATAAGCTCTTAGAGCTCAAATGATATTTTTAAATAAACCTTCTAATTTCAAATTGTTATGACTTCAGGGAATTTTCTAACTGGGATCCAGGTAGTTTTAAATGGAAGTAAAGAGGCAAGGAAAACGATAACATAAATTAATTAAGGGAATTAAACAGAGTCAATTGATTCCTTTCATGTTCAAAGTAATGCAAGGTCTATATTCAACAAATGGGAAGGTAAATCAGAAAATTTCCTTTATGCCCACTTGTTAAATCTGTACCTAATTGATTTCATGCACTTTACATCTTTATGAGCTTACAGTTAACAACATGTTAATATAAATAAAAGACACGACTCCAGTAATGGCTTCACTAAAACTAAAATACAATGGGAGTGCTGTAAGCAATCTTTCTTGCTGACAATATTGAATTTATACTAAATATAGAAGACAGTTATATAGATCTACTGGGATGTGCTCCTGCAGAGGATTTCAGACAAGTGAGAGACATTATAATACAGAGAGCTGTCACAGAGACCTGAGTTTCCCCAGTTCATTGTAGGTTGCCTGATAACCTGGGATTAACTGAAAGGAGGTAATCGAGGGGGGAAGAGCAGAGCTGTGGCTCTCCAGGGCAGCAGGAGCCTTCATTCCCCAGCCAGGAGCAGAGAAACCCTCGAGAGCAGCGACACAGTGCCAGATAGCTCTGTTTCAATCCCTGGCAAGCCTGCTGGTTTGCATGCTGAAGTTGTTGAGTTGTTTAAACAGATGATTTTTCATTCATTCCATGTGTCAGGCGTGCTGACAGACACAAGTGTTGTTATCGTGCTGCAGACCTGGGAGCAGTGCTCCTCCTCCAACGTGGTTTGGGACTTCTCACACGCCTCCCACAGCTGCAACAGCTGGGACAGCCTAGCACACAATCACAGCTGTCTAATTCACAACTAAAAATCCATTTTATATCACAAGAGTACATTTCTTTAATTCAAGGTGAAGTCAGACACAATATTTGTTTTTCCAGAAATCTCAGGATTTAGAGTTTCCAGCTATTACATTCCCCAAGATCTGTGCACTGAACAGCTCAGCTTTCTTGTGCCCATTTATGATGCCCCAACTTTGAAATATCAGAGCACCAGCCACGTTATCAGTCCTGAATGGTGACAGGAATATCTAAGCCACTCCATCTCCTCCTGCCTCACCACAAAGGATTGCCTGCTCGATTCCTTGTCTCTTTGGTTTAGTTTTCAGACAGGCCATTGGCCAGGAGTCCCTCTGAGCTATTGACTCCCCAGCCTGAACCATCTTGCTGTCAGACACCTTCCTCCCCCTTGCATTTATTTCATACCTCTCTAGTTTCACCCTGCTTCTGTCTTGAATATTGTTCTTCAAATATTTATAGTGGATTATGTTCTATTCCTCTCTCAGTCACCCTCCACACCTTGTAGTAACTTTTCTTATTAATCAAATCCCCCAAGCTCCTGTACTCTTTGGCTATCTCCTCTCTTCCAGTAACTTCTCAGTGACCAGAATGTCATAATTTTGGGTGCACCACATCAACACTGCCTGGAGAAGCACAGCCCAGTGGAGCCAGCCGGGTGCAGGTCTCAGGCTGCCCCTTGCCCCAGGCCCTGTGCAGAGGCTTTGCCAGGGGGGCTGGGGACAGGCTGGGGGTCTGACAGCTCAGCACAGCCCCTGCTCCCAGCCCCAGGGCTGCCCCCTGCCAGGGCAGCACTGCCACCCTGCAGGAGCAGTCAGACAATATCAGCTTTACACACAGCACCTCCTGGAGACAGCGAGAGAAGAGCAAAGACTTCAACAGGACAGGAGGATAAAGAGGAAATCATCCTGCCTGTCCTGTGCCCTGCGCTGTGCTGAGCATGCAAGGGATTTGCAATTACAACCCCTGCCATGCTGTCCCTTTCCCTTTGTGGGTGGATTTCTGTCCCTGGGTGCAGACACTCCTCACACATTCCATCTACAATTCAGCTTCAGCACCTGGTTTACATTTCCAGCGGCTCCATCCAGGATGTGTTTCAAATGCAATAACCAGGAATTCTGCATGCACGATGAAATCCAAATGTGCTCACAGATCATGAGGGAAGAACAGGAAGGAATGAATGACACTGACTGTCAGTAAGGAAAACAAAAATCCAGGCAATAATTGAAGGGGAAATAACAACAACCTCAAACTAAGCTAACTTTTAATGTATATTTCAATATAATGTTCTTATGTTCAAAAGTTCAAGCCTACATTTAACAAGTTCATAGGCAAATCAAGTTTCATATATTTCATGTCCATTTCTTTATTTTACTGTTACCTACATATTTAAATAAATGGCTTTTGAAAAGAGATATTCCTTTATAAAAGGAGGGGAGAGAAGAGTTTTGGATAGGAGAGTTTTGGAGAGGAGAGTTTTGGAGAGGAGAGTGAGGATGAGGAGAGTTGAGGAGAGTTGTGAGGAGAGTAGAGAGTTGAGGAGAGTTGAGGAGGAGGAGAGGAGGAGAGGAGAGGAGGAGAGGAGAGGAGAGGAGAGGAGAGGAGAGGAGAGGAGAGGAGAGGAGAGGAGAGGGAGAGGAGAGGAGAGGAGAGGAGAGGAGAGGAGAGGAGAGGAGAGGAGAGGAGAGGAGAGGAGAGGAGAGGAGAGGAGAGGAGAGGAGAGGAGAGGAGAGGAGAGGAGAGGAGAGGAGAGGAGAGGAGAGGAGCCCTGCTTGCCCCTCACAGTCAGTGCCCATGGTCTGACATTTCATGGCCCACAGGAGCTGACTCCCTCCCTCCAGCTCACTCTGTGTCCTCCTTGGAGCCACTGCACATGTTGGGTTCTCATGCACTCCCTGAAAAGCCCCGTGTAGCTTTAGGGAAGTATCTATTCCATGCAGAAGTTCACCGAGTTTTCCTTTTGACCCAGATCCTGGAGCCATTTCAGTTTCCAGTTCTCATGAGCTGAAATTCTACATTCTTGTTCATGTACTTTCTTCTGGCTGTTTAAAAACACAACAAACACAATGTATCACATGCAGCAAACTACTCTCCCTTTCACATACCCATCCCACGACCTCTGGAATGCAGCTTTCTCCAGAACTGTCAGGAAGTGCTTCCCAGTTTTATTTTACCATATGAATTTGCTCAAAATGTTCTTGCTAAGCAACAAAGAAAAGTTTTACACTTGAAAAAGAAAGGTAAGTGTGAGATGGTGGCAAAAAGCAGGAATGTGAAAAAATGACTGCTTCCAACAATATTCAGTAGTGTCCTTAGGGGTTTTGAAAGCAAACTTGGCAACAAGAGCAACACTGAAAGGACTATCACTCAATAGCTGACTGAAATAAATGTTGGTTTCTGCTACTATGAGCCAGCTGGGTTTATCCTTGTCAAGAATATCACACATGGTTGGCTCACAGTCTATTACAGAGGGGCAATGATTCAAACCAGGGCTCTCAGGGGCCAGCCTGTGCCATCTGTAACACCAAGTGCCATATAGAAGAGTTGCTCTGCAGATGTGTAATTAACATGAAAAATTCGTTTTCAAGCAAAATACCACTGTTAAAACATCTCAGTTCCTTTTCCTTATGCAAATATGGAGTTCCACTTCATTACAAACTGGTACAACACAAAGTTGTCCCCAAAAATCCATCCTCTCCTCTCCATTCAGAAAAAAATAGCTCAGCCCTCAGTGGAAGTAAGTGTCTCAATTCATCATGATTTCAATTCTTTTAAACCAGTTTAAGCATGGCAGAAAAGGGGAGAGGTTCAGAGACATAAAAATAAAACTCTCCCTTTTCCTGCTGGTTCATTCCCAAGCCCAGGAGAACAAGCAAGCACTGGTGGAAGGGGTGAGGGTTCTGTGGCACTGCAGTTTGGGCCAGGGCATCTTGGGCAAGCCTGGAGCTCTCCTCACCCTCCCTCACTGCTCTGGGAGCTTTGGCTCAACCTGCCCCAGCCAAACAACTCAACTGGGGGTCCTCACACCCTCTGTGTGCTCTTTTAGGCATCTCTGCCTGTGTCTCGTGTCTGTATGCAACTGTCAGCCCATGTGCCTGAGAGACTCCTTTCCAGAGGCCTCAGGAAGTGGCAATTCCTTCCACTGAGCCACACCAGGATTTATTTCCACGCCTGGCCAGCACCCTTGTGCAGCAGGAGCTGGGCCTTGCCCTCCCTGTAGCTGCCTGGCAATGTTGCCAAGCACAGACCAAACCCATTTCCCTGGGAAGCAGCCCCAGGCTCCCACCCCATGTCCCCAGGCTCATGGCTTGGCCATCAGCTTCAGTTTGACCTTCCAGAAAACAACCCAGAGCAAATGCCTGCCATGCCACATTTCAGGATATCACCATGGAGACAAACCAGTGAGGCTGGAACTCTGGTCAGGCCAGCAACCAACATCTCCCTATTGCAATTCCCATTTCCCAGCCCTGGGAAAGGTCCCTGCACCCTTTCACAGAGCTGCTGCAGAGTCACAGCTGAGGCAGCGGTGTGGTTGACACTTGTTTGAGGAGTGGAGTCACTTACATGTGAGATTTACCTGAAACAGCACAAAGAGAAAAAATTCCAGAAGCAGAGATGGTGTTATCCCTGCCTCCTACCACCCAGCAACCTGGAAACTGAGGCTCTTGCATTAAATGTAGAAGGAAAATCTCAATGCAACCTTTAAAATGACAAGATTTTCCTCTCAAAAGTATTGAAGTATTGTGATCTCAAGTGTTATTTCTGATGAAAAAATATTATCACCATTATTGTCATTATGTAATATTTTCATTGTGGAAAAATGGTTTTCCTTCCAATCTCTATTTAAAGCATTAAAGTGCCACCTTTCTGCTTAGCACATGAAAATTCTTTGTGTGTGTTAAGAGTGGAAGAAGCAAAATTAAGCTAGTAGTGACCAAAACACTTCTAAAATAAACACAGACCTTCACAAAGTGCCCTACAGTCACAGACAGGATGTTCCCTGCAATGTTATTTCCACCTTCATGCCACCTACCAGACTTCATTTATTATTGTACCTCCTGGAACCAAGTTTACACACAGTTCTACACCCAAAGTCAGAGACAGAAATAGGAAAAAAAAAACCACCGAGACGTACGGCCAGGAGAAATCAGATCAGCAGCTCTGAGTATTAAAAGGGCAGGGAATATGAAAGCAGAGAAAACACTCATCCTGCTGACACTCTTTCCCAGATTAAGCATATCTGGCACATCTGACTCTTTTTGTCAACAGGAATAAGAAGATATAAAAGGAAAGCAGATATGACACACATTTGTGTTATTGCACAAACCAAGGGAAAGTTTTATCTGCTGCTTGGGTGAAGACAGAACATTTTCTTCATGATAACTGTGAGGACTTCACGTTGCCTAAATCCCCTGGTAACATCAGAACCTGTTGGGGGGGGGGGGCTCAGAAATTATTTTCTTGCAGGTAAGTAACTTGATCCAGGAGAGCAGGCAGCTAATCAGCCTGGAGTCACTGGAACCTTAGCTCCTGTACTGAAATCACTTGTTTTTCACTGGCCTCTGACTGTCATATTCCATTGCTTCAAAACCAGCCAGCCTACGCCTCAGACACACACGAGTAGCTGCAAGGGCTTCCTTACAGACTTCTTGAGTACATTTAGGACCTCTAACAGGAATTTATCTTATAATGATGGATTCAGGAGACTAAAAGTAACATCAACAACAACAACAACAATAGTACACCCCCAAACCCTAGATTTTTCCACTCAGCACCACTGGAAAACAATGTCAGTGCTGAGACAATCACCTCCCAGGCTGCCTTGCTTTCCCAAGGCACAAAACCTGCCTTCCTGCTCTTTTGGCCAGTCCAAAAACAATGAGCAAACTGGCTGAAAAGCTCCAGACCTGCTGTCCTCCTTGTGTTCCCTGGCAGTGTGGTGAACCACAGGTCCATCAGGATCAGTGCTGTAAATACCAGTCAGGAACAGCCTGAGATGCCAGGAACAGGCAGAGGTGACAGCGACAGGCAGAGGTGACAGCGACAGGCAGAGGTGACAGCAACAGGCAGAGGTGACAGAAACAGGCAGAGGTGACAAGAACAGGCAGAGATGACAGAAACAGGCAGAGGTGACAGCAAACCCCCCTCCCCAGCTCTGCCAGTCAGGCCCTGGCACAGCCCCTGACCCCACTGTTTCACCAGACTGACAAGCCAGCACTCCAGTTCAATTTTTGGTTCAGCTATTAGGTGACGACAGGCTAATGGGGAAAATTCAGACCAATTCCTGTGTAAGTGCTTTTAGATTCACAGAGAGATAAAAGCTAAGAAATTATTAGCACTAGAAGAGATGGATGATCTTTGAATTGCACTGCTTTTTGCCTCAGTCTGTGTCCTTATAGAACTTCCCATATGCTAAAAGAAAGTCTTGGCACTCCTGAGAGCAGCATCAGTTCACACAAGGATCAGTTTGCCTGCTCAGATTTCTGTGTCTTGCCCTCCTCTTTAGGTCTTCCAAACTTATCACTAAAACACTCCAGCCTTATCTCAGCAAATTTAGTTAAGCAATTTTGTCCTACATACTAAATTTTTAGAATTTTTAAAAAAATTTTCCTTCTATAAAACAGAGCAGTAGCCTAAAAAGATGCCAGATAGGCTTTGATAGCCCCAGTTGCTTCAGTAAAGTAACCAAACTCATAGTTCTCACCTGCAGTCACCTTTGAGGAAGTGATTGAAAGTTAAACAGGTCATGCTGAGCAATAGCAGAATGGTAATTAGATTTTCTCATCATCAGGTCTTCTGAGCTTATCTCCTCTCCAGCAGAAAACCCTTCCTTATTTGTATCACACCCAAAAAAAACCCAGCAAACAGGACATGTGTGTGATCCTCTGGGAGACTTGCTTGAAAATCAGAAAGGAAATGAAATCGGGAAGCTCCTCATGCCCACCCCAGGCACAGAGAGGGTGACACACAGGGAACAGGAGCCAGGTTTGAGCAGGGAGCACCAGCACCTTCTGCAGCAGGAGTAGGGAACACATGGAGAGTCAGTGAAGTCAAAAGGGTCAGTGGCCTCCATCACATGTGTGGCCCAGTGAGATCCAGGAGTGAGGAATTCTGAGTTTTGATCAGGATTTCAAAGCTGGTACTTACAAAAGGTGCTCTACAGTGCTTCAGTCCCCCAGTCTTAGCTGGAAAGATCTCAGTCCTCGAGGACATAGGATATTGTGTATGAACTTGCTTTTAACACACATGGAGCTGAAAGAAGAACAAGTTTCAGGTGTAGTGACTTGGAAGTCATTTGTGCTCAGATACTGTCCCAAGGGCTGGGCAGCCCCTGGTCTCAGTTGCAGTTCTCAGCAAAAACTCACTCTTGCACTTACAGCAGCAGTAGCATCTTCAAGGCCTCAAAAAGAGAAATACAAACCAGATTTATGCTACCAACTGCCTCAGAGAGACCACAGAAACACAAGACCAAAAACTGCAGCTGTAAAGAGTGAATCCAGTGTCCCCACGTGCATCAAGAAAATGTCATACTTAATGGCATAATGCCAAGACTGATTTTTCCATAACACTAATGACTATTCCACTAAGTAGTTAATTAGGGAACCACAGGAAAAGCAACGCGTGACATGGCCCTGGCCAGCACTGAAGTCTCAGTTCTTCCTGAGATCCCTTGGTGTTTAAGGTCCACCCTGGATTAACAGAAAAGGGAGAGACTCCTGAGCTGCAATCAAGAACAACTTGAGATAAGCTCAGAAAAAACCCTCAGAAGTGGAAAGAGCAAGCTCCTTGCAGATGGCAGAAAGGTTATGTAAAGACACCACCCTGAGGCTTCAAGAGGTGAAGCTGTACCTCAAATAAAGAGCACCTGTACTAGTCCAGCAGGCTGGCTGTATAGCCACTACAAACCAGGTCAAAACACTTTGGAGGAGCAGCCTGCAAAAGCAGCTAATAATGAACCCTTTATGACAAATAGCTGAGGTAGTAGCCTGCTAGAGAATCTGCAGGGCCCAGGGATGATCAAGGGAGAAAGGGATCTTTCACACAAGAGGTGCCCATAAAAAGATGGTATTTCTTCCTTTTCAGTTGGAAGGTGTCAGTGCTAGAAGTCTTTTTTCCCCCTCAAGACAGTGGGAGCTGGTAGCCCTGGAAGACCCACATAAATTTGAAGCACCAGTGGGAGAATTTTAGAAAAGGTAGAAAGCACTGAGTGCCAAATCATGAGCAGAGAACAGAATTCAATCAAGAGTTTTTAATTCATTTGAAGAAAAGAGCTGAACTTCTAAATGTTGTATTTGTTCAATATCCAATTTTGACCTCACGTTCTAATCCTGTATGGGAGTTTATAACCTGACCTTTCTGGAAGGGCACAAATGTAACCTTCTTGATTTATAACATATCAATGTTCACAAGGAAATGGCTTTTTACAGTGTTTTGCTCTGTGCACTAAGAAAAGCAATGCATGAAATGACAAAGGCACGAGACTTTATCCACGTAACTTGTACTGGTCCTTACTGGAATAGTTACAGCTCCCAGCACTGTAGGCTAAAGCCAGGTATGCAAATCCCTCCAAGAAGACTAAGTAGGTACCTGGTAACTTCTTCACCTCTGAAAATCTAATATTCCTTACAAGTGGACCCATTTACCCATTCAAAATTGACCACTTTCTGTAACAAAGCTCCAGAAGTTCACAGAGGTGGCCAGCTGGACATGGACAGACTGGATTTCTCTCTCTGACTCTCACTCACCCCAGTCTGGGCACTTTCTGAAATGGTTTGGGTGAACCATCCAGTGTAAGAGTTTCCCCTCCACTAGGTACAGACTGGATTAAGTGACTTGGCTTAGGATGGAAATTTAACTTGAGCTCTGAATTAATTTGATTCTCTCATCCACATCCCTGCTCAACACCTTTGATTTCAACAAAATAATGTGGTCTTATAACATTGTGTGTCAGCTCCTTTGCTTCAGTTCTGTTCCTGCACTCTGCAATTGAAGCCAAATCCTGTGCCTGATTCTTCTTTGTCAAGTGGTTGTAAAAGCACAAGTAACCATAAACAAGCAAAAAGTTACAGCTACCCCTGCCAGTGGAACATAAATTAACTCCAGTATCCCAGACTGGTATTACAAACAGGTACTGCAGCACTCAGGTTATTAAATAAGATGATATTTAATTAGTTCACTGAGAGTTGTGAAGATAAATTCACATCTGTAATTAACAGTGATTGAAGACAGAGCCTGTCCCTGTGAGCTCAACCCCACAGGGAGGCCTGAGGGGACAGCAAAGGGGAACAATTCCCAGGGCCCCTGACTGCAGTCCATGGAATCATGGAATGGTGTGGGTAGGAAGGGACCTCAGAGATCATCCCACCCCTGCCATGGGCAGGAACCCCCTGTGCTGTTGAAAGCCAGGGTAGCTGCTGTTATGGGGCTGGCAAAGAGGCAGGAAGGCGCTGGGTTCTGCAGAGATGTTTTATTGCAGCCACGCACAGACAGTCCAGAGGCAAAGGGGAGGGTCCAGGGTCAAGTAAAGGGATGGAGGGGCTGAGAGGGCATGGGGGGCCAATTGTCAGGGGGCTTGGGGGCAGCACAAAGGCAGGGTGAGGAGCAGAACAGGGGTAACAGAACAGGAGATCTGTGAGAGAAACCCCTTGCATCTCCCTAGCTCAGGGAATGGCTCCAGGCCTTCACATTGCACCACAGCCCAGGCTGCTCCCAGCCCCAGTGTCCAGCCTGGCCTTGGGCACTGCCAGGGATCCAGGGGCAGCCCAGCTGCTCTGGGCACCCTGTGCCAGGGCTCCCCACCCTCCCAGGAACAATTCCTTCTCAGTATCCCATCTAACCCTGCTCTCCTTCAGTTTGATGCCACTCTGCTTGCCCTTCCCCTGCATTCCCTTTATAAAGCTCTCTCCAGCTCTCTTAGAGCTCCAGGCACTGAACTGTCTCAAGGAGGTGACCCCAGAGCCTTCTCCTCTCCAGGATTCCTGTTCCCTCAGCCTGACTCCCCAGCAGAGGGGCTCCAGCCCTCTGAGCACCTTGGCCTCCTCTGGACTCACTCTGATTGTACACATACTCGAGCTGAACTAAACCAGTTGCTTCTCAGCTCACATGTGCTGGATAAAAGCAAATTTACCTTCTCTTTTATTTTGATACCAGTGTGCCTTGCAACCCTGGACATTTGAAGTAGCAAATCTGAATTTTGGGAATGGGCTTGTATTATAAAACTTCCTGAGCTACTGTAACTTAGTGCCTAAGTTTTCAAATGATTTTCAAAAGATACAGCTGAGAGCAAAACACATTCATCTTCACCTTGTCAGCTTGGAGGCTGCCAAACAGAGCAGAATGGACATGCTCCTTTTACATGCACGAGGACTTGGCTCACAATTAGAATTCATTTCCCAGTAAAATACATAAAAGCAAAGTTCCTTCAATAAAATACTTTCAGATCTCTAAAAGGTTGGAAGGCAGTTTAAATTCTCATGATGCAAGTGCACTTGAACTCAGTCCTTTCCATTCTACTCTGATCTATTTGCTTTTTTGCATTTCCCACAGGACTTAGCACTCCAATTTTCCCTTGATGTCTGCCATTCCTGAAAGCCCAGAGGAAATTATAAGAATAGCCTAATACAGATGAAAAATGAAGCAATCCATAGGCACTAAAATGGAAAATTGCATACATGTATATTATATTAACTACACAGAAATACATCTTCCAGGAGACTGTACAGTAATTGTTGCAAAAATAAATCACACCCGAAAAGGGCTTATTAATGTTATGGGAAATAATGTTGCTTTTAATGTAATTTTTACTGATGGCTTGCTAATTTACTTTTGAGTATGCTGTAATTAGTAGCTTTTACAGCAATTTAGGTTAAAAAAAGAAAAATCAGAGGCTATGTAGGTCAACACCAACATTGTTTATGATTTTAAAATGGAAAAGAAATCCCAAGGGATTCCAAAGGCTGCTTTCCCAACAATTGTGGATTCCCAGCTATGCAAACACTTAATTATGAGAGGAAAGCAGAATTGGAGATGCTAATTTTTATTTCAGTTCAGTATTGGGAAAGAGGGCAGAATACCCAAGATAGCCTCAACATTTACCAAATGCATTTTGAGCAATTCTTAATTTGGTGGGATTTGTCAGCGTTGCTTAACAGTACCAGCAGAATGACAAACAATGGAGCATGAGACAAAGGTTATGGCTGTCCCTGTTATTTTTTCAGCCAGAGGCATAAATCTGGCATAAATGGCCAGATTTATGCCATTTATGAGGTTGATATCTTCAGTCCACTTCCGAGAAAGCCCCTGTTGGTTCATGGAGCCAAGGAGCCCCTGTGAGCAGACACACCCTGCTTTCTCCATCCACAGCTCAGATGTGTGCCTGAGGCCTCCAAACAGCAGCTGCACCCCGGGATGGTTCTGAGAGAGACAAATTAATACACCAGATTTTATGAGCAATATATTCAGCTGCTTTCAGTCAAACCCAGAACTGCCTAATTTGTCCTTTTAAGCACAGCCCAAAGTGACAGTTTGAAGCATTACAGCAAACATGCACGTGCCCTTCACTAATGAAGCAATAGGTTTTTAAGTCTGTATGCAGGTATAATATGCTAATGTCAGATAGAAATGTATCATTATGAATAACATTATGTTCTATTCACTTGATATGTCCTCAAACAGGATGTAATAATCTCTCAAGTTTCCCCTCGTCTATACACCCTCTTAAGAAGGAGAGTAATTTTCATGCTCGTTCACAAACAAGTCACAGAATATGTGCAATGAACTTTGTCCAAATACATCCAAAGAACGTCTCTTTTTAACCAAGGAAGCATCCTCTCCAGAGGCCAAAGAAAACCTTGTGGACTGTAAAAAACATATGTAACTCAGTCTTTAAAATATTTCTCCATATAGACTCCAGAAGATGAATCTGACGTGTTATAGTAAATTATTATATACACTGTGGATACAAGGCATTGATGTGTCTCCCTGGGGATTAAAGAGGAAGCAAAAGAAAATCATGTTAGTTCTTACTCTTCAAGAGCACATAAACAGCAGTAGAATTATGGAATGCTGAGTGGGAAGGGACCCACAGGGATCATCCAGTCCAGCCCCTGTCCCTGCACAGACCCCCAACAACCCCACCCTGGGCATCCCTGGCAGCTCCTGGAGCTCTGGTAGCCTCGGGCAGTGCCAGCACCCTCTGGGGGAAGAACCTTGCCCTGAGATCCAGCCTGAGCCTTCCCTGGGTCCTGTCCCAGAGAGCAGAGCTGCCCCTCAGGAGGAAGATGCAGACTGTAAATTGGCTCTGCTGTGGCTCTGAACACCACTGACATTTCAGGGGGTTTCTGGAGACATTGGGGGTGATCACCCTTGCTCTCCCCCTTAGAGCCTGACATAACTACAGCTCTCTCATCACAGAAGGTGGTGGGTGTCAGCCCACAGTCGTGCTCTTCTCTGTGTTCCTGAGCACAGGGATCTGTGTGAGCAGCTCTACCAGGGAGCTCACGGGGACCACTGACATTTCTGAGAGGATGCCTTTTGGAGGAGCTGCTCAGGTGAGAGCCAGAGGCAGACCTGCATGCCAGTAGCCCTGTGTGCTTTCTCAAGTGCTGGCTGCAGGTTTGTCGTGGCCCTGTCCCTGCAGGGCTGTGCCCAAGGCTATCAGAGCAAACAGCCCCGGGCGTGTGGCCGAGGGCAGCACAGGGAACTCCCTGCACTGAGAGCAGATAAGAGAACACAGCTGGGAACCCCACTGCTGAGCTGACTGCTGGGACTGTTCAAATGCTACTGTGGTCACTGTGGTACCAGAAAGTCCCAGTCAGCAATTCAAGAATCCTATCTCCCTCTTTGTTCACGGTGATTATACTCTTTTTATTCTGTTCATTCTTCAAGAGTTGTTGGAGCTGGAGGCTCACAGCCAGCTCCTTAGTTTTAACCAATACATTTTATATGCTTCAGCAAGGACTTCTTAAACCAGAAGCTTCTTTAATCCAGTGTGGAAAACCCTCTTTGATTTTTAAGAGAAAAATGAAGACTTCTTCCAATGAACAAGACTTCTCATTTAAAAAGAAAAGTGGAGTTAACAATATGCCTTCTAGCATTTTTCCAATAATTTTTAATGAACGTATAAATAACATTTTTAGGCTTGAAGATATTTTCTTGTTCCCCACATTTAGAAAGTTTTTGACAGGAAATAATTGTATCATCTAGTATTAAAATACAGTATCAGGCATCCATTAAAGACCTTGTCTGGAATGTAAAACAATTTAACTGTGAGGTAACGCCTCTCTTTCAGTATCATGGTGAATTCAGTTTGTCAGGAGAGATTAAACTCATGAATCTTATTAAACTTATCACCCTATTAAACTTATCACCTGTTGGGGAAGATAAAAGTTTAACAGGGAAGTTTTACAAATATGAATGCTTACCAGAAGGTTCTCTAGAAATGAAAGTAAGTCTTGATATAGAAGAACAAAAGATGGCTGAAAATAAAGACTGCTGAGCTGGTGGTCACTGGACAAAGGTTGAGGTGAGTTGGAAAGAGATTTTATGGCTAAGAGGAAAGGATAAGTTATCTACAAACAAAATCATGTTTTTTTACCAAGTAAAGATAAATCTCAAAAAAGCATAGGCAAACAGAAGACATGTTTTTAACAAGTAAGAAGTATTTTCCACTGCAGAAAAACAAGTTTTAAGCTTTAACTATAACATACTGACTCATGTGATTGGTTAGTTCCTACCATAATCTGGTAATATTAGTATTATGATAGGCTATAGGTAATGGTAAAAGTATTGTGTGTGATTCTGATTGGTTGTTATGTATTAAGACACTCAGCAAAGAAAAATATCTAATGCACTGTAACCAGAACAGAGGTAGCTCCAGGCAGCCTTAGGCTGGAGCTGGCAGCTCACAGGTGGCTCAAGGTTGCTGTAACCTCTTCTCTGCAATAAACACATTTTGGAAGAGCTGCCTGGGGTCCCACAGCTCTCTCAGGCTCTTACAATCACCAGCATGTTTTAATTTCAGAACACCCCTCCCTGCTGGAATGGAGATTGCATCAGGTCTGAGGCTAAATGAAAAGGCAAAGGTGTGCTGTCCTGAAGCCCTTGGCAGTTCCACTGGGGGTTATGGGTTTGGCTGTTCAAAACCTGAGCAAAAATGAGCACAGAGCCCTCGGGGCAGCGCCACACATTGTTCCCAGGCAGCAGAGCCACCACCAGTAACACAGCAGGGACTCTGTGGGTGGCTCCACACAGGTCTGCCCCAAAACAGCCTCCTCTCCCCAGTGCCTTTGAAAGGCTCTGGGAGAGATCCTGTTCTGAGCACCAAAATGGAAACATGGCAAATATAATCATTCCTGGAAAATGGAATCATTAAGGTTGGAGAAGATCTCCAAGGTCATGGAATCCACCCTGTGCCTGATGCCCACCTTGTCCCCAGCCCAGAGCACTGAGTGCCACATCCAGACCTTCCTTGGCCACCTCCAGGGGTGGGCACTCCAACCCTCCCTGGGCAGCCCCTGCCAAGGCCTGGCCACCCTTTCCATAGGGAAATTCCTCCTGGTGTCCAACCCGAGCCTGCCCTAGCATAGCTTTTGTTCTCTCAATTGGGCTGGAAGAACAAAGTGCAAGTAAAGAAATCCCAAAAGCAGGAATTTCTGATGTGAAGATGTCTTAGGACAAATGTAGGATGTAACCAAAAGTGTGTATTCTGTTACCATCTCCATAAGCTGTTAAAACTGCTGGGGCAGTGTTCCTTATCTCCTCCAGGACTCATCTCTGATAACTCCAGGGGCTTTCTCCTGGTAGTGGGCCACTGAGACTCCCTGCATGACTGATAAAATTACATCGTGCCATTGAGAGTGCCCTGTCCAGGGGGAGGAACCAAGCCTGGATATAATGTGAGGTGTGGACCACCATGGACAGCCCTACCTACTGGATTCCCAGAGGACAAGAGCTCCTTAACCACCACTGGACCTTCAGAGGAAAAACAGACCCTTATACAGGATCACTGCTTCAACAGAACCACACCTACCACTCCAGCAGGGCTGCAGGCACCATTTAATCAGACTGCTACCACCACCCGGACCAACAGGGTGTCAGCTTGTATCCTGACTCTGTCAGTGTAACACAGTGTTTTTCTGCCTTTAGTTTAATTTTTCTATTAAATTGTTATTCTGACATGGAATCTCCTGCTGGTTGTTTTCAAACTAGTACAGAAAGGAAAATTACAAAACCTGACATCCCTGACAAGATAATAATTGATTAAACTGTTCTGTCAGAATAATGCCCTAAACACCACCTTTTTGCTGTATCACTCACCACAGTCAGGACTCCTTTTTTTCTAAACAGACACAAGCAGAGGCTCTTTGTACCCAGGCATGACCATGACTCTAAACCAGAACTTCAACTCATTTGAGGCACCCTTCAAGCAAAATTAGGAGAAGAGTGAACACAAAATTTTTACATTGTTAGCAGTAATTAGAATAATCTGGGCTTTGACATTATGACAAAGAACTTGTACCTCAGAACCAAGCCCAAGTCAATGTAAAGGCTGGCATGGCTAATTCTGGAAGTCCCAAAGCTGAACCATTCAGCACAATCACTGTTAGCATTCCTACATATCCCAGGGTTTCATGGTCTTTTAATTTCCCACACTCTGTCTGGGTTTCAGAAGACAGCATCACTTTTGTAAAACTGTGGTTAGGGAAAAACTCAAAATTTTTGTCAGGTTCCCACTCAGGGATTCAAATACAATGTACAAACTGAAATTCCTTTCCATGAATTTCTGGCAGGTCTGCATCTGAACAGATGAGTGAGGTACCCTTTTACAGAGGGTGGGAAACTAAAGGTCCAGGGCAGTGAAACCATGTGCTCAGAAACAACAAAGAGCAGGGGATGAGCCCAGGTCTGCAGACTCCTTGGTTTGGGGATCTGATGAGGAACATGTGACACTTTCTGAACCACAAGTTTTCATATAAATCCATGCAAAGGGAGGCTAAGGAGACAGGGAAGATGAGAAAAAAGGAATGACATTTCCCCACCATTTATCTTCTCATAGTTTCCTTGTAGAAACACATTAACAATTCTTGTTTATCAACTTACAATTTCCTCCTCCACTTGTCACACTAAGTGACAACTTGCTGGTTTATTCAAAATATACATTAGCTGTTGTGCACATTCACTTGTTTTGATTCCATTCTCTCTGTCCTCCCCATAAGAAACATGAAGGAATGATGAAGGGAGGCAGAAGATTGGGTGTTCTGGGTGATGGAAAGGCACAGAGGAATTGGTAGCTTGTAAATAACAATGCAAATTAATGGGCAAGTAAGAAACTCGGAAAACAGGACGTGAGCAGCTCTGTGGAAACCCATCTCGGTGAAGCCCTGTGAGGTTCCAAGTTCTTATGTGTCCACAGAACTGGAAGGACCTGCAGTTCTTCCGCTTCATTTTGCAGAACAATCCCTGGGGCAGAGTTGCTGTGAGAGCAAACCCCCTACTCCAGGCAGATGCACCCTTGGACTCAAAGGACAGATGAGGCAGGAGCTCTCTGCAGCCTCCTCTGCCCACAGCAGCAGCCTGCCCCCAGAGCCTGCCAGCTGAGCAAGAGGCAGCCTTTGCACACAGCTTTTCCTGGTGTGCAAGTCCCTCTCTCCTGGCTGAGCCCTGCCCTGCAGAGCACTCTGCCTTCTTCAAACACCTGGAACTCTGCCTAGGCCAGAGAAGCATCTGCAGAACTCCCCATGTTTTCAGGCAGGGAAGGGAAGCCACAAGATGAGTGACACACATTTCTTGCTTGCTGTGTACAACCTCTCAGCCTCCAGAGGCCTTTCACCCCCACCTGCTCCCCTCCCAGGAAAGCTCTGGGCTTTGAGAGCAGAGCCCCAGCTCCCAGGGCTGCTCCTCTCCAGACTCTGGGGACAGGCTCACTCATCGAGGTGGTGAATTATCTACACTACACGTCCTCAGTCTAGGCCCTGGCATCAAATGCTGTGTTTAATGTGTTTAAAATCAATATATTCTGAAAGCTGTGGTAGTCTGTGGCAAGCTGTGGAATTTTGAATACTTTCTCCAACTTTGCCAGTTTTGTTCTATTTCAATTAAAAGTAATTTCTGAACAGCACACGGTAAATGTTCAGTGATTTCTGAGTACCACCACAATAACACCTCCTATTTTAGGGGACAGTGGCCTGCAAGAAGGATTGAGGTATATTATAGTTATTCTGCTTATCACTATAAAGCCAAATATAAATTCATGTTTTATTTGCTGGTAATGTCCAAGTTCATAGGGGTCTCCAAATCAAAACATCAACTGTGTTTCCATAATTTGAAAACAATTGGAAATGCTTGCTGAAATGTTTAGCAACTGACTGGCATCAAACACTTAAAAAACAATGAAAGCTCCTCCTATCCAGAAATTAAATTTCAGAAGAGTAAGTTTGCTTGGATGAGCCCCAGTGTGTCCAGCAGGAGCAGGGCAGTGCCTGTCTCCTCTGCTGGGGCACCTTCAGTCCTGGGGCAGCTCTGGGTCCCCCAGGGCAGTGCAGACCCTGAGGGGCTGGAGCTGAGCAGGAGCCGGGCAGGGAAGGGAGCCGGGCAGGGGCCGGAGCCCCAGCGGGGCTGAGGGAGCCGGGCAGGGGCCGGAGCCCCAGCGGGCTGAGGGAGCCGGGCAGGGGCCGGAGCCCCAGCGGGGCTCAGGGAGCCGGGCAGGGGCCGGAGCCCCAGCGGGGCTCAGGGAGCCGGGCAGGGGCCGGAGCCCCAGCGGGGCTGAGGGAGCGGCAGGGGCCGGGCAGGGGCTCAGGAGCCGGAGGCTCACGGAGCACGGAGGCTCAGGGGGCCCTGCTGGCTCTGCACAGCTCCTGACAGGAGGGAGCAGCCGGGGGGGTCGGGCTCTGGGAACAGGGACAGGGACAGGAGGAGAGGGAACGGCCTCAGGCTGGTGACAAGGTGAGGCTCAGGGTGGATATTGAGGAAATTTCTCACTGAAACTGTTATCCAGCCTTGGCAAAGGCTGCCCAGGGCAGTGGTGGAGTCCCCACCCCTGGAGGGGTTTAACAGCCCTGTGCATGTGGCACTTGGGGACAGGGGACAGTGGTGCCCTTGGCAGTGTTAAGGGATTGGTTGGACTTGATAATCTGAAAGGTCCCTTCCACCCTACATGATTTCATTCTATGGTTTCCCCCAATTTAATTGTGACTATACACATACCAAAGTTAAGTATTTGTAGAATCTGGACTTTGCACAAACAACTTAATCACTTTAATGCCTTTGTGATGTGCTGTGTGCACCCTTGATTCTTTCTCTGAAAAAGGAGTAAGAGACAGCCATTTGTGCATTTTGATGCAAGACTGCAATTTTTGTTCTTTGTAATCAAGTATCTTATTGGACTTTAAAATTTGGTAATACAATACATTCATATCCATACAATGCCCTGTCCCAGTTCTTTAATGCCTCCATTCCAGCCTAATTTAAAACCACTGCTGTTCCTAGACACTGAGCTAAGAGCAAGGACAAAACCAAATGCTAATGAACCAGTCTCCACTGCATCACCAGGAGAGCCCTGGGCTGCTCCAATGTATCTGAATCCTGTTCCCTTGCAAAGGTCACTCTGAGCCCTGGCTGTCCCATGACCACCCAGGAGTGGCTGCTCCCCTCCCAGCTGGGATTGCAGCTGTTATTGAAGGGATGGGAAAGAATGAAATTACAGGCTCCTCACCTCTGTGCTCTACTCCTGCCTGAGACTGATTAACACAGAATTCAATTTCATACTAATCATCCCAAGTCCTTCCTACGTGTAGTAGAAACAGGTCCTGCAGTGCACAGAGAGCTGCCAAAGCCACCTTCTCTCAGAAATTCTTGCAGCATTATTCACTGTAAGGCTCTGCTGCTCCTCCCTGGCAGGCTCATTTTCACCTCCACTGCTGTCTCAGACTCCAACCTGGCTGCAGCCAGAGCAGAAGGAAAATTCCCTCCCATAGAAGGTATTGTCCAGAGGATGATAATTCACCATCAGGAACAGTCATTCACAGTGGCTGTGGCTGAATGCCTAATTTCGGGAAAAGCAAAATCCAGGACTTATTTTAATTTGGACTGGGTTTATTCCAGAACAAGCACTGTGTCAGCTGGGTGCCTGTAACACTGCAATAAACCAGGGGTTCCTCTGCAGAGAGCAGAGATGGGGCACAATGGATGGGGAAGGAGAGATCTAAAGTTCAACAGGGCTTCAGCAGGTTGGCAAAAATAACTCAAAAAATAAAGCACAGCATCATCCAAGACGGTTACACTTGGGCCCAGGGATAGTTGGGAAGTAACTGGGAAGTTTAGAGATGTTCTTATTCCCAGGCCTGGCTGGGGGGGGGGAGGAGCAGGGGACAAAATGACCTAGGATGTGGCAGATTGTGGCTGCTGAGCACTGGCCAAGCCAATCCGGCCTCCATGCAGCCCCTGGCTGCTCTGCTCTCCCTCCAACTCAGAGCCTGCAGGTGGTTCATGCTTCCCCTCACCTTGACTTCTATTCTCTTCTTTCAGCCAAGGGTTTGCAAGAGGAACAGCACCACAATAGCTTGGTCTGCCCAGGACCCTCCTTCTCCTCCCTGCTTTGAGCTGGAGAGGGACCACACCCCCATTCCTAGGGGATGGCAGCCTCTGCCTGGGCATTCTGGGCAGCAAAAGCTGCAGACCAGTTCTCTGGTAGGACCAAAGTTCACAAATCCTACATGGATGGCACTCAACACTCCCTCAGCAAGCCTTGGCATTTTGATACGTCAGCCTTAGCCAAGGAAAAGCACAGAATATCTCAATACCTTTCTGCAAGTTGTCTTTAACTAGAGGTACTTTTAAATTAGAGCCTTACAGATTAATCCAGTTGTTCCTCTGGAAAGAAAAAAAATTTAAACAGTTGACACATTTTTCATGAGGCAAAAACATTTAAAAAAAATCATGAGCACAATTATTTTGAACATAATAATAAACCAAGAGATTTTCTTCAAAGACAGCTGGTAAAAGCAAACCAATCCCAACAGGTCCCAGTGGCTGCTTTGCACTGTGCCACCAGATTCTTAGGAGAAGGTCTGAGCAACATGGGAGAGTTTAAATCCTCTTTGTCACACTGCACCAACAGCCACTTATTGCTCTGCTTCTGCCCTGCCTGCTCCTGCTCACCTGAGGGAACAGTGAGAAGTGTTTCTTCAATCATTTATTCAATAAAGATCACTACATTAATCAGATAAATCATTCAAGATATTATTTGTCAACTTTTGCTGCTCACATTGCAAGGAAAATATTGAGCTACTAAGAATGTTACAGACAAAAAGGTTGTGCCTGCAAAAAAGCTTTGCCAAATCTTAAGCAGACTACTATTCAGCAACCCCCATTGCCCAAGGAGCTCCTCCTGCCCAGAGAAATGCCAGCACAGAGACAAAATAGAGGTTTGCTTTCCAGCATCAAAATGGGGAGAAAATACATATATTTATCTTAAAGGTCGGTTCAGTCATTGAGGGGTTGCCTAGCAACACTTCCTAGCAACACCACTGCGGGAAAACCACGGAGAGCACTCTCCTACAAGTCAATTAGAAATGGTAATTTGTATGGGAAGATCCCACAGTCCGTTCCAATTACAAACAACAATGCTCTCCTCTTTGCTATTTTTTTAATTAGAAGCTTTGTAAATTCATCCCTCACTCCATTTTGCTTTTCTTTCCTTCTCCTTTCCAGGTACCAAAACTTTATAGCAGCAAGGCAATGTTGACAGCATTAGGAGCAACACCTAAAAGGATAAAACAACCCATTCCTCTCCATCTCCAAATCAATGATGGGCTTCTTCTCTTTGCAAAAGCAACTCAAGAGACACAGCTGGCTCTTCAGGCCTTTCACATGGGCACTGTCAGAGTCCTACAGAGAGCTGTAACTCGGTGCTGTGCTTCCCAAAGTTCACACAACCAGAGCTGGGAACTCCTCCTCAGCCCTTAGAGCACAAAACCATCAGGGGATGTGCTATTGCATCAGCAAATCACTGCTCTGGGCTGCAGCCTGTAAGCAATAGCAGCAGATAAGAATAGCTTGGGCTTTTAAAAAAAAAAAGTAATTAAAGTGCTTGGTAATTTCATGTAATTTAATGCAATGTGTTCCAAAATGAGATTTGAAAACTAAAAAGCCGGGCAAAGCCTTGAGACGAGAATGATCACCTATTTAAAGCCTTTCATACTTGAATCTGTCAATCTCAGCAAAGAAATTAAATGAAAAGAAAGAGGAAAGAAGAAAGTGATCCTGTGTGGGTTGGTGGCTGATCAGGGTTTAAGCAGTCTAATTCACTGATGTCTCCAATATACAGTAATGACAAAAAATAGATTTCCTGCTGTCAAAATGACCATAATTTTCTACTTGTTTACTCCTTCCAGAACCAAAAAGCTATCTCCTACTTAATTGCTTGCAAAAACTATTTTATGCTTTCATTAGGGCTTTTCCTACATACCCCCTCCTTTATATAACTTGTCACTAATTTGAGGGAGAGAGATCACAGAATCCCAGAATGGTTTGGGTTGGAAGGGACCTTAAAATTCGTCTCGATCCAATTCCCCTGCCATAAGCAGGAACACCTTCCACTAAACCAGGTGGCTCAGGGAAGTTTTCCTCAAACTTTCAGGGAGATAAGGTTCACACAGACCTCGCCCATAAACCACAAACACTCAAAGAATTAGAGGAGTCCCTGGAGAATCTTAGGTCCTGCCTTGTTTTCCCAGCACTGCTCTCCAAAAGTGAACAGCACTGCTGACCTTCCCATGGCCTGGGATGCCCTCATCATGCAGCACCAGCCACAAGTGTGGACTGCCACTGCTCAAAACCCAGTTTGGGAAGGGGAAAGAGCTCAGGCTCAGGGCATCAGGTACCACAATAAAGGTGTATTAGGCCTTGGTTAATTTGCAAAGTTTGAACTCCTGGAGGACTAAGGAAGGGGGCAGAAAGAGCTTAACTCTTCCTCATCTGCCCCCTGTCTCAGACAGGGTCAGCTGGAATCCCCACCATTCCCAAAAGGTGTTTACCCAAGGTGACCTTAGCAGCCACCAGTGACAAAGACATTGCTATCTCCAATGACAAATCACTTCAAGGCCTCATTAACTTGGCCATTAACAGAAAACCTTTGTCATATTTTAGTCCTTTGATGTTGCTCAAGACTCTCTTAAAAAACCCTAGAATCTAATTCTTTCAAGAGATTTTGCATGGCACACAGGACATCTGCCAGGACAGTTTCTTTTCACAAAGGAATGCCTGCTTTTCCCAGTTTCCAAGGCCTGATGCATGTGTGCAATTGGGAGCTGTCTCTTCCCCATGGGGCACAGGGTGGGCTGGTGTCCAGGGCTATTTTCTGGTCATCCTCCTACAAAGGACACCCTCAGTTACCAACATTTCCCACAAGGTCCAGCTGCTTGGCAGGGGCTAACTCATCTGGGAAACATGACAGGCACATCTGGAAGTATCCGGCTTCAAGCTGAGAAGTGACATTACACCTCCAGCAGCAGCAGCATTGTGACACCATTAAGAGAAAGCTCATTAGACTGTGAATGCCTTGTGGTGAATCTGCAGCCCTTTGGCTGACTAGAGCTACCTACTCATTTCATAAAGCCCACAGCAAAATTATCCAACAGTCACAGAAGAGAGAATAACTGCAACTGTGTGGTTTAATGTGTAGTTTGTCAGTTATTTGAATGGTCTGTACAGCCTTGAGCAACAAAACGATTCCCCACACCTGCCTGAGAGCAATGGATTTGGTAATAAGGTGGATAATCAAAAAACAGCCCCGCCTCCACAGCAAACACATTCTGATGCTTGGATTTATGTGACAGATCCTGCGTCAGTGAGAGCTGGGAGATGGAGCTGTCTACACCTTCCCTTTCAAGTGAACACAGCAAAATTACCAGGAGCACACTGAACCTCCAGAGCTGGCTTGGGAGAAAACAAACCAAAGCAGATTAAATGCTGCAACAGCAAAAGCGTAAATGCAGCAGGTGTGCCAGATCCAAAGCAAAGGGTCTGAGACAAGTCCTGCCATTCCCAGGTGAACACACAGGGAGGGAGGCAGGGATGAGCATCATGTCTCTCTCTCAGCCTCTCTAGGGATCAGTGCTCCCCACGCTGGGGCTGGGCTGGGGGGCTGCTCCCCATTCCCCTCACTGCTGCTGCCCTGCCCCTCAGTCTCTCCCAGCTGAGCACTGCAGCTCTCCAGGCAGGTACCAGCCCTTTGGCACAGATCATTCAGGCAGGAACAGACACAGAGGGGTACCTTGCTCTCTTTTGCCCAAGCACAGCTTCCAGAAACAAAACAAACCACAAAAAGTGAAGAAACCACATCCCCCAGCCTGAGCCACCGACTCCCTGGACACGGAACCAGATCTACAGCTCTGTGTAGTTAAGAGGTCAAAAGTTACCTGCATCGCCACGGTCTGGGATTATGTAAATTCTGTGTCAAGAGGGCAGGGAGTGATTTCTGGCCTTTTAGCAACCCTACACTACTGAAACTGTGCTTGCTCATCCCTTAAAAGGCCAGAGAAGACTTTCACAAAAGAAATTAAAAGGTAAGATTTGAAATGTAATTTTAGAATTTAAATGAGAAAGTAGTGATTATGCCTTCAGCCCATCAGGACAGACAGAAAAGCTTTGGTATAAAGTTAGGTTGGAATCAGCTCAAATCAACTATCAGGAAAAATAGAAAGGAAACGGGAGACCAAACCAAACCACTTTTTGCATAAAAAGCACTGTCATGCTGAGTCCAGAGATCCAAAATATCTCCCCTCACTGGAACAGGAGGGCAACTGTGGAGAGAAAAGAGCCCCCTTTAATCCTGAAAATTTTCAAAGCACCCAGAAAGGACACGGCAGGGTCATCCCCTGGCAAGATGAAAGCCACCACAGGCTGTGCATCCCGAATCATTTCTGCTCCTCAGCCGCACTCAGCCACGGCAAGAGCCAACTGTGCCTCTCGGCAGAGTTCGCTGCTCCATCCCGACCCTGCTGCGGTCCCTGGGACTCGGCACTGCAGCTTTATCCCTGCTGATCTGACCTGGCTGAACGGGACGGAGGGAGAACGGGAGGACAAAGCCCGAAGCTCCCCCAGAGCAGCGGGATCCCTCCCGGTTCCCCCCGCCAGCCCCGGCCCTGCTCATTGCCGGAGCCCCCGCAGGCACTGCCCCAACTCCTTCGGGACACAGCTCTCCACTCTGCTCTGCTCTTGGGGAGTGCAGCAGAGGAATCTCCCTGTGCCCAGCAGAGAACAGAGGCATAGCATAAAGCACCAGTTCAAAGCCTGCCTTGGTACAAAGGGAAAGAACGCGTGGGAAGAATATTGCGGGGGGCGATTCTGAAGCAAGCCCAGGTCAGCGACAAAATCTGAGCCTCTGGGCAAAGGCTCGAGCTTTCCTGGAGACATCTATCCCGAGCATCACGTCCGTTCTTGTTTTAAGTTCCCCTTCTGCTGAGAGACCCAAGTGCCTCACCGGGTATTTGTGGAATACTAATAGCCCCCGTTTGCAATTGAAATGAAGCCAGGCTGCAGCAGCAACCATGCAGACAATCCTTTCTGCAAGTCAGGGGCAGGGATGGGATACAAGCTGCTAAATGTCAGGCAGCAGAGCTGTGGTAAACCCCCAGCATCTTATTTGAGCACCATGCCACTATGAAAAGGAGCTGTGTCCGTAGATAACCTACAAACTCCTACCTGAGCTTCCAAAGCATTCAACACCAGTTCACTGGTCCTTACATGTGGGTAAATCCCTTGGCCACATCTTTACTGGCTATAAAATGTTACTACATCATCTCGACAGGGAGTCAAAGGGAAAAGGGGAGGGAGGAGGAAAAGAGACATGTTTGCAATCCCTTTTAATACAGACTGCTCCAAGTCTATGATTCATTCCTTAACCTAAGAATGTAATGGGGATGCAGGGGGGTTGGGTGGAATCTGCCCCTTCTATGTGTGGAAAGCCTTCAGCTTCTAAAAAGTTGTTTTGTTGAACCCAACTGCACATTTGTCAGGTCCTTTCTTGCCAAAAGAATCACAAGTTATTTGCAGAAAACAGTCTGACACAACAGTACATGAAGATGGAAAATAGATTTGTAAAAGAAACTTGTTTTCTTTAGCAGATGGCTCAGTTCACCAGCAGGTATTTGAAACGTTACTGTCTCCAGGTCTTCATGGAGAGAGAAGAAACCCTTTAGCACTGGAGAGAGAGAAATCAGAATGCACTTGCATCTGCCTCTCTGTCTCTTCAGTAGCCCAGCAGTAAATGAATCCATCTGTAACTGTTTGGTTTGCCCCAACTACAGCAGGATTTTATTTCTGAGTGGAGTGTGTCCCTCTCTCACACTTTCCCTGTCCATTCCTTGAGAGCATGAAAGAAATAAAAGCAGTGAGTGGGGATCTCCCGGGTCCTACTGGAGCAACGCTTCCATATGCTCCCAGTCCTTTCTGCAGACAGTTTGCCTTCACACAAACTTCAGCCACACAAACACTTCATATCAGATGATGAGATGGGCAGGATTTGGGTGAATTACCCTGCCTGTGACACCAGGCTGCTGCACACCACTCCCCAGCAAGCCAGGCAAGTTTGGCTTTACACTCCCGTTCTCTCAAGGAGAAGAGAGGAAGCAAAACTTTCTGCTGTTCAGATTTATCAACTTATACATTCTTCCACAGAGAAACGAGCACAAAGGTAAGGAGTTTTGCAGAGAACATTTTTTGCCTCCTGATCGCAGCCTCATTACCTGTCAGGGTTCAGCACCATTCAGTCAGTATCTTCACAGAAATTACTCATGAACACAAGGTAAGGCCAAGGCAAGTCAAAGTCCCTCCAAAATTTCACAACATTAAACTGCATCATCATCATCCACAGGAATACAAATCAGCTGTAACAGTGGCAAAGATGTTGAGCAAGCCTGAAGCAGAGGGCACAGTACTCAAAGATGAAAAGCACCTGGGAGGTGACAAAGCAGGATACAGATGACTGCAGGAAAGCACTGCTGCCCTAACAGGCAGGGAGAAACCACATATGTAAATGGAAAAGCTCGAGGTGTTCAAACACACCTACACCACAACGACCCACACCTCACATGCAAGGGCTGCGGGGGAAAACAAGACTATTCACACAGCCTTACAGCAAAGGAGCAGCCGGTGTGACCCGAGGGATTAGACACGTGCTAATGACACTGCTCTGCACCATTTGGGGCTGGGAGATAGCAGAGAGGACTCATGCTCCATCAGCACCCTGCAGCACCACTCCCATTCCCGAGGGGGAAGTTTAGGAACTGCTTTTGCTGAGAATGTCCTTACTCCACCCCAAACCACCCCACAAACCCCACTGCCTGCAGCACCCATTCCTAATAAGACAGTAGGATTGCTCAGCCAGAGGCTTCAGCAGGAGTGTAGGTGGGTTTGGGGAGGGATTTTGCCAGCAGTTACACAAAATCTTTGCAGGCACCCTAATATTGTCTAAAAGGCAGGGGTAAAAAAAAAGGATGTTGGACTGTGATAACTGTGATGGAATGGCAAATGGTCTTTACCAATAACACACATCAGAGGTAGGTGCACAGCTCTGTGCCAGAGGAATACTCCTCACAGAAAGCCATTTCCATCTGCCCTACTTTGGGTGTTGTAAATATGCTGAAGGTAACCAGTCCCTGAGGCACCATTGCAACTTGTGTGCCCCAGCACAGGAACATCAGAGCCTTCACTCACAATGACAGGGCACCTTATCTCCTGCTGTTGTGCAATTGCTGTGGTATCCACATGCAGAGAAGAAGGCAGTAGTGACTGTAGTGAACATATTTCTTCCCTAAAGTATCTCCTTGGAGCACCTCAAGAGGGGCTTAAAGCTCAGGTCAAAAAGTCCAAGTGGTTATTACGTCAAACGGATGAGATCTGAAAGGTTCCAGGGATGAGAAATAACAACTATTGTGATTACCACAAACTGATCTCAAAACAGATACCATGTTAGAGAGAAAAGGATGGGTACAGTCTTCAAAGGACAGTCATTTTTCACTGTCTATCAGCAACAGTTCAATTACAGCACCCTGTCTCCCCTGTGCTGTAATTACACTTTCAGCTGGGCTCACAGGCAAGGATTTCTCAAAGTAGTTTCCATTCCAGTGGAAGTGACTGATTCTCACACTGCAAGTCTGAAGGAAGGCACTGGAAGGGGACAGCTGGGTCACACTCTGGGGACATGGAACTTGATGATCCTGAAGGTCCCTTCCAACTCAAACCACTCTATGATCTTCAAAAGCAAATGAATTGAAACCATAAAATTACACACCTGGGTGCATACCGTGAATAGTTCTTCTGGTGCCAGCCTTGATGCAAGGCTGCATCCAGGGGCTGTGATTTTGCAAATTAAAGCATTCAGGTAGTCCAGACACAAAATCATCCTTCACCTTCAGGAACTAATAATGTATTTCTGAAAAAGCAGTAGGGAAAGCCCCAGGGCCCAAGTCCAGCCAGCACACACAGAGCACATACATGGAGGTCAAGGTCAGTGTTAACAAACATGAATGAAGCACTTCTATGCCATCACAGAGAAAGCAGGTGAAGGACCACAACACCTATCCCAGTACATGTTATTCTGCTTAACAGAAATTACCACCAACAGCTGCTCTTTCTTACCAAAATGGCCAGCAGATCTGCTGAACCAGAAACAACAAAAGGCAACCCCTGCTGTCAAACATCCCATTACCACCCTTCTGGATGCAGGAGCCCCACAACGGCCAACCTGATTCCCAAACATCCCCATGCTCCAGAAAAGAATGAAAAGACAGAATTTAAACAGAAAAACTGAGCACCCAGAAAATGACATCACATATCCTTAACTCCAAGGCATGCATCAAAGTTTGGTGATTTTGTGCAAGTCATCTCTGAACTGTTTGCATCGAAACAAAGGCTGGTTTTGCACTGTACTGCTCTCTTCCCACAGACTCTTCCCTACACTGCTCCCTTGCTGCCATTCCATGCAATACTTGGCATTCCCTGACTTTTTGGCACTCTTTGAAGCTCAGGATTTCACTAATTCATTTCCACGCTTTATTTCTTCTCAGAATTCCTTTGTGAAGCCTGCTCAGGCTCAGAAGCAGCATTGTGCCAGTGTGTGACTTTTCTAACCACGAGCTCAGGCATGAAATGGGAAACAGCCCAACAATCCAGATGCTCACACCAGAGCAGGAATGAGGTGGGGAACAGAGCCCACAGGAGAGATGGGGAACAGCTTCTTGGCCTAGAAGAAGCTTTCCATTCAGGAAGATGAAAACCAATTTCTCCACTCTGGCTCAATTAATTACTGCCACCATCTCCATGTGATTGAGATGAGGAGATGCTTTAGACTAAGAGATTTTGTGTCAGAAGTTCACCAGTAAGTGGGCTGAAGACTGTCCCTTGTACCCATGAGGTGCCACAGCCAGGCTGGCTGTCACTGGGCTCCATCGTCCCTAGAGCCCACATTACAGAATCCCCCAGTGTGGGCCAGGCTGGGAGGGCCCCCAGAGGGTCCCTGGTGCAGCCCCAGAGCACAGGGCACAGCACTGTGCCCATGTGGCTCTGCAATATCCCCGCTCAGGGACACTCCAGCCCCTCCCTGGGCAGCCTGCTCAGGGCTGGGCACTGCCCAGGGCACAAGTTCTGCCTCCTGTGCAGGGGGAATTGCTGGGCTCAGTCCCTGCCCGTGGCTCTGGTGCCACTGCTGGGCCCTGGAGCAGAGCCTGGGCCCTGCTCTGCTGAGGTCCCTTCTCACTCATCTCTTCTCTGAGCTCTTCCTTCATCTTCAAGGAACTCACCAACCACCTCCACAGCCATCTCAGCAGCAAGCCACATTTCAGGGTAATCAATAGAATCCAGGGTGTCACCATCCCTGAGTGCCTGGTGCCTCTGGGGCTCTTCTCCTCAGTCCTGTTCAACCCCCACCATGGCTTTGCAGCTGGGATATCTTTTCCTGCACACTGTGACCACCATGCAAGTTCTCCAGGGCATCCTCCTCCATGGGAGCCTTCTCTCTGGGGCAGGGACAACGGTTTCTGCAGATGGGAGGCATGACCTCAGGAACAAGTCAAGCCAGCTGTGCCTCCGTTCAACCAAGCAAAATAATATTCTACGACTGTCCTCTGAGGACTTTGTAGCACAGCTTCCAACCCTTGAATCACAGACCACATTCCTATTCCCTGCCTTCACATTATTAAGCCAGGATATACACAGATTTCTGCTACAAGGAGCAGACTCCAAGATTCTCAGAGCAGAGTATTCTATTAATTTGAATTGGGACTAGTTGAGGTAAATTGATTTTTTTAATGTGTTTATCCTCTATAGGGGCTTTTTTTTTTTTCCTTCTTAAATGCTGATTTGCTGAAACTGTGCCTATCCAATACTCATTACTGAAATGCATGGAAAGCTGCCAAAAGAAGCAATGCCTTCTGGACTAAACAAGGGATTTATTACTGAGAAACCACAGCACCGGGTAAAAATCCATCACAAACTTATTGATTTAAACTGATTGTAAGTAATCACACACAATTTATATTAAGTGAAACATACTGCCATCTAATTTAGAGTAAGTGAACGGAATGCTACTACTCTGAATTCTGTTTAAACGCAATCTCTAATTGATATCCACATATAAATAATTGAGACTTTCAAAAAACATGAATAAAATATTTCATTATCTCTGTTTATTATGTATCAATAGATCATTTTTACCTATTTAAGATACGGTAAGACAGCAATTATTATATTTCAGCAGAGACTTACATGTAAGCCTCAGGGCAAGTTCAAAGAATGGGACAAGAGCAGTGTGGAGAGCACTTGACTTGTGGGATGCAGTTTAAATAACTTCAACTTGCTTTTAATACAGAAACCTCAAACTTCACCTACCTTCCATCCCAAGTGTGACTAAATCAAGTCGTGCATTTCACTCAAACATGTTTCTCTCACCTCCAGAGGAAGCATCTTGGGATGAAAATTGTAAGGCACAAGTTATCACTGCAGCACCACATCCTCCCTCCAAGATCCCATTCAGGGAATTGTGCTTGTCAGCCCCTCTGATATGTCACATAATTGGAACCCAGTCCTCAGCAGTATTAGTCAGCCCCATAGCCAATTTTATTTCTAAATAAAAGTTTGAAGCTATTTGCTTTTCAACTGTCAGTGTGAAAACACTGTCAAGAATTTAAAAAAAAAAAAAAAATCTAGATCAGAATGCTCTCTCCTATACTCAGCTGGCCATTAATATTTAAGGATGTAGGAACATATTACTTTTTATTAATGAAACCAACTGCTTATAGTAGGAACACGCAAGCGTGTCACACTTTCAACAGTCCATTGGCTCCATGGCTTTTGGAGACCAGAAGCCCACCATGAACCTTTTCTATGGCAATTCCTTCTCAGGTAATTTTAGTTACAGACTGATGCCTCATTTCTCAACAGGATCACTTTGTGCCAGATCATAACATGAACAACTTACAAGGTTTATCGCAAACATTCCCAGTGCAGATTGGGTTCAGCCAGCTCCTCTCAGCTGCCCCTTTGCGGGGAGGTGGATTTCAAAGCAATGTGAATTAAAGAAGAAATAAGTGTTCTGATGCTTTCTGTCAACTTGAAATTTTTTAAATACTGCTCTAACATATATGGCACTCATGAGTTTAAACCTAGTCCTGCAACAAGCTGCATGCAGGTGGAACAGTTCCCCATAACTGGCCTCATTACAACTCAATTAAGTCCATTTCCAGAGCACATTGCAAGACTGGGCCCTTAGGAATTTCTTATGCTCCTGGAGCTTATTAAATTGCTGGATATCCTCCACAAGCTCTGCATTGAAACCATAATTTAGCCCTATTTACCTGGTTAGCACAAGCAACCTGGTAGCTGTTATTTTTGCTCAACCAGACACTTCCATGCCTATAAATTTTTCCCTGTTTTTATAATAATCTGGCTTTTAACACCAATCCCCCAGTCAAACACCACCAAATCCTCTCTACTTGTTAGCTGCTCTGAGATGAAGTAATAGAGCCCTGTCATGCTGTGTTGGACAGTGCTAAATTGCACCGATGACATCCATGGCCCTCAGGTAGTTGCCAAGCAGGACTTCATTCTAAAGAAGCTGCTCAAGAAACAAATCCTAATTCACAAGGTTGTTTTTTCAAAACAAAGTTACTGACTGCCCAGCAGCCCCTCAGGAGAGGCTTTTCCTGTCATGATGTGAACGTTGCCAGGCCATAATGAGCCTGTTTCTACCCAGCTCAGGAACACCTGGCTGACACTCCCACCCCAGTGTACCTCCACTGGGTGCAGGCAGCTGAGCTGGGCCAGGTGCTTGCTTGTCTGGCAAAGTGTTTACTCCATAAAATGAGAGAATGTTTTCATGTGATTCAGGATGTTCCTGAATCACAGAAAACCCCACATTGGAAGGGACCCACAAGGATGACTCAACTCCTTGCAGCACTGTCAAAAACTGAACCTCCTAGACATGTCCTCCATGGCTTCTTCAGCTCTGGCAGGCTTGGTGCCATGGGCACTTCTCTGGGAACCTGTTCCAGGGACCAAGCCCTTCCCAATGTCCAGTCTCCACTTCCTCATCTCCTGTTGGGGTCACCAGAGCCAGACCAGCACCCCTGCACTGAACCCCCCAGAGGGGACAGCCTGCCAGGAGAGCCCCCTCAGCCTTCCCCAATCCAGGCTCACCAAGGCAAGGGACCTCAGCTGCTCCTTTTCAGTCTTGCCCTAGATAACTTCTATTCCCATTTCAAGAGCCTTGCACTGATGTTTGGAGATAGTCCCAGACTGAGCACATGTTTGTTTGCAGTCCCTGAGCCAGCCTCAGCCCTGGGCTGGGCCTCCCAAAACCTGTCAGCTTCTGCACTGTTCCTTCAAAGAAGTGAGAGGAATTAGCATGTTAGAGTACTAAGTATTAATCCTTTTTCTGGGGTGAAAGGTTACTTCTTTATTAATAAATAGAAGAAAAACCTCAGTCAGAGATAAACTGTAACAAGGGAAGGAAGTGAAAAAGGTTTATTTTCTCAAGGAATGGCTAAGGTTGAGCAGGTACAACTAGCAGCTTTCTGCTGTGCTTCCCCCACCCCTCTCAGCAGTCTGGCTGTTTCTACCCAAGTTCTAAAAGGAATAACCAAATTTTCATTCAATATAATGTCAAATATCACAAAAAAAAACTCAATCCCTCACAATCACATCTTCTGTTGGCATCCCTGTGACAGCATCCACACACCCCTCATGTCTACAGCCTGTTACTTTCTGATGGTTGTCCTCTCCTTGCTTAAGCTGCAGCTTTGGATCTCAGGAAAGTGAAATACTGACACTGAAAGAGAAATTCATCTGTGTGATGAGCAGTGATTTGGCATAGAAGCTGTCAAACCTTGGAAGTGTCTCACAACTGCCACAGAATAATGAAAGTGTTCTTTAAAACCCTGTAACAATTGCAGAGTGAGAAAGAAAGTGAAGCTGCCTACACCCTCAGTCCCTGTGTGTGAGCACATGAACCTCTGCTCTGGACTGCACAGCCAGCCTGAGTGGGAACAGGCCCTGCACAGCAACGGCAAAAAGGGACAGGCTCTGTGCTTCCCAATTGCCCTGTGCCAAAGGAAGGCATTACTGGAGCCTTGTTTGGGAGCAGACAGGCAGGAGAACTGCCAGGATCCCAAGTAGCTCCTTGCAGAGGATCAGTCTTGGTCACTCTGTCCCCACCTCTCCAGGGGGCTGGAGCCTCCCACAAGATGAGGCCACCCAAAGACAAGCAAAGGCAGCTTAGGCTGGAGAAAGTCTCAGCTCATTTGAAAATCCACTGACCAGCCCAGAGCACAATTCCAGGCTTTTAGAGAATGCAGTCTACATAACAAACATGCTTTTTCAGGAATCAAAATAAAGATGCACGCAAAGCTTCAAACTCTGCAGAATCCATAAGTACTTGAACTTGCCCACCTGACTGTCAAACAGCAAACACCTTTCTTTACAGACAGGATCTACACAGACTCTGTCCTTGCAATTCCTGAAAAGCTGCTGCCAGTTTCAGTGTTTCAAACTGCCTCACTGCAAGCATTTCTTGACTTTATGAATGATGAAGATTTATATGCTTTAGACACCTGGATATTTCCAGAGGTCACCAGGCAACCTGGATGTTGAGCTCTTGCCAGAACTATGAACATTTGAGGAGTGAGCACAGGCAAGCAAATATTTGAGGTATTTAACCTCCCCCAAAGGTACCAAAGCTAAGCACCCAAGTGACTGAGCACTTGCAGAAACACAAGGTTTTGGGTGGTCACTTGTGTCAGCATGGAGCAGCTATTAAGAAATGTGGGAACATCATCCAAAACCTTTATCTCAGCCTTCAGCGCTTATGAAGGCAGCAAGGCACACCAGGCCTGCAGGGAAGAGCCTGATTAGCCTCAGGGCTTTTAATCACTGCTGTGATTTTATATGAAGTCCAAGTGCAAAGGTGGGGCAGGAGGAGCATTTAGCAGAGTTACATTGAGGCCAGAGAAAATATGAGATTACATTGAGATGGAAGATTGGTATTATCAAATCAATACTGTATAATAAATATAGCAAATGAGTAAATCCAATTAGCTGAGTGGAGCAAGATCAATGTGCTGGTGGAACACAAAGAATGCAAGAGGCTAAAATTAAATGTACCCAAAAGAAAGGAGTAATGAAAACAATAGGCTTTGGTGACTTTTAAAATTTGAAAACTGAACCTGAGCACAGATGTAATCCTGGCATTTTTGGAGCTTTTAACCCAGAGAATGAACAGGGACAAGTTTCTCCACAAGTGAAAACATGACAATGCCAAAATTCTGCTTGTTAAACTGTTTGCTAAATACCTTTGCATTGTAATACACTGACAAGGAATAAAGCCATCCTTGTAACACTGTAGCTACTTGCAAAGCTTATTAACTCCTAGCACAGGCCCCCTCAGTGGATATTCCAGCAGTCGGGTTGAGCAGGGAGCCGTGGAAATAACAGGGAGGAGGTGGCAGCCACGCTAAGAGAACAGCTCACACTGGGGAACAGCAACTTTAGGCAGTTCCCAACACTGGAATGGAAGAGGTGAGCTCACACCCCATCAGCCCATGGCCATGTTTGAACACACGAGCAGCAAAGCAGCCTGCTAAGCAATAATTCCAGGGAAGCACAGAGGAAAAGGAAAACTCTCCCTGAATGGTTGAGGGGAAGCTCATGAAGACTGATTTATGCATGCATGCATTAAAATTCTCTCCACACTGAGCATTTCAGCTTTTAAGTTTCACGTGCAGCTTGAAATCAAGGCAGAAGCCCAAACGCTGGGAAGAACACCATCTCTTCAGAGGATTAGGAATTAAGTTAACTGCACATTAGAGATAAAATAGTGGAGCGCTTCTCTTTATTCTCAATAATAAACCATAAGGCATTGAGCTACACAGCACGATTAACTCCTTTCAACTCCTCCACTACTACTGCTGAGACAGCAATGTGGTACTTGCACAGAAACACTAGAAAAATACAGAGAGATTAGGTTAAAATTAAGCGAATTTAGGGCAGGCAAAAATGCTACAGTGCAACCCAGAAGGGGTAAGTCTCTGTTCCTTGCAGCTTGCAGTGTTACAATGAATTCCTCAAACCCTAAAGTTATTCATGGTTTTAAGTGATCAGCTCTGGGGCTGGATGTGTCACTCTGCATCCCTCCTCTCCTTCCTAACTCCTGAGTCACCTGGGTACTTAAAATACCATCACTGCAGTGGTGCCAGCCAGGCTGCTGACAGGAATGGACTTGGGGAACACAGATGAGGGGTCATCCCCTCCTCCTCTACCAGCTCCATACAGTCTGGAACTCCATGTTTCTGTGATCAGCTTCCCCATTTATAAACTGCTCTTAGAGACATGACAAAATCTCCAAACAGACAACCAAACAATACTTTAGTCTGTGAGATGCAGAGCTACTAAACAAACAGGACACTTTGTCCATTAAACAATCAGCTCAACACATACAAGGTATCATCAGCAAAGCCCATGACTTACCAGACTGTGGGGAATAAAAACACTCTCCACAAGATGGACAAAGCTCTGTCCTCAGTGTGTACCAGCTAGTCTTTGGCTATTCTCTTGATTCAGTGAAATACTAAACTTATTCAGCTGTACCCTGGCGTGGTTTAGGATGGCTGGAGGAAGGGAAGGACCAGAGCAAACCTTCCAGCGCCCTTCCTCCAAGCCAGTTCAGACTTGGAGTTCAGCAGCCTAGGAGCAAACACCTGCAAATTTCCTCCCCTGCCATCACCTTCCACCTGTGGGAGAAGCTCATGTGAAAGCTACTGGTTTGAGCATCCACCAAACCCCACCTCAAACTGCTTCTTTACTGCCCAAAAAAACTGCAACTCTCTAAATCACTGGAAAAACTCTGGACCAAAGCCCATCCTGTTACAGCCCAGCTGTACCCTTGTCTTTGCAGTCTTGGCTGCTCCATACCTGGGCCACCTTTTCCTGAATTACAGAACCTGGCACAGCTGACTCAGACCCAAAACTAAGCAAATCTGAACAATCCCATAGCTCCACGGGCACAGCTGAGGTCACCATGGCACAAAGTGCAGCTGCTGCTCTGGGGTGAAGCACCCTCCTGCTGGGGTAGGCAACAGTTCCCCTTCAGCTCCCATTTCTGCAGCTCTGTGAGCTCCTAAGCACAGCACCAAACCCTTTGAGCCAGGTGTGATGTGCTCAGCCCTCAGCCAGGCACACAGGGCTCTCTGAGGAGCTGGAGCTCTGTGGTGGCCTTTAGGCTTTGCCCCAGCCAGGGCTGAGTGCCACGCACACACTTTCCGTGGGCCAGGCTGGGCCCTGAGGTGTTTGCCACCAAAGCACACAAGGCAGAATTAGAAATGATGAAAATTTTCCAAGAAAACACTGGAAAAAGGCAATGTACCAAAATGAAAATGCTTCCTGGAATATACTCTCTCCCAACAAGAGGGCCCAGCTCCCCATAGACTCTCAGGCTGCAGGGATTTCACAACATCACAGGCAGAGCAGACACATAAATCACCTGAAGGGCTTTTGGTTTAACTCTGCAGTACCAGCCCTAGGAAAGCTGTGTCTACTGAAGCTGGCAGAACTTTCAAATTCAAGGTCTGTGCACCCTTCAGGGAAAATATGAGAAGGGAACCTTTGGTCATAATTCAAAGGAAAATACTCTCAGTAGAAACTTCTTTGGGATCCTCTGGACTGATACATGCCAGCATTTTGGGAACCTGAAAGTCTGGTTACTGCAAAGACCCAGTTCTTGACTTAGCAGTCCAGAGAGGCTTGGCTTGCTCTGGAATACACTCAGGAAAAGTGGAATCCACAGAGAGCTTGAACTCTGCTTCTTGAACCTTGTATGGTCCCAGCTCTCTTTTGCCCTGTTGGCAAATAACCTCAGACTGTGGCCGTGCTGGGGCATTAGAAACTATTACTTCACTTTGGGTAAACATTTCAAAATTACATTTCCTGTTTAGTCTTTAAAAGTTATCAGGAGAATATAATTCTCCACCCAAAAGAGTGATGTTTCCTGTTTACTGTTTTCATGGATCTTCAGGATGGAGATACAATGGATAATATACACGAGGAAATCTGGATAATTAGGCTCATTTTGGTACTGGAAACACTATGTAAATCTGAGAGTCTCTTACTGACCTGCAAAGGCAGATTACAGCCTTTGGTGCCCTTGGCAGACAGCCTGTTCAGCTTTACTGAATCTATCAAAATAGATGATTTTCCCCTAGCTTTTCCCAAAATATATCTAATAAACTTTTCCATACCTGTGACAAATTCAGGAACTCCTGGGATTTCTCTGAAGTTCAGCAATGAGAAAGTTTATGATTACCTTCAACAGGTTTTCAGCTACCTACAGGAAGAAAAGATTCACACCTATCATCAGCCTCTGTCTTTGCAACACTTGCAGGTACAAAAATTCACATTAAAACCACTTTATTTTACAACTCAATTCCTATTAATTTCCTTCAGATCTTCTGTTCATTTCCCACTTAGCCTGTCCTGTGTCCCTTCCTCCAAATCATGATCATCCCCAAACAAAATCCTTCCCCGGCCTAAAGTTATGGCACTGGTTTTGTACACCTATCTTTAGATATTACACAGGTGTTAGCTCTGTATTTGCCAATAGAAAATTGGCAAATCCATCCAAAGAATCCACCCCATCTTCCTGAAGACAGCCACACACCAAAAAGACAAGATAACAGCAAACCGATCTTCCTCTATAGAGACAAAACTCAAATCTAGTATTCTAGATAAAAGAAAACCCTACCATTTTAATCTTAATCATCACACTTTGTCTTTTGTCCCCACCTATACATATCTGTGAGGGCCTTTTGCTATCTTGATGAGTTAAGTGTGAAGTTTCCCTGATGGGATACATTTAAAATGAAAATCAAAAGCATGAATCACCAAGTGCTGTGCTGCAGAGCTGTCTTGTTATTTTTCAGTTGGATTCCCAGGTTTGGCAAAGCGCTGAGCTCACATACCAGAACATTGCAAGGTATACTGGAAGGGAAAGCCAAGGGCATTCCTGGTTTAGCCCTTCAGTGACAGGGAAATTCTGTCCTGCACATTTGGGCAGAAGGTTGCCAAATGGACAGCACAAAAACAAAGCCCAGTTTGATCCCACATCAGTCCAGATGTCAGAATTTTGTAGAAACTCATGTAAATGATCAATTAGACAGAGATCCACCTACCTTATGTGAGATTTACTAGAAATAGACTGTTCTCTGTTTTCTCAAGTAGTCATGGGACTATTCAGAGCAAAGTTTGCTAAGCCAAAGCTGCAGAGGCAGGGAACAAGTTGACAGAGTTTAGAATTAGCAGTGATATAGAGGTCTTGCATTCATTACAGGGTAATTCTTAAAATCCGATGCCCATTTTGACTGTAATCCCTCCAAATTCAAGATAATCTCCAGAATAGATTTACTACATTGCTAATGAGAATTAGAAATTGTAACTGGGGAAAAAAAAAAAAAAAAGAAAAAAGAAACAGCCAAAAAGACCATGATGAAACTTCTCATATAAAATTCCTAATAACAGATGGAAAAGTTTTTTACAAGAGGAAAAGGGGGAGAGTCTTAACAGAGGAAAAAAACAAAGCCACAGATTCTCAATACTCCTCTTAAGACAGATATCAAAACAGAAGCCTCTGGTCCTTTGCTTTGAAATCAAATTTTATAACATGCAATCATCTGAATTAACACACTACAGAACAATACACACTATATTTACCTGCTCACAACTGGTGTGAGAAGAAATTTCATGTCTAATTCCACACGGTCTGGCTGTATTCCCATCATACCAGAGCTCACGAGTCCCACCATCACAGTAAATGTACACAACGATGGGGCACACACAATTTCCAGTTCAAAAATGCTGGAGGTCCTGGTTCTTCCAGCCCAGGTGGAGGATGCAGCCCACTCTGGGTGAGAAATGAGTGACCATTGCCTGTCCCTGCAGTCCTGCTGTCCCCTCAGCCGCCGACTCCGTGTCACAGAATTACAGGATGCAGAGTTCAAGGGGGCCCATCAGGATCATCCAGCTCCTACAGTAAAGTCAAAAACCAGTTACCCTCAGGCTTCAAATATAATTATTTTGGTTACAAAGCATTAGGCTTTAATATGCACTCAGAATTTGGTGAGTTGTAAGGGACCTATAAGGACCAGAGTCCAACTCCTGCCCTGCACAGCACCATCCCCAAGAGTCACTCCATGCCCAGGAGTATTGTCCAAATGTGTCAGGATGGTGCTCAGGAAAAAATACCTTTTTCAACTCAAACCTGTCTAAGAAAACACAACTTAAGTGAAGAAATAAACCACCAAAGGTTTTCCCTTATACCCCAGGATCTTGCTTTCTTTTAAAGTCCAAAGTGTGAAATTACACAGGTTATTGGGGAACAAGCAACAAGGTGAATGCGAGTGACAAAAATTTCAAAAGAGGGAGAGGATTTATAGGGGGTTTCCTTCCCCTTCCTAAACAAGCTTTTTTCCTTTAACTCTTACTTTTAACCAGATTCATGTGGAGTTGCAGCCACGACAGTGACCTCTCCCTGTTGTTCTGCTGTCTCCGGTTCGTCCTTCCCGAGGGCTGAGGGCAGCGGGGCCCAAGGCCTGGGGCCGCCGTTCAGCGGGGCTGGCACAGAAGAACCGCGCTCATGACTCATTTTACAGCAACTAAAGGAACACATGGAAACCCCAGCCTGTCGCACCTGCTCCTTTTCCCACTTCATTTTCCATCACCTCAGGCGACACATGAACTTATAGACGGTGTGGGTTCTTGCCAGCCTGTGCTTCGACTTGCTGCCTTTCTCAGGATGTTTCTCAAGACGCCTTTATCAAAATGAACCCCAGGCTCGCTCTCGCCCGGGCTCTGGCACAGGCAGCGGAGGCGCCGAGGCCTGTGGAGAGAGAGCTCGGGGCGCGGTGCCCGAGGGGCGCCGGCTGCCGCCCCTCCGCGGCCCGGCAGAGGAGAACCCGGCAGAGGAGCTCCCGGCAGGCAGGATCCATCGAGGTTAACCCGGCCCACGCCGATGTCCCAGCCCGCCATCTCCCTCCAGCTGCCGCCCCTCCGCGGCCCGGCAGAGGAGAACCCGGCAGGCAGGTTAATCCGAGGTTAAACCCTCCCAAACGGCCCCAGGCCGATGTCCCAGCCCTCTCCGCAGCCCGGCAGAGGAGCTCCGGGCAGAGGAGCTCCCTGCAGCCGGGTTAAGCCGAGGTTAAACCGGCCAGGCCGGTTTCCCAGGCCGCCATCTCCCTCTAGCGCCGCGGCCGCGCAGCCATCCTGGCGGGCTTTCCCTCTCCCGCACTGCCCTCTGCAGCCCCATCCCGGGCCCTGCCGAGGAGAAGAACCGTAAAATAATATAATATGATATAAAGAGTCCTTACTTATATTATCAGGGGGTCCGTCCGTTCAGGACAGACTGCTCAGGGCAGAGCCACGTCGCTCCCCGATACACCAACACCTCACAGGCCTGGCTGCCTCAACACCAGCGTGGGGTGTCTCTTGTGCATCTGACAAGAATCTCTCGTTTTCTTCTACAAGAATGCCAAATTCGGGCGGTATCAAATTGCGTTAAAGGTGCTCCACCAGTTCCTGCACGCACAGCAGCACCAGCCGTGTTTTGGGCCGGTGTGGGACAGGTGCCCTGAGAGCAGGGCTGGCCCACACGGGCACCAACACCTGCCTGCCCGGCTGCGTTTTCTTAAAGAGATTCTTCAAAGCCAAGGATTAGTGCATTGCTGTAGTAGTCAGTGATGTATTTACTGCTGCAAAGCTCCAGTTGCTCTGTAAGCCACAATAATATAGTTAAGTGGAAAATGAGTAATTTAAAACCATAATGACTATCATAGCATGACTCGCTGACAACAAACCCCAGTGATAATGCTGCGAGGTGGATGAGACGTGTACACCAGGGCTGCCAGTCACAGAATCACAGAATCAGAGAACCACAGAAACAACACAAAATCACAGAATCACAAAAATCAGAGAACGCAGAACCACACAATCACACAATCACAGAATCACAGAACCTCAGAACCACAGAATCACACAACAGAACCACAGAACCACAGAATCACACAACGGAATCACAGAATTGACTAGGTTGGAAAATACCATGGAGATCATTAAGTCCAGCCTGTGTATGACCTGACACCACCTTGTCACCCAGACCATGGCACTAAGTGCCACATCCAGTCCTTTCTTAAATGCCTCTGGGGATGGTGACCCCAGCACCTCTCCAGTCAGGTTGTTCCAATGCCCACTCACTCTTTCTGTGAGGCTCTGCCTTGGGGGCAGGTGCTGCCACAGGGAACCCCCAAGCCTTGGGATGCTGAGGTGCTCCTGCCCTCTCTGGGTGTGCAGATGTGAGCCCCCATGTGCTCAGCACAGTTCCCCACCTCACTGCAGCCCAGATCATGGAAGAGGCTGTTCTTCCCCACTGCAGTGCCTCCCAGGGGAGCAGCACTGGCGCCCGGGTTCTGGCTGTGAGGAGGCAGAGCTCAGTTCTCCTCCGGGCAGCCCCGCGTTCACACCGCAGTACCCTGGGACCAGCTGGGCACTGGCTCCTCTCACACACCCCTGGGCCCCTGCGGGCACAGCACTGTCCAGCACTTGCTGGCAGTGGGGGCACGGCTGGTGTGAGGAGGGGAGAGAGGAAGGCTCCCCCAGCCCCCTCCTCTAGCCAGCCAGCAGCCGTGGGGGCCATGCTCTGCTGCTCCTCGGGCCATGCATCCCTCAGCAGAGTCAGGAGAGCAGCACCAGGGTTGCAGGGTTGGCTCTCCACTCCCATGGCAAGGACAATGAGGGTAGAAAAGGAAAAACTAGAGCCATGCTTTCTGCTGATATGATGCAGACATCTGTGGTGGTTTTCAGTAAACCTTTTTAATCTATGTCCTTAGAAAACCTGGCTTTAATGTCTTTCCCCATCTCCAAATGAAGCAATTCTCTTGCTTAGTCCTTGGCTACTCCTTTCAAAAGCCATGTAATGGGAGAAACAGATGTGCTGAGACATTGAGGAGGTCATAGAATAGAATCATAAAATCTCCTGAGTTGGAAGGGACTCACAAGGATCATTGAGTCCAACTCCTTGAGCTGACGTATACTAGCTCATTCTGAATCTACTGCTTGCTATAGAGAAGCATCTTTTATTCCCTTAACACAAGCACAATGTGCTTTGTTGCTAGACTGTAGCACCATGCAATTTAAACCTAACTCTCCAAAATACAATTGCCTCTATCAAGCTGAATGCTCTGGGTACAGACCACTCCTAGTCCCTTGTATTAAATGTGACAAAGTAAGGCCACTCCTTAGCCTGAGCAGCCTCTGCCACAACACCGCTGGGATTTCTGTCACTTACAAAGGGAACAGGAGAGCTCCTCATGGAGCAGACTCTCTTAAAATAATTTACAGCTGCATTCACCTTGCCCAGAACAGCAGAGCCGTCCCATCTTCCAGCACAGCCTACATGTGTTTTAGGCTCTCTAACCACCCTCTTGTGGTGCTGCTGCAGAACAACATCTTTTTCTAACAGGCTAAACCAAATCCAGTTCTGCTTCACTGTTTTAGGATTAATGGAGACAAAACTTTCCTTTTGGCTGGCAATAACGACATCGTTTGAAACCTCCTCCCCTTTTTTAAAATCAAATTATCTCCAAACACATCATGGTAACCCCAAATACAGAGGCCCCAAAACAGGGACTACTGAAAATACTTAGAAGTTTATACTTGCATTTTTAGTTGTCTGTAAAAGAAAAAAATAAGAAAAAGATTCCAAGCTTTTGATGCTAATGGAATTTCTTCTGCATAAAACACCCCCCACAAAAGACACATTTAATAAACATATTGTGTAGTTGATAGGTAACATCTTTATGCAATGAGCTGATTCAATCCCCGCTTAATTATCTTGTCTTGAAACAAAGATGATTGTACTGGGGGTGGATGGCTCAGTTCCTAGGGCAAAATCCAAGTTTTTCAGTAGAGACATATAAATTCAATAAAGAAAAATGCTGCACTCACAGTGAGTTTCAGTACTGAGCAATATGATGATCAAACAAGCCACATTAGGTGGTAAAATACAGCAAATCTGCCCTTAGTAACCAGGATGACCACAGCCCTTATCAGCTTGAGTCAATACTTGAGCTATTTATCAATAAATAGGTAAAACCCATTCCTTCGCAGTTAAGTTTAGCAGTCTGAGATACCACAAGTTGTTAATGTGGTGGGTTAAAAAGTACTTTCTAAAACCAAAAGAGCAACCCAGAAATTCATCTCCTGCCACCCTTGACTCTGCAATTTGTCTGATTCCGGCTTTTTTCTGTTCTCCAGTGACTCGGGCAGTAACCCAATTGCCCTGGGTGACTCCTGAGATGACTCAGGCAGTAGGTGCCTGGTATTACACTGGTGACTCCATGTTTGGGGTTCCCAGCATCACTTTTCCAGTTTATAAAATGGGGACAATGCTGTACTGAAGTTCGTATTACCAGACCAGCAGAGGAAACATCAGATGGCAGCAAAACAGATGTGTGAGATTGTAGGGTGGCACCTGGATTTTATACTCTTGCTCCTTGCTGGACTGAGCTTTTCCCCTGGTATTGTACCTGACAGCATGTGCATTTGGATGTCCATAAATACCTTTGCTGTATGCAGCCCCACAGTGCACAGATGAGGAGGGGGATATATTTTTTGACCAGAAAATATCTTTGTTCTAATACTGTTTCAGTTGCAAGATACCAGTGGAAAAAGAAAGAGGTGTGACCCCAACAGAAGCCAGCTGGGAACTTCCACCTTGCCCACAGGCATAAAAAGTCCCAGCCCCTCCAACTGCAGACAGGGCAGAGAGAGAACAGTCAGCCCTCACCTGCAGCTCTGGTTTTCCTTGCTAGCAAACGTGGAGTTTTTTATACAGGTTTCCATGGCTAATTCACTGAAGCCTTCAGTTTTAGTATGACTAAAAGAATTTTTGCATTTTAGCTGCAGTGGACAATGCTTGGTTGCCCTGATCAGGGCACCATGAGTGGTGCAAAGGAACAGACAGACTGTGTCCCAAAGAGCTTCATGTAAGGAACAGCCAGGATCGGGCTCTAACAGGCAGCAAGGATCTGACGGCACCGGGACAGCAGCAGGGCAGAAGGCAGTCCCACCACTTGTTTGCATGCATTCTAGCCAGCTGAGTTAGAGGCCAGCCTCCATCCAGAGCTCAGGCAGTCACACTCCAAAGGCAATTCTGACCGTTTAAGCTGGGATCCTGCTCCAGATCACCTTCTGAAGACAAGCACGGGTATAGCCCAAAGCTGGCAGGTGGAGTCCAAAGAAGGAAGGAGGTTTATCCAGGTGGGACTTTAACAAGTCACCATGGCAATAACAACATCCTGAGTAACTGGTCTCTTTGGTCTCTGGACCACTGCTCACTCCTCTTCCTTGCCAGAAAGCAAGCAGTGAGCCAAGGAGCTCCTGTGCAAGTGCAACACGCTGCTGTGACCTGGGTCTGTGCCCTAGTGCCTTTCAGCAGTCACCTGCACGTGTGAAGCCGTAATTAGAGTTCAAATCAGCAAGAACTGTGCTAAACATTTCCTCAACGGGCCACAGCCACAGCAAGTGAAAATACTTGCAGTAAAATCCTCCCCAACGTCCATCTGCCTATCTTCCAGTCCAGCAAGGACTACGGTTTTCATGAGCTCCAACAGGCAAAGGCAAAAAGGAACAACAATGTACAACATCTAGGACTTTTGGAAAAATACCTGCAGTGTTTATTGCTGCCTCTGGTCAGATTTAGCTTTCCTAGGCCATGAAAGATGACAGGACTGGCCAAGAGGGCAGTGGTAAGGTATGAAAAGCAGAAAACCAGGCTGGAGCTGAGCCTTAGTAAGGAAAACCAAAGATCAAAACATACAAAGTTAAAAAAGAAGGGACCAAGCATGGCATAAAATGAACAACATATTGGGAAACAAATGTTAGGACTGTTTCCAAAGATTCCTTTCCTATACACTGTATTTGGCCTCTCAGCTGGTAATAAGAAGCTGCTAAGTGGAAAATTAGTTGGAATTTGGGAAGGTGGGACTTTAAAACCTAAAGCAAAGTCCTGGTTGCTATAAACACACTGAGGGTTTTCTATGATCAAAATCTCACAGAGTCTACAGAATTAATACCCTTATGACTCATTTCATTCCCATAGGTGGTATCTGGCATGGTCTTTAAATGAAATTCCTTCCTTAAACACAAGTGTATTCAAAAATAGAAGATTTAAGACAAATATCCTGAATGGAAAACCCTTCGAAAAAGATCAAGCTGTCTGTACCTGCAAGCTAATATCCCTATATCGAACTTCTGAAAAGCAGTGAATGCACCTGAAGAAGTTTAAAAGCATTAAAAATCTTGTTTCATCTCTTCCTACACCTTTCAGGCATACTCCTCTGAGCATCACCAGTACAAGAAGACTTGACACGTGGATTTTCAAAGGCGTGGAGCACTTAAATTGGCTCGAACTCAAAGGGACTGAAATGCCTCGATGCTTTCTGGGACTCGGGGACTGAGGGCTCATTGGCTTAATTGGGAATTAAGGACCATCAACAAGAGCTTGCTCAGCACCTGGGAGGACAAGGATCATCGTCTGGACAATCAAGGCCACGCTTCTTCCCCCTGCAGACACTGCCAGAGCTGTCAGGCTCCTCTAACAAGGATGAGATGAGCCTGGAAGATGATGCTCTCCATCACACCCTGCCTCGTGGGGCCTCTCTCACTTGCTCCAGTAGTTACATCCTTTGTGGCCATCCAGACCTGCCTGCCTTCAGTAACTTGGGTTTTTAATCATGTGCATCCAGCAGACCAAGATTATGGTCTAATTAAAATCTAATCCAAGTAGGATGTTACTCTATTTTAAAGAATCTGGACAAGCCAGGGATCTGGTCTCCTTTTTGCTTCTTTTTCCCTGATTGCTCTATCGATTTCAATAAGATGGCTTATGGAAGCTTGCCATTTCCTTTACATTTTTAACAGCTACTCCTTCTGAACAAAACCCCACTGGTGGGAAAAAGGACTTCCTCCCCATAGCAACGATGGGGTACTGCACACAAAGAAGCACCTAGCAGTTTAGTTCACATTTTTTAATAACATGGCACAATTTACATTACACAAGTCTTCGCTGAGGAGGAAACATGCTGAAGATTGAGAGCCGCTTCACTTTCTGTTCACATAGGATCTAGAAAGGACTTTATTACATACAGGATAAACAGCAAAAAGGTTTGTATATAACAATCTCTTTACAATACTGAAAGCTACCACTACGGTTCCAGTGTACATATTCCTCAGGGTTGGGACTTTTTTGTATTTTTCCTTTTGTTTGTAAAAAAAAAAAAGAAAAAAAAGAAAAAAAAAAAAAAAAAGAAAAGAAAAAAGAAACACCTCACAACATCTGGAGTTCACAAAAATCTGAAGCTCACAACTAAACCTTCAGTTGACTACTAAAATAGATCTCTGATCATTAGAAACAACTGTTTGTAGTTAACTTTTTTCTTTTTTTTTCTTTTTTTTTGCCAAAACAGGGTAACAACTTCAGATAGCACTTTAATACACTAGAAGACCAATGGAACTAATTTTATTTCATACATATATTTTACAGTCCAGTAGACAAGATATTGAATTCTCTCTGATAAAGTCATATTCTCTCCAAATATTTAGACAAGAAACTTAATGCATTATAAAAAAGTGTTATGAAAAGACAGATTTCAGAAGATTGATGCATATTTTTAAAAAGGACCATGTTCTTCAGGTTATTTCATGTCTTCTATGATTAGGGAACAATAAGGCTGACCTGTAAACTATTCACAGATTTTATTACCAACTGAAATACAAGAAATTCCATTATGAAATCTGCAGCGGAGTTCATTAATTAAACTACTGATCCACAGTGAAAACATATGCATCTTTAGAAAAGTATTTGCTTTCTTGTAGGATTTGTTTCAATGTAGCTAAAAATCACTTAACACAAAAAAATGTGCGTACAGATAAAAATGACACACTGGCAATAAAACCAGACATGAATGGCTATAAGTAGATTTTCTTCACAAAATAAATTTGACATGTTAAGTGACAAAAGTTCTGGAAAATCTCCAGCATTTGATTATTACTGTTTAACCCAGATAAATATGACTGAAACCCAATCTGAAACCCATGACTCCATATCAGTGATCACAGACAGAGCACTAACCCTGACACCATCCAGGGGACACACGAGCCACAGTGACCTCAGCAGCCTGATGCAAGGGTTCACACAGAAAACTACACCTCTGAAGGGCTGTTTCTTCATCAAAACAAGAGAAACAGAATTATATTCCATTATAAATGAGCTTGTTCAGGGAAAATATGACTTTAGTTATGTTGTGTGTTGAAAAGGCTCCTTTGAGTTATAAAGGCTTTTGTGAAAAGCCTTAAAATTCATTGCATAGTTGAAGGGGTTTAGCTGTCTATAACAATATAAGTAACACAGCATAAGCAGACTGTGTTGATCAATATTAAGTTTGCAAATAGCACAGTTTAAGAAGTATTAATGTATTATGTTACTTAATTTTATCTATTTACATTTGTACAAAGTAAAGCTTTCATCTTACCCTTTTTGCATATATGAACCATTAATCCATGAAGCAATCTTTTTACATAAATATCTACAATTGACTTCACTTCTGGTTTGAAAGAGCTTTGTAGGGTTGACATTGGTGGTGGCTTGTTTCTAGTCAAATCACTCAGACTGATGTCTTGTTCTTCAGTTCAAATTTTGAAATTTTTAAATGAGAAATAAAATAGAGTAGGAGACACAAAGAACATATGGACTCGGCTAAAAGATCTGGAAAATTTCAACATATAATATACAAAAAAAATCATTTCAAAATCTTTGCACTCAGGTCTATACATATTGTACAGTGGGTCACATCCCCAGTCTGTATCAATGACTAGTAAGAAGGTCTTTATATTATGTTCATCTACAAGGTTTTTTGAACCTCTTGCTCTGGTTTTCCTTGAGTCTCCCTCTGCTTATCGAGCTTCGATGTCCTTGAGGGTGTGAGAGGGAGGCCTCTCTCTCATCTCTGTGGACAGAGGAGTAGTCCTTCGGGGAGAGCCGGGCCGAGGGCCCAGCGTAGAGATAAGAGGCGGAGGGGCACTGAGAGCTGCTGTGGGAGGAGTTTTATTGAGGAGGCCGTTCTGGTGGCCCGTGGGGGGGCTGACCCGGGGGTAGTGCATGCTGGGCAGGCCTGGCGTCAGCAGCCCAGGGTGGGGCAGGTGCCCGTCCAGGGCGGCGGGGTGCACCGAGTGCAGGCGCGCGTGCTCGTAGTCCTCGCGCAGCAGGTGCAGCCGCTCCCGCTCATCCAGGTGGGCGCCCCGCTCGTGCTCCCGCCGCGGGTCCACCGACAGAGGGTGGTGGTGGTGGTGGTGGTGGTTGTAGTCGTGAGGTTCCCGATCCCTGAATGACCTGTCTGCTTCGTACAACCTCGGCGTGGAGAGGCGATGGAGGGGGTCGTTTCTTAGCAAAAAGTCTCTGCCCAGGGGGTCTCTCCGATGAATATCCAGCTCTCTGTAGGGATCTCTCAAGGGATCTCTCATTGGATCCCAGTGGAAAGAAGGATAGGGGAAGCGTTCTCCACCAGGAATTGGGCTAATTCCCATAAAAGGGGTCATCATGCGAGTCCTGTCCAGGCCACTGATGCTGTTCATGTGATGTATACCAGTCACACCTACAGTCATGGGCATGGACACTAAAGGGCTTGGATGGACGTTGGATGTGGATATAGGTGGTGGCTGATCAGATGACCTATGAGTCTGAGGTCCCTCAGGCTGAACATCGTGGTCTTCCTTGCGCTCTTCCTTCACCTTGACTTCGTTGCTTTTCTTTGGGTTATCATACGCCGGTTCATTCTTCCTGTCGGCCTCGCGGTTGGAAGTGCTGTTGGGCCTGGTGCTCTCCACAACGGGGGGCCTGGCATAGGGGGAAGGAACCCTGGGCATCTGCTTCGACTCTTCCACCACTCGGCTTTCATGGCTCAGGCCTTCTTTCTCCGAAACGTAGTTGTCCTTCACCTTGTGCTCTTCAACGTTAATTTCCTTCCGAGATTCGGAGTGATCCCTCTCTCGTTCTTTGGGTTTCTCTTTTTCTCGACCCTCGGGGTTCAGATGGCTCCTGATCTGCTCACTTGAGCTGCGGTTATGTCCGAGGGAGTTTACTGGATGGATAGGTGCTGGCGAAGGATGGCTGGAGTGTCTTTTCTCAATGCTCTCCCTACAAGAAAGAGAAGTGTGAAATGATGGTATGAGAAGCTCTGCAAAGAAAACAAAGCATCAGAGTGCCTGGCTTTCTACTTGTGGCTTTGCAGAGAGCTGGTGACGTGCACCAGTAAATGCACCGTGCCTTTGGCACGCCCAAAGCTCCAGAAGATCATCCCATCTCTAAACTTGGCCTATTCTGTTATCTCATGGCAGCAGCAGCAGATCTCCAAAGTGCTCTGTGAAGAATCTGATTGAGATCTCAAACACTGAAGTCCACAGAAGGCTCCCATGGGAATCTAGCTCTAGGACATCTATTTCAAGGACAACAGCCTTAAATGTTTGCAAAGAAGAGCAAGAAAAGTGAAAACATTTCATCCAAAAATTTCATTCAAATTACATGGTTAATAGTATTCTACCTACTTCTTCTATTAAGAATACATTAGGGAAAACAGATTACTATTTTTCCAAGTAACTTTTAAAAACATTTCTAGAGCTATGTACTCTACTAATTTCTCTCCTCTATTCTCTTCAAATATCTAGCTTTTCAATTTACTTCAAACTGAGACAAAATCTTTTCAAGTACCACCAGCACTGATGGTACCAACCCAGCTCTCTGACAGGGAGGCACTTCCCTGAGTGTGCAGTGACCCTCAGTGCAAGTGTTTAACAGAGCTGCCCATCACACAGATCTTGTGCCGACCTCCTCAGCAGAGGTGTCTGCCCTGTCCATCCTCCCTTCAGACTGGCTCTGAAAACATCACACCTGGAGCCAGCTGCTCCTCAGATGACCATCCCTTCCCATTTCTAGGGGAAAACAAGGTGAGCAGGACAGGGCCATTGCTACCAAGTCAAAAAATACTGTGAATTCATTCCATCTTTCAAACCTAGTTATGGGGCACAAAAGATTGGGAAATTATTGTCTGGCAGGGAACAAAAATTCAAATATGGAAATGGGCTCCATATCAATTATTTTCAGGAAGTAGTGTTGACCAGGAATTGTTATGGGCAACGCTAAGTGCAAAAGCTCTCCCATTTAAAAGTAATCAAATTCACAAGGTGAATCTAATCCCTCAGTTCCAATCATTTTAACTTCTTAATAATTTCAATTGACCTCTGAGCTGGAGTCTCTCCATAAAGACAGCTCCACATATTCAGTGCTGGACACATGCTGTTTGCTGAGCATGGACATTCTGTGGGACAAGGGACAATGTGCTGTTAAAGGCAAACATTATTGATGGCCAGAAACTAAAACACAAGTTCCACTTCAACATAAGAAAGAACTTCTTTCCATCGAGGGTGGCAGAGCACTGGAACGGGATGCCCAGGGGGATCTCTCTGAAGACAAAACCTATCTGGCACATTCTGGTGTCACCTGCTCTGGGTGGCCCTTCCTTGGCAGGGGCTGCAGTGGATGATCTCCAGGGGTCCCTCCCAGGGCCAGCCATTCTGGGATTCTGTGGGGATGGGAAGCAGTGAGGCCTGCCCTCAGCTCCAGCTGACATTGTGTCTCTGGGTGTCCCTGGAAGGCAGGTGACATCTGGGCAAGGTGAGCAGCACTGCCTGCTGAAGGGCAGCTTGGAGGGTGACTCCAAGGTGAACACTTGCTCCTTCACCTGTACCATCTTTGCCACCTACTTGTTTTGCTGAACTGTGTAAGATTTGTACCTCTAGGTACTTCTGGACAGTGAAACTGCAGCAAATGCAGAAAAAAATGCCTGGGAGAAGGAAACTCTCATTCTAATGTCACCAGGTGCATCTTTTGCTGTGTGTAGATTGAACTGTTGAAACTGTCATTTCATGGGCCAAGTCTGAGAGACCTCCAAAGTCCAGAATGTGAAAAATGTCTTGTAAAACACTTGGAAGACAAAGCATCTGATAGCAGCCCTGCCTCATCTGCACTGTCCAGAACTTCACTGCTTGGATCACGTGCTGCCTTCATTCAGTGGGGCTTGAATCAGGGAAATCACATCCTGGCTCTAATTTCCCTCCACTTGCTTTCCACCAAGAGTTGAGGCATTTGATTTAACAGCTTCCAGATCTGGACACAGGGAGTCCAAGTCAAGGCCCTCCAGTGATGGATTCTCAACCTGAAGGTTTGATTCTTTTACTTTGCTGGGAAAACACTGGCTTGTGGGCTCTGCAATACCTAATCTTTTATTTATTTTGCTCAGAGTTCAGAGGGTACCCTGAATTGTTTTATTTCCCTAGGAAAGCTCATTCGGTCCTTTTGTTGATATTTAATCAATTTTCCATAAAACTGATGTACTTTAAATGACATATAATATTTAGAGAAAAGAACAGCTGTTTTCTGTAATTAAGGAGAAATATATGTGCCAGCAAAATGACAAATTCCTTTGCCAATATCATTGTATTCAATGACAATGCTGGTAACATCTCAAAAGGCTCCTGATTACTCAGCTGATTTCAGTGAACTGCACATAGTCCAGTGGACAGAGAAGGAATAACATTTTAATCCTCAAATTTGTCAAGAGCTCCTTAGGTTGATAATATGAGAACAGCTCTAAGCCACTGCCTCCACAAAGAAGAAACTTAAAATCACATTATCCAATTAACTTATCAAGTAAGAGAAGTTCTGAGGCTGTGTGCTACACTGAAAAATACTAAATTTCTTATGCTGAGGTGTGTGCCTCATTCATATTGATTGAAAGATCAACAGATTCTTGGTTGGTTTAATGCTCTAGGATTGCAGACCCTTAAATGACATTATGATTATACTCCAAGTGTTCAGTGACATCTTTTAAACAAAACAAAGCTGAGAAAGAATCCTGCTTTTCACATTTGCTATTTGTACTGATTTTTTTTTTCATAATGTTGGGTGGAATAAAAGTCTTTTTAATAAACACTCCACAACTGCAATCAATCCCAGAATCCCCTGAGTTGGAATGCAATATTCCAGGAGCAATCCCTCCCAGCCAGGACAGGGTCTCTGCTGCAGTTCTGTCCTCCCTGGGCTGTCTGGAGGGCCCCACCTCTCTCAGCCTGGCTGAGAGGGGCTGTGGTGCACAGGCCATGCTCCAAGGGGAGCCACCAGGGATCCCCAGCCCATCCAACACCAACCCAAGGTGGGCTCAGAGGGACCTTTCCACTGCAGCAGGAGTTGAGGGCAATGCTTTTGGCCACCTGGGCCATTTCTGGGTTGGTAAGGTTAGACCCTTGATGACCAGATGATTTTGAGATGAAATGAAACCCAGGGGTGTGACTCCCAGCTCTTCCTGCTTGGGCAAATTCATTTCAAATAGATAACAGAGCTTGGAACCTCAACTAGAAAGGTCTGTGCTCACCCCACTGGGTGCCAGTGAATGTTAAGGAAGAGGTGTGAGAGGGTCTCAACTCCTCAGACATTCTCCCCACAGGGAGCTCTGGGAAGGGATTCTCAGCCTCTCCTCCAAGAGGCCACAGTGTGACCATGCTGCAAAGTGCCACTGCCAGCCCCCCGAGCTGGGCACAGAGCAGCTCTGCAGGGGGGAGACCTCAACTGCACTCACTGCAAGCTGGAATTGTGCACAAGGATGAGAGATGGATGATGCTTACTGCTGAACTCTCAAATTACTGAAAAGAAGTATGTTCTGAGCTATGATATGGAGTTCAGGCAATACCAAAGCAGCTTGCAAGGAATGTTTTTCAGTAAGGGATTTTCTTCAACAGAACACTTCATGAGAAAACAACAAAGCAGCAACCAAAATAATTACATAATTCTACAGACTACCCAGATCATAGTAACTAAAACACTTTGCCATTCAAGCCAGTAAAGTTACTCACATGCTTAAACCTTTTGCAGGACAGAAAACCCAATTTGTAACAGCAATTTCTTTTGAAGCATTAACATCAGACATGAAAATAATGAAGCTATGCTATCAAACAGAAAATATTCCAAATGGAAAATGTAGGTGAAAAGATCTGTAGTTCGCCTTTCTTATAGAACAAGGTAGAAAAGCTGTCACATGTAGTTTTAGAATATCTAATGTGTTAGCATAACTTCTTTCAGAAAAGGCGACTAATGAGTATCTTTGGGTTAGTGACAGAGAAGCCAGAAAAGCACAACTCCTAAATAATCTTTTAGGTTAAAATATTAGAAACAAATAGCCATTATGTAGTAAAGTAATGTGCAAACTTAACAGGAAAGCCATCAAGACACAACTGAAAAAGCTGAAATCAGCCTCGCCACATTTTTCAAGGAAGGCACGACACTTGCTGAATGGCAAATTCTTATAAATTTGGTACTTCAATGTTAAGAGGAATTGTTACTGCGTTAACTGAATAATGGGAACAGTCCTGACAAAAAAAATAAATATGACCAGGTTTTACTTTCCATTAACCCTTCCCAGCCTGGGCATGTGAGCATGCAAGTCCATGTAAAACACTGAACAGAAACTGTGCTCGAAGGTGTGTTGACAGCAGTGCAAGTGTGGGGGCTTTTTGAGGGGAAAGAAGGTGCTTTTCATGAACTGCATGCTCTGAAGCTTGCTATGGTTTTGGCACATGACATTCCTGGTGCATTTTAGTGTTCTCATCTCACATCTTTAGCACTGGGCCCTCTGGTCATGCCATTTTTTGAGAAGGGAGGAAATGTTACTTTTTTTGCAGACAAGGTCTGATTTACAAAGTTATTTAAGTATTCGAAGGCGCAGATAAGCATCTGGTGGACTTCAGAATCCTTTTTTCTATCCTGTCAGGCACTATCTCCATGTCAACCCTTCAAGAGACCTACGACAATGCGACCCACAAAGTAACAGTGGGTGGGTGTGATTCTATTCCGACTTGACACTGCCTGAACTGTGCTCCAGCAAAGCTCCTTCAGGTGAAGTGTGCAGTGCAAGTGGGAAGAGAAACCTTGCAGAGGGGAACACCTGAGCTGGAAACCTGCCTCTTCCGTGGTGCCACCCTGGGGACAGCTCCAGGTGTGCCTCTGGCAAAGCTCTGGGTTCACAACCTGCCAGGCTGGGGAGGGTTAAAAGCAGAACGGAGCCCCAAGCTTTGAACTAGACAATTCTTGGAAGTGTTCTTTCGTACCTTTCTTTGTCATCTTTACTAACAGATGAGTCTCGTTTATCTACATCTCTATCTCTGTCATGAGCTGCAGCAGATGAACTGCGCTCCAGCTCTCCTGGCTTCAGCCAGGGCGGAGGGGTCGGGAACGAAGGAGGAGTTCGGTGCAGTCGGTTCCAGGGCTCGTGAGGGTTGCTAAAGCTCTGCATACTGGGGCCATCCTTGTGGCCGAACATTGAGTTGGGTGCTGAAATGGTGAAGTGGAAAACAAAAAGGTTTAAGAAAAAGGTATGCTCTAGTGAAGGTACTTACCAAAACAACTTTTACAGCACTCAGAGTTAAAATGAATACATATTATTGGGAGCTGGAAAAGGAAAGGAAATTAACAGAGATTCATTAGAGGGTCTCATTCCTAAAAATGGGCAGGCATCTGACAGCTCTTTTAATTGGAAAGGGAAATGCTGTGGATAAAATTGACAAGGGATGAAGGAGTAAGGTAAAAGTGACAATGATCCTTATTCCAAATGTTTTGGAGACATCAGGAAATGACTGTTACAGGGACTATAAATAATGGGACTTGTTGCATTTGATCCTGAACCAAAATAAAATGTGACCGAAATCATGCCAGATTTGAAGTATGAAGAAAGAGAGTGACTTTTAAAAGGATGATTTTCTGTGATTGGGTAAATTTAGAGAAATGTTGATGATCCTGGACTAGTAAATGCAGATTAGTGATCTTTTCCAGGCACATGGCCTTGATTACTGGTGAGAAAAAAAAAAAAAAAAAATGTCTCCATCCACAACTCCCTAGCTGCACACATTATTTACTTCCAAACATGCAACAAAACCGTGGGAAATTTCACAAACACGCAAAGGCTTTTTTTTTTTTTTTTTTTTTTTTTTTTTTTTTTTTTTTTTTAAATGAACAATGTAATGGTCACACTTAGCACTAGGCTGAACCGAAACGATTAAGTAATTAACAAAAAACCATTTACTGCCGAGTGGAAATGTCGCTTTGCAAATTCCCATCTCTTAGTGGCAGGGGCTGCACGAAGCAGCCCCAGGGAGGCTGGGCAGCCCCCGCTGGCCCTGTGACCCGTGCCGGTACTCACTGACTGTGGCGTTCCCGAGCCCCCCGAAGGCGTTGCTGCCCACTGCGGTGAGGCCGCTGAACGACGCCGGCCGGTTGAAGGGCTCTGCAAAGCAACACAAACAGCTGAAAGCCCCGGGGCTGCCGCTTCCCATCAGCACCACTCGGACACCCGCCCACCCCCAGCAGGGTTCTGAGGGGCTGGGACACAGAACACTGCCTTGTTCCTGGCCATACCCGCGGCATCATCTACTAAAAAACTCCCTCAGTGAAAATCAAGATGTTAGAAAGGACATGATGCTTCATTTGAAACCTGCAAACATCTCTGGTTTTACTTCCTTTTATTTCCTTCCTCAGGAAATGTCCCTTGCTACTCAGACTATCATTAACTCTGGCAACTGTGCTCCAAACACCTTCAGGCCATGTCTCCTAAAGCAAAGCCAGGGTATAAATAAAATGTCCTGTTCCACTGACATGCCATGCTGGCCTGAGCATTCTGTGATTCCCTTGGTGTTTATTGCTAATACCACACAAAAATCTAGCATGGACTGGAACAATTTTTTTAGTTAATGCATGCAGGCAACAGGAAAATCGTATAAAGCAAATCCCCCTTTTATTTTGGAGCAGTCTAACAATTTTGATGAAGTCACTTCTGATAAATACTAGCACAGAGAAAAAGAAGCCCAAAGCCAGCATTTTCCATAGGCAGCAAAGTGTAGAATGGTAAACCTGCATTGTCTGTTTCCTGTAACAGTATGGTGACCCTCCCAAATCCTTCCCCATGCAAAATAAAATAAAGTCATGGTCTTGGATGTTCCCATAAGGAGCAGATCACTTTATTACAAAAGCAGAAGTTACAAAGGAAAATAACGATATCTGGTAACTTGGGCAGTTCTGGTTTTAAATGTGTATTCTCTAATTTTCATTAACTGACACATGAAGTCAGATCACAAGATTTTAAAGCTGTTTCCTATTCACTTTACCTGAAATACAGATATCTAAGTAGGAGTTAGGAAAACAAACATCTCTGTGATGTGAAGCTTTACCCTTAAGGCATTTTTCAGACTGGTTTTAAGCATAACTCCAATGAAACCCAGCCACCCTGTCACTCTGCTACTCTAATGTCCAGAAGTATTTCAAAACACACTGTCAGTGACACTTCTCTGTGAATTTAGAACTTCTGCCTGGGTAAAACAGTTAAAATATACCATTTGTAAAGGCCAATAAGCAGAATACTCAGTGTCTCCACCCAGGAAGTCTGTAATTTCTCAGTGCTCAATGTCTGAGTTGTGTTCCCAAGGAGCTGAGAGAGGACGTACCTAGGTGAGCAGCTGGGTTGAGGAAGTTGCTGTGGTGGGGTGGTGGGCCAAAAGGGGTCCCAGCTGGATGCCCCCCACCTGCCAAAACAAAGCAAAAGGGGTCAGTTCCCAGCAAAGGTGCAGAGAGGGACTGGCTGTGCTCTGGGCTGTCCCTTCTCTAACAGCTCAATGTCAGAACACTGGCACTGCTGTGCCCTGAGGGGGACTCACAGGATCCTGTGCAAAGGGCAGCTGCTCTTCCAAACAGAAATACCACCCAGTTAGAGGATAAGGGATGCAGGGGAATGAATGATGGAATTCCTGTGAAATACACCTTATCTCCACAACACATCAGACATCACTCTGTGAGGAAATGTTCCTTCATTTACTACCTGTGCAGTGTTTCAGCAGGTTGGGCTTTTTATAAAAGTATACAGATTAATTTTAAAATATTTCTCAAATAGACTAATAGCCCCTGGCATGTCTTGCAGAGAGTTCATAAGCCAAAGCATATGGGAAATTCATGGCAAGGATTAGCATTTTAATGAGCAAGGAGCAAGAAGAGGATTTCACTTTCAGTACTCACTGGCTGTGGAGAAGAGCGTTGAGGGCCGAGCCAGGTCATGGGGGTGGTGGATGGCTCCAAAAAGGCTGGGGCCTGGTGGCCTGCTCAGAAATTCTGGTTTCAGGCCAAAGTCCAGCTTGTGTGGATCAGACTGCATCTGTTTCTGAAATGGAAAACAGGACTTGGAAGAGACTGTCTGAAAAGGTAACAGCAAAAGGCACTTCCAGAATGATGTGGGTCTGAGCAGTTCATTCACACTGATGTTTTAACAAGAACACTGGGTTTTGGGACCCCGAGCACGGGTGCACAGCTGTTTTCCTGGAAGGGAGTTCTAAGGCCAAGAGGGAAAAACTCAGGCTCCTGCATACTTCCTGCTAATTTCACCAATGTTTTCACATATGCTCACACCCAGCCCTCCAGGGTGTTCAGCAGAGAGCTGCCTTCAACAACAAACATCAAACTCTCTGAAGAGGCCTCAGACACTTGCTGAGCTGAAAGGATCCCACAATAATAAATGGGGATGTGCCCTTGGCCCTGGTCCCAGCTGGGCAGAGGCATTAAAAACCAGACAGGGACACTAGAACCACTCATTTCCAAGGGAAAGCTGCCACCAAGCAGTGCTGGCAGCAGAGCATCCTCCAGTGCCCCTCAGGCTGCAATGAGGGGCTGAAAGGAACCAGAGTGTAGAGCAGGAGTTCTTGAGTCCCACTCTGGCATCTCACACTCCACTCTCGAAGTTCAGCATGCCTTTATTTACATGTGTTAGAGTCAGCAGCCTCCCTTTAGAGAGGGGAATTTGCTGAGGCAGCTGTATTGTGAGAGGTAAGTGGATGAAGGACGGGCTCTTCTTTGTGCCACATCCTTGTTTCCGTGGTGCCTCCTTCAGTAGTTTTATAGAATTAAGAAAGAAAACCAAATTCCCAATTACCTGTGCTGCCAGAATTCCCTAAATGCAGATTGCTGATTGATTGTGCAGGGCAGCTGAAAGGATTTATAAATGGGTAACATGGAACCAAGAGGTCTTACCAGTAGTTCTGGAGCAGGCTGTGCTTTATAAAGCAGTATTTAATACTGTGCCAGCCCCAAGTACAGACTATTACAATGATACAAATATGCATGTTAAAAAGTTACGATCAAATTAATGTGCATGCCTTGTAGCTGTTTTTCAAGTGCTGTGTGTAGTCATGAGAACAAAAAAAAAAAAAAAAAAAAGAAAACAAGAAATAAAAAAAGGAAACAAAGGCATTATATATGTCTGGAGATAATGGCCTGCAAAAATACTGAAATTGCAAAGGTGGCCAAGTCAAGGTCCTGTCTTTTAAAGAAGTAACACTGAAGTGCTTTAATAGTTAAAAGGAGTTCAGAAAATACAAATGCCTCAGTTGAAGCCTGTGTGCCAGATTTTTATGCAGTGAACTCTTTTTATTCTTTTTTAACAACCAAGTTATAAACCCCTGACAGGCATTACTCAGAATAGCAAAAGCTGGCTGAAGCTTTAATTGCAGCCATATGAATGGCACTGCTCTAAATAACGAACAAATCCCCTGTCTGAAGAGGAACAGGAATACCAGGGTTGTGTTAAAAGATTTCTGAATGTGTTGGTTTACCTTAAAATAGTACCAGGGAAATGGTCAGATTTCTTTTCTCCCCAGCTGCTGTTCAGGAGAGCAGCCCCTCGATGCCAATCCTTCCTAATGTATTTCCAGAAAATGTGTAACACCTGAGCGTGGTGCCCACGAAAATCAATGTAAATGTCTGCAGTGCTCTCAGATCAGGCTGTAAGGCCTTTCCTAAAGGAGAGAGGCCCAATTATGGAGCATAAATCCTCTCCTGAGCAGTGGGCAGTGTAAGGAGGGTGTAAATGTGCTCTGTGCCCTGAGCTGCTGTGCAGCCCTGTTGAATCCCTGCGGCGTGCAGAGGTTACCCAGGTCTTGCTGCAGAGGCACAGGCAGCCAAACAGCATCCACAGCCACATGCAATTTTTCCTGAGGTCAGGAAGGTTGTGTTTTAAAGTTTCCCATCATGTCTGCTCCTTCAGTGCCTGCTGCTGCCCTCTGCAAGCAATTACGAGGCCAGATCGTTAGTGGCAGCAGTCCTGTGACACTGCATGCCAACTGGAAATCTACCCTTTTGATTCCCTGCTCTGTGGTCAGGCAGCATCTTCAGCTTGTGGAGAAGAAAAGGCACCTTCACAACCATGGGAGTGAGTGTAAGGAGGAGAAATTGTCCTGTATGAGCCTTCAGGCAGAGATTCCCTCTTTGTGGGTACATGAGGAGAAGGACACGGTTCCCTGGGGACACCCCAACTCTCCCAACTGACCAGACACTCTTCTCAATTATTCTTAAAAATATCATCATGCACAGCCTCAAAAACTAAAGCAACATCCTTTCATGTGCTTTTGGGCTTTATTCTTTCCCTTTTTTTTTTTTTTTTTTTTTTTTTTTTTTAATATGCAAGGTTAAAGAAATGGCTGCATGAAAATGGCATTTACTGTGAGTTATAAATATACTGGTTTGACCTCTCTCTGAATATCAAATCAAGGAAGATTCAAAGGACAGAGATAGCATGGGAATAATAATTTCATTTCAAGAAAATACCTTTTCAATAAAATGAAAAAAAAAAAAGGACATATAACTCTCTAGGTCTGTAATCTTGTCTTTTTTGATAATGGAAAGATGAATGAAGATCACTAGCAGGGGAAACATAGAAAGCAGAGAAGAGAGATATGTCTACTGCAGCAAATTAACCTGTCAACCCTGTTTAAAAGGGTTATTTTTAAACTCTATTAGCTGCAGGTTTCATAGCTGTTCAACATCGTCATATTCTTATAGCACAACCCTACACAATTCAAGTGCATACACAGACTGCAAAGTGCTAATGATTCCCTGGTAGTTTTAGTTTCTAACACAAGCTATTGATTCCTGAAGTATGAGCAGTGAAGAACAGCAACTATTCCTGACTTCCTGAAAAACTTTAGGAGCAATGCAAGGTTTTCAAGTGGAGTACAGTGAAAATACCATAAAGGGAAAGAAACTTTCCCAGAATCCACGTGCAATGGAAATTCAGTTACAATAAGAATGGAAAACTGCCCATTTGCCTTCACCCTTCAAGTCTCAGAGCTTGAAAAATAATTAAGACAGCATTTCATTCCCTATCCTTCAGTGCCATCATTCCCTGAGAGGCTGTGCTTGCCTGGGCAATCCAGACACATCCAGGTGCCACCCTGCAGCCATGAGGGGCTGTGAAGGAAGGCTGAGGGGAGCCTGTGCAGCCACACTGGACAAAGCATCCTAGGCACAGGAGAAATCTTCCTGTGCCCTCTCCTGCCCCTGAACATTAATAAGAGAAGTGGATGCACATGCCTAGTGTCTCCAGAAAAAAGTCCCGCTTGATACATTTGTGTCCTCAGCCATGAATAAATAAATCAAAGCCACCTTTAGCTCACCTCCATTTCCCCCCTCCTAGCTACAAAGCTGTAGCTATTGCCCAGGACCTGCTGCCCTGGCTCCAGCACATCCCAGACACTCTGCTGGGACTTGGCCTTTAGCATTTTATCCTTACACCAACTCCAGAAACAAGGCTTCTTCTGCTCAATGCTCTGTGTGACACTTTCCCAAGGCACTGGCCATGTCACAGGAGTGTCCAGGTGAGAGCCAACCCCTCCTCTCTGAGCTCTGCTCTGTGCCCTCCCCCCAGTCCAGGCTGCCCAGGCACTGACCTTGACTTTCTGTTGGTGATGGTAGATCTGCCAGGCGATGTGAACGTGCATAGCACACCACTTGCCAGGTTTCTGGAAAAGCAAGACATGAATCAGTAACTTTTAAAAACCTGTGATGCTTTATTCTATTTCTAGAAAAAAACAGACCCTGAGCCCTGTCTGGTTTGGTCTGGGGGATCCCCACACCAAGACAACTGAAAGCAAAGGGTTCCCTCTCCATCCTTCAGGAAAACCAGAAATGGAAGGACTTGTCCCTTGCTAGGGAATTTATGTGGCTATCCATGCATGCTCCAGTTGGACACACTCCTGTAATCCTCTGATGCCACTGGCTGAGAGTGCAGCTTGTGCTGCTGAAAGCTGTGAAGCTGTGTCCCAGTCAGCAGCTGCCCTGCACAGCTGGACTGTTCACAGCTGCACACTCAGGTCATTTCCACAAATGCTAGGATTGGCATTTCCACCAAAAGATGAAAATGGAAGTGGTTTAAAAGGTCTCTCTGGTTTTCAAAATTCACCTGGCTCCCTCACGTAATTGTTGGTCCGTCCCTCTGAGAATTCAGCTGTGAATGTGCTGAAAACCCTGGAGGTCACCCAGTTCCCCTGCCTGGGGGGGGCTTTGCATCCTCCCTGTCCCCCTGAGTCACAGCGAGAGAGAGGGAGGCAAGAACCAGAGAGATTGTTAGGCCTCCTGTTGAGTTTATACTCCATTTCCAGCACAGCTGGAAACTGTCTGAAAAACACTCATTTGAGAGATACTTTCTCCAATTTTGTTACTTAGAAGTCTGCAGTTACCTACACAAGTAATGACTCCTGCAGATTTAAAAATTATCACAGGAATTCAAGAGTCTCCTTAAGCTACCTGTGAATTACATGTTTCACAAACTATGGCACATGGTCTGCCTTCTATTTCTAGCTGTGTATCACCCAACAATTAAATCATAAAAAAATAAACTTTATCTCACAGACATACTACCCCAAACTCAAGCCTTTTGCTATTTGCAAAAACTGGCTGTGCTGGTGATTTAGTAAGTCCACTAAATCAAAATCTAGACCTTTTTCTTGAATATAATGAAAAATTAACAAAAACCCCTTTTGGGTGAGTGATGGACTGGATCTTTAGATTCTTATTTCTAAAATATTTTATGTTTGAAGTGGATTGTCTGTCTACAGTGGACAGTGAGATAACTGAGTGGGACATACTACACTGAAAGCACACAATAAAATAATAAAGCAAACTCTTTCAGAGTATAGTGAAAAAACAGGGAATCACTGCCAGGATCTCCAGGATTTGCCTCAGGAAACCATGATGGAAGGATCATCAATATTTAACCTCAAGTATTCACGAGAGGGTTGCAGGAGAAGAGCAAAACTTCCGACTGTGAAACTGTCCTTGAGTGATCAGGAGCTGCAGGAGTGCCTGTGCTCTCCCCAAAAGCAGGGCAGAACTGCCCAGGTGTCACTTGGCAGCTCTCATTCGGAATTATTCTGTGCTGCAACCTGGTGGGACTGAGCCAAGCTTGACAAACGGGAGCACAGGAAGATCTCTTACCCTCAACATGGGCCTGAACGGATCTGTCAACTGTGAAGAAGAAATGACAGCTTGGTTACACACCTGTCACTCAAACAATTGCTCTAATTAACAAATCTGTATTGCTTCATTAAGAGACGAAATTAAAATGTTAGAATTTTACTTTCAAATGAAGCCCTTTTGGATAATAATTAGTCCTGAGCCTCCATCTCCGTGCTGTCCCCTCCCCCTGGCTGTGGCACCTGAGTGGTGATGAGCAGCTCCAGCAGGCTCACACAGAGCTCTGGCCCCTGGCAGCAGCAGCAATTTGTTGATTGAATGCTGCAGAAAGGGCTGGTTAACTGCACTGATGGACGCACAGCTCTGTCCTTTGGGCAGACCCCTGCTCTCATCTTTCAGAGCTCCTCAGCTCATGGCATGGCTAGATAATGGACAGGGCTCGACCCCACGGAGGGCAGGGGTGGCTGCAGTGGGGTGTCAGCCCTGCCTGCACACCAGCACTGTGCCCACCCACCAGCCAGGGTCAGGGCCTTGTGCCTCACTGCTGCCCGAGCCCTTCTCTGCCATAAACGGGCTTTGCCTTAATTATTTTCACACTGAAACAGATGTTAGTAAACAGGGCCCATAAAAAAACCCCAATTTTCTCATTTTTATTTTTGATGTGGCCTGTTGGGGGTTTTTTTGGAGTAGATTATTTTCTTATTCCCCCTTTTTTGCTCATATTTCATCAATAAATGCTGGGAAATAATTCAATTTATTGGTATTGCTCATTTGTTTTGGATTTTCTGTTTTGAAATGCTATACTAAAGGAGATTTATAGGTGCAGAAGGTACTTAGCAGACGCAGTGATGGCACAATGCATCATCTTGAAATAATCGAAACTCACTCCCAGTTGAAAGGGAACATAAAGCTAAATGACTTCCTGATGGGAGGCTCTGGTTATCTCTGCACTTAGATAAACAAACAGAAATGTGGTTCCTCTTGGTCTAAAGCTCAACCTCAGCTCCACTGCTGAGCAACCCAAAGTACTGGAACTTGGCCCAGTGCAAAGACACCACATCTGGAAGCTCAGCCATGCCACAACTCGGAATTTTAGGGAGAGCTCCTCAGTGCTTTTGTCTGAGAGTTCTGCTAAAAGTATTTGGGTGTGAAGTTCCTCATGGAAATAATGGCCACGAATTCAAACATACCAACATCCCTTGGGCAGAGGGACAAAGTGCTGAGGCAATAAATGCTGTTCACATCCGCTGGAACTCAGAAATCCAGAGGCACCAAGTGATCAATAAAGTGCATCCGTATTTCACTGGGGCAATCAATGCTACAGTAACCCAGGGAATAGCTGTCATTACCCACATTAAAAACAATTACAGAGTACAAACACAAATCTTGGGGAGGTTTGTACATTTTCTACTCTGAATTGGACTTTTATGCCTTTACCCCTGGGCCTGGGGAGAGACAGCTGCCAGTAAGGACAGAGCTCTGCCATTGCACAGGGGTTGTTTTAAATGTTCCCACAGAACTTCTGCAGCTCTCCCTGATGAAACAGCTCAGACAACTTTGTTTTTAGGGTGTTAATTTGGACACACTGAAGATGACAGCTCTAGCATTCAAGGTTTTCAGGAGGAACAGATATACTTCAGAAAAAGAAAACAATTTTTACAGACCCGTGGATCCTTCTGTAGAAGGGTATGTGGGACTGTTCCAGGTCTGGCTGCAACATCAATAGGATTGGAAGTCTGCAAATTCCACAAGGAAAGACAACATTAATGAGCTGCACAACAGTAACAATGCCTAGAAGCATCAGAATGTGCAAAATAATAGTTCTTTATCATTACATTGTCTAAGCAATGGAGATAAACTTTTTATAAAGGAAAGGAGAACCATTATAATCCAGTCAGTAATATGAGTATTATCATCTCCATATCCACACTTTGACTGTCCACCAACTTCCCATTACTTTAATCAAAACCACTGAGGGAACAGTGACTGTTTAAACTGGAAAATCTAATGTGAAAAACCTGATTAAGAACACATTTATGACACAGCATCAAAAACAGCATTTGGAGGACCCAGCCCCTGTTCTGCTGATTATCAGTGATGCACTCAGCACACAGAGTATCACTGCACAAGGACTCAACTCCATCCACAGGGACTGCCTCAATATGGACATCAGCAAAACATCCAGTTGGAAAAAAATTAAAGCCCTTCCCATTATTTGACTGTAAATAGTCAGTTAATAAAATGCAGTTTTGTGGGGAAAAAAAACCAAACCAAAAAACCCAAACCAACCCCCCTACATTTAGATGGAGCTTGTTCCTATGTCAAAATGAAGAAAATAGAAATCAGCTCCAGCATAACTAACAATTAAATAAGAGAGTTGTTAACAGTCTGATTACCATACAGACGAAGAATCCCACTAATGAACTGCAATTTACATATTCAGTCATTAGAGTGGATGGGCCAATTTAAGGAAGAAGGTGTCTCCTCTGCAGAAATTCCACTCCTGATTTCAGTCTTTAGCTGCAAAAACTATCCTCCCACTGATAAATAAAGAGTGACTCCATGAAAACAAAAGAGAAAAGCCCTGAACTTGGCCACATTTCTGTCCCCCAGACATCACCCATGAGGAGAGCCAAATCACTGTTCAGCACTGTGCTGGAACTGGGAGGCAATTATGGAAATGAGTAAACAATAATGAGTACCATTTCTTAAAATCTTGATTATTACATGACCTTTCCTTAATGCACACTATCTTAGAACTAATTATATTGCTTCTAAAGTTAACTATGCCTTTATATGAATTTAAAAAAAATGTTTTTAAATGTATCTGAACCTAACAAGAAATAACTTCTCTTTGTGGTAAATTTGGAAAAAGGCAATTGTCCCTTGTGGACTGAAGCTGTAAGTCAGAGCTCAGCTGCTCCAGGATTTGAACCCCCTGCTGACCCCAGCCCTGCCCTGGCTCCCAGGGTGAATCTGAGCAGTACCAGGTAATTCCTGTCTTACCTTGGGTTGGAAAGCTCCCTGCAGCGAGCCAAAGGGGCCGGTGGGAGGGATCATGGGAGGAATCCCTGATACAGCTGGAGGATAGGAGTGAAACAGCTGCAACAGAAAGAGAGGAACATCAACACGGGGCCACCCACAGCACAGGCAGCTGAGGAGGACACAGAGAGCATTCCTGCAGAAGAGGAGGAAAATGTTACATGGAGAAAACTGAGAAGCACTGAAGTGATCTCACTGCAACAATGTTAGTTAAAGCAGTCGATGGGATGTTTACAGATGTCATGAGGTTTAGAGCTTAAAAGCAGTTCCAAAATCAGACAGCCAGCAACCCGTACCTGCCTCGGGTAAGGGAGACGCTTGCTCCTCAATTAGTAATTTTTAAATCAGAGAGAGATTTTAAATGGTTTCAGTCTGTGACTTGTTTCAAGAGAAAAAGCAGAATCCTGAGCTGAATGAGACTCAGAAATCTCCTGTTTAAGTGGAAAAAACCCTTACGAGTTCTAGGAGATTGTATCATTAAAACTCCATTAGTAGGTTGGTTTTAATGGTATCTGTAGGAAATGAGGAAAATATGCACAATTCTTACTTCATTAGCCTGTCTGAGAGGATATCCTGCCACATCTAATATTAGCAGACAGACAAATCTGATTTGTTAAAGATTAGTATTTAAACAAAATGTTAAGGCAGAACCTCCCAGAAATGTATGGGAGTTTTTTAATAAAGAGAGACTGCTCAGCACAAAAATGTGCCCATCTCCACTGACCTCCCTGACCCCAGTGCTCTGTCCTAAGGCAATCTGAGAAAAAAAGAGAGCTGCTCTGTGCTAATGCAGACAAACACAAGGGAAACAAGCAGGTAAATTACAGAAATATATTGTTCCCTGGGAGGGTGGGCAGCCCTGGCACAGGGTGCCCAGAGCAGCTGTGGCTGCCCCTGGATCCCTGGCAGTGCCCAAGGCCAGGCTGGACACTGGGGCTGGGAGCAGCCTGGGATGGTGGGAGGTGTCCCTGCTATGATAGGAGTGGCACTGGGATGGTTTTTACCAATCCTTCCAGCCCAACCCACTCTGGTACTCCATGATAAACCATCACATCTCAATCTGCCCCAGCCTCTGTGCTCTGCCAGTGAACCTTTGGCTCTTGCTGTGACAGAAAACTCTTCCAGTTCCATCAAAATGCCGCTATCACACACCATAGGCTTCCTGGCAGGAGGCAGGGATTCAAAGGACCACGCTCCAAACCCATTCTTGACATGAAATTCTGGATCTCAGAGGGGATGGATCTGGGTGGGGATGGATCTAGGGGAAGATGGATCAAGGGGAAGATGGATCAAGGGGAAGATGGATCTAGGAGGGGATGGATCATGAGGAGGACGGATCTAGGAGAAGATGGATCTATGAGGGGATGGATCTGGGAGGGATGGATCTAGGAAGGTAAGGATCCAGGAGGGGATGGATCTAGGGGGGATGGATCTAGGAGAGGATAGACGTAGGAAGGGATGGATCTAGGAGGGGATGGCTGCCAGCTCCACTGGAATTGCCACCCAAAAACCTAATGGGGCTCTCTGGCTGAGACCTCTGACCACGGCTGAGCAAAGTCAGACTACTGTGTGCTACTTTTAAGATCAAAATAAATGAGTTAATGGCCAATTGAACAGAAGCAGGACTGGGCAAAGTCAAAGACTGGACATCAGGGTTGGGAAAACACAGAGCAAATCCCATCCCAGAGTAAATCAGTACTACAAAGTTGTGATGGATTTGGATATGCCAGGCATTCATGTGTGCTTTTCTTCATCATTTTTCTTTCCACTAGCTTATCTTGCAAGGTCATTTATCCATATTGTATTTACTGAAAGCTGAGAAAACATTTCAGAGGTATCAGAAGATTTTCCCAGTTTAAAAGCCTGGTATTGAGCCTCTGTTCATGTTGTTGCTGTTAATTCTATTTAATTTGGACCTGCTCCATCCAATGGTGCAGAAAACATTATGAGATTAGCTGATACTGAACTGTAGGCATTTGAGAAACCATTAAGAGACATTTGTCCTCATTTACAATAACTTTTAATGAGTATTTATAAAATGTGCTTTAAATTCTCCAGTGTCTTCTGTCTTTAATTCTCTGAGTAATGGACTAATTCTAAGTGATGGGAAAAGATGCAAAACTTCATATTCTATTTGCTATGACTAATACTAAGGAATTCTTTCCTCAGTTTTGTAACAAGTGGTAAGTTAATTAAAAGTGACCTTTCCTCAAGGTCAGAATTACTAATAAAATATAGTTTATCTCCATGATTAATTTGGATCAGTTAAGTTCCTTCAGCTTTCAGAATCCACCTTTCATAGTAAAGTGCTTCCTTCTTCCCTTGTATTCTTTCTCTTTTGAGCAGCAGTTTTCCCTTCTAGCTTTCCCTGGGGAAGGAAACATGCATTGACCACAGCTTCCCTTGGCCAGGTGTATGTGATGCTAAACTAGACCTGGCAGTAGCTGCAGGTAAAAGCAAAGCCTCACTGGGCTAAAAGAGAAGAAATAACACTGATTTAAAACTCAACACTCACTTCTATGCGAAGCTCCCTGTTCCAAAGCAGATGGATTTCAAGTCTCAAACAGACCCTGTTCACCCGCACTCACTGCCAACTCCAGGTATCTGAGTTCCAGGTGTGGATCTACAGTGGAAGCTCCTGTCCCTAGGAACAGCTCTGTGGAAATGCCAAACTGACAGTATTTGTATTTCTCCTGCCCTGCAGCTGTGTCCCCAGCCCAGTGAAGGGGCAGCTCCCATTCCCTGTGCCCTGCCCAGTGCCAGGGGTGGGACCAGGGGACACCTGGCTGGCCTGGCTGGGGTGGGACCAGGGGACACCTGGCTGGCTTGGCTCACTGGGGTGGGACCAGGGGACACCTGGCTGGCCTCACCTGGCTGGGGTGGGACCAGGGGACACCTGGCTGGCCTGGCTGGCTGGGCTCACAGACAGTCTGTCACCCCAGTGCTGACACCAAGGGCACCCCGTGGGAGCAGCTGCTCATGTTCCACAGAGACCATGGGGCAGCCCCTTCCCAAGGACAAACCTTTCCCAGGGAAGGCAGGAGGGACCAGATTGGTGCCTTGGCCCCAGCATGGCTTCCTGGCTAAGGCAGCACAGCATGGAGCTGTCCTGACCTTAAAGGGGGTGAGGCCATAACCTTTGCAATCCAGGTAACTCCCAGATTTCTGAGATTATGACTGAATGTGAACAGCAGATACAGCTGGAGACTTCTGTCCTACACTGCCAACTTCTGTGCTTGATTTGCCTGAAGTCCTACACTGCCAACTTCTGTGCTTGATTTGTCTAAAATTATGTACTATCTCCCGGTTCTGTGTTCCTGCTGGGATCCACAGGCCACACTGATGCCAATCTATCTCCTGAATGTGCAGCTCAGCAAATCAAGAGTGCAATTTAACACTGGTGCAGATGAGCAGCAGTGCCCTTTGGAATGGAAGTGGCAATGTTAGCCCAGTGCTCCTGGAGCTCTGAGCCTGCAAACACTGAGTCCCAGCTACCCATGGCACCCATAAATGAGGTGCCAGACATGGACAGGGCTGTTCAGGGGCAGGACAGGCTGTGAGCAGGGGTTCTGTTTAATCCAGACACCATGGTCTTAACCAGTATTTTTTGCCCAGTTCCACTTCTAAGCAAAACCAACACATAAAGCCAAATGCTCTGCAGATTTCTGAGTGCTGATGCAGTACTCCTTCTCTCATCAAAATATTGCTCTTGGATTAAGAAACTCTTGCCAGACACCTGCCTCTGCCAATAGGATGAAGACAATACAACCCAGAGCTCAGCAACAAATCAATCAGTGGATTCAAACCCTTAGGAGCAGAAGCTTTACATTTAACTGGAATTTTAAAAATCGGTTCATCTCGATAAGTAACGTTTTTGGTAGCTTAGGTAAACACATCTAGTGCATAGCTGGATTCATGTTGCTGTCATCAAACAGAGCTTTCAAAACTTAACAAGCCCAGTGGATCAGATGAGCCTTTGAAATCTGAATAATAAGACAGGTTTTCAGAATTTATCAAACAAAACATGATAGATTGGGAAAACTATTAGATTATCTATCCCTGAAGGATTTGTCTGATAGTTTGTCACTTCATTTCAAATTCCTTAGCAAAAATATCAGCCCAAGGGTTTGTGGCACAACTGAAACACTGTGATGGAATCACTGCTCTCTCCTGCTTCATGGAACAGTCAGCTCTTCTGTCTCATCTTTTCACATCAAACCTGGCTCCAAATGGTGTGTGAGCAAGAGATCTTTTGATTGGAAAAGCTGATACTGCATCTTTATCAGAAACAAGCACCATGAATGCAAGCCTTCAAAAGCCAAAGCAACCAAGGACGATAATGGTAAATCCTGGAGTGATGATTAGGGAGAGATTTGACACTGTGCCATTGATTGAGTGGTGATCCCAACCCACCACAGAAAAGCAGTGAAGTCAGTTGGAAACAGCAATAAAACTCACACTGTGACGGTAGAAGGGGTCAACTTTTGTAGGATATTTGTCAAACTGCAAAGGGATCAAAGCACAAACTAGTTACTTTAGATTTCCTTGCTTTACTTCTGTTGGCAAAATAGAAGACAACTTCTCTATTATTTGGCAACCAACAGAGAGGAAGAAATACGCAGAAAATAAGTTTCCAATGAAACTGGATTTTTTTCTTTCTTCAAAGTAAATCAAGATCTTTTTGGGACAGGACAAAGGAGGAGGCCCCAGAGTGAACACTCCAAACAGGACTGGCCACAGCCTCGCCCCTCAGTCCTATGCTGCCACCCGAACCTCACACTGTGACAGAGGGACAGCCCCACCTCTCCTGCCCAGACACCCCTGGGTAGCACAGGAGCCCTTCCCCACAGCCTGGCAAATTCTCCACAATACTTTTGTAATAAAGAATAGAGTTGTGCTCTACTTATCCTCACATTTCTGCCTGGGGTACGCACCATGGGCGGTGCTGGCGTCGGCATGATGGCAGTGGGAGGGATGGCGTGGGGGAAGGGCGTGAAGGTGTGCTGGTGGGTGTGTTGGTGTGTGTGCTGGTGCTGGTGCTGGTGCTGGTGGAACTCTGTCCTCAGGTAGGGCGGCGGGCCCAGCGAGGCCCCGCGGTCGGCGCTCTGCGAGGCCAGGAACCGCGTGTTCAGCTCCTGCCGCAGGAGGTCTTGTTCTGCAACACAACCACAGGGGCACAGCATTAACGGGCTGCAAAAGACCCTGCAGATCATCGAGGCCAACCTGTGACCCAACACCACTCTGTCACCCAGACCAAGCACTGAGTGACATCCAGTCCTGTCATAACAGCTCCAGGGACGGGGACTCCACCACCTCCCTGGGCAGCCCATTCCAATGCCCCAGCACCTTTCGGGGGAGATTTTTTTCCTAATGCCCAGCCTAAACTTCCCCTGGTGCAGCTTAAGGCTGGCTCCTCTTGTTGGTGTTCCCTGGAGCAGAGGCTGATCCCACCTGGCTGCACCCTCCTGTCAGGGAGTTGTAGAGAGGGATGAGGTCTCCCCTGAGCCTCTCCTCTCCAGGATAAACAACCCCAGCTCCCTGTGCTGCTCCACACAGGATTGTGCTCCAGACCCCTCCCCAGCCTTGTTGCCCTTCTCTGGACACGCTCCAGTCCCTCCATGTCCTTCCTAAATTGGGGTGTCCAGAACTGGACACTGCACTCAAGGTGTGGCCTCACCAGTGCCGAGTATAGGGGAAAACAACCAATAAAACAACACACACCCCCCCAATCCCTGCTCTGGGGCTTTTCCAGGCCTTGTGCCACTTCCTTTGCTGTCTGTGGTAGCAACACTGTATTTAAAACTTCCCAGTGATAAATCATGACACAGCACAGGGCAAGAAATCTCCCTCAGGCCTTCTCTCAGATCCCAAAGGCCTGAGACATTACAAAGTTTCCATCTCCCCTCTCATCAAGCCCGTTTTCACATTCCTCTGAGCATTTGAGGACATGGACACAGTCCTAAATAGATGAGGCTGGACAAGCAAGCCTGAGTGAGCAAACAAGTGGCTGCTGCTCACATGAGCACCCTGGTGCATGGACACAAAATGATGTTACACAAATGCTCCATTTTCTTCCCCTCAGGAATCAGGTGAGGCCCTGGCACAGGGTGCCCAGAGCAGCTGTGGCTGCCCCTGGATCCCTGGCAGTGCCCAAGGCCAGGCTGGACACTGGGGCTGGGAGCAGCCTGGGACAGTGGAAGGTGTCCCTGCCATGGCAGGGTGGCACTGGATGGGATTTAAGGTCCCTCCAACCCAAACCTTCTGAACACACCTGAGCTCAGCTCTGCTGTGAGCTCAGCCAGCAGAGATCCTCCCTGCAGCCAGGGCAGCTCTGCTGGGCACACACCACAGCTGCATGAAGACCTTTGCTGTGGGATCACAGATTCTGTGTGGGCACCTCATGAACTCTGCTGTGTTTTTACTGCGGGCTGAACAAAACAAACCTGGGAAAACCACAGCCTTCCGAAAGCAGTCACTCCCAGGTCAGAGGGAAACCCCTGGCTATGTCCAGGTGTTTGTTTGGCTTTGCTAGCACTTTGTTCAGCAGCGAGTACAGCCTCTCCCCACCAACAGCCCTCTCCCAAAGGCCCAACCCGCAGCTGTGACCAACCCCAGAGCTCAGAGTGGCACGGGCACTTACCTGAGTAAGTGCTACCAGCTGGGTGTCCTGGAACCTGCAGCGTGCCTGACGTCAGCGGGGGTGGCGGGGGCAGAGCCGTGGGAGGGGCAAACATATTGGGGTGGTGTGGGTGTGCGGGGGGCTGCAGGGCGGGCGGGAAGCTGTGCAGGGGGCTGTGGCTGGCCAGGGACAGCGGGAACGGCGACGCCGACGGGTGGTGCGAGATGTGCGCAGCGGGCGCCTGGCTCTTGGCGGGGGTGCTGCTCCTGCTGCTGCTGTTCACGGGAGGAGAATTCATCAGGGGTCATGTGGGGAGAGAAAAACCCCAGCACACACACGGACACAACCTCAGCAGCCCCTCACATCAAACACACACGGACACAACCTCAGCAGCCCCTCACATCAAACACAGCATGGGTGTTACTCGTGTTACAAATCCAGGTACCGTTTCCAGTCCTAGACCTGGGATACCCCTTTCCCCAAGGCTTGCTGCACCTGCTCTGTGAGCTCTCACTTCCTGTGGTCCCCACCTGAGCCGTGCTCTCCCCCGCTGCAGGGGGCTGGTGTTGTGCCACAACAGCACAGGGGACACACACAAAGGAGTAATCAGCAAAAAAGGAGTAACAGCTCTGTGCATTCATTACTTAATTATCAGGTTCTTTCTATATGAGTGCTCCTAGTTCATGTTTTCAGGCAAATGAAGCTCAAAATAACTGCATTAATAAATTATTTATTTTTTTTGGCTATGAATTACTAAGATGAAAGACTGCAGAAAATGTGAAATGAAGTTGAGAAGGCAACACCAGATTTGGGCTTATTGTACAGGTAATGCCCCTCTCTACTCCCACAATAAAATACGACAAAAATCAAAAGAAGTATTTGTGATTACACCGACTGCAATTTTTCAGGTTTCATTTCCTACTAATGAGTATTTTAAATATATTCATGGAAGGCCTAATTCTCCTTGTCTTTATTTCAAATAGCAATATGCTTCTATTGCAGTGACTTTTAAAGACAAGCAATACCAGCTTGCTTAAAAATAAATCCAGGTCTTAAACACCTCCCAGTCTTTAATCAAACCATGAAGCAATCACAGCACTGCTACCCCAGGTCTTGAAGGTCACATCTGCCTGCTGGGAGCTGGGATTTGGAGAATGGCAACCCACCTTAGAGCAGGGGAAACCTGAGATGCCTGACTCAGAGGGACATCACGGGTTCCTGTGCACACAGTGTTTAATCTCACTGCACATCTTTGTTACCCACAGGTAAAAGGTGAGGCTGATCTCCCTGGAGCCAGGTGAGAGAAAAACACTGATGCCTGCAAGGTGTCAGCCGTGCAGGAAAACACGGAGCTGTGAAGTGCCTGCTGTGTGACTGCTGGTGCTGGGCTGTCACCAGCCGGGCCCACATCCAGGGGTTCCTGGGCTCCTTGCCCTGGGGAACAGCAGTGCTTGGAGAAATTTAGAAAAACCCAGATATTTACAGGGATGGAGGACAAAACTGTCAGTCTTCAGCAAGCAGCCCAGCCTGACTGAACTGGGCTTTTCTTCCCTGACCTACACCATGTAAAATTCCCTCCAAAAACCCAAGTACGTCAGGGAAAAAAAATCCAAAGCAAATGAACTTAAAATACTCAAAGTTTGTGGGATCATCGGGTCACAGAGAGTGATCCTGGCTCGTCTCAGGGGAGCATTCGTCGCTAAATGCACCAAGTGCCGTTTGTTTCCCAGGGATGGGGTGGCCTGTGCTGTCCCTTCTGTACCCAGTTCCCCTCCAGGCCCAGCCCAGCATCCCTTAGTCCTCGCCATGCACGTACCTTAAGCTGTTGAGGCTCAAGCTGCTGCTGTTGTAGGTGGAGAGCGGCTGCGAGAGGCTCTGGGGATGGGGCTGCACGGCGGGCAGGGCCGGGTGTGCCGGGGGCAGCGGCGACTGCGGCCGCGGCGGGGGCTGTCCGGCCGGGGGCTGTCCGCAGGGCTGGCCGCAGGGCTGGCCGCAGGGCTGGCCGCAGGGCTGGCTCCTCGGGGGCTCCTCGGGGCCGGGGCCGCGGGCACGGCCGGGGCGGGCGGCGGGGCCGGGGCCTCCGGGCGCGGGGCGAGCGCGGGGCTGGGGCAGCGGCCCTCGGGCGGCGGCTCCAGCGGCGGCGGTGTCACCTGAGGACGCGGGTCTTTAGGCACCACAGGCTCAAGGATTGGGTCTTTGCTGCTGTCCTGGCTCTTCTCTTGGCTCCTTTCTAGTCCTGATATTTTGGGGACAGCTGGGGCCCTAGCACCAGGGTCGGCATTGTCAGCAAGTGTGCCAACTCCCACCTCTTTATCTGCAACGACAGCAACAGAGAGAGAAAATGGTTAAACGGAGACAGACAGGCAAGCCAAAGCCACCGCTGGGCCACTCACACTCCGGCAGTTCCATTCTGTTTCTATCAAGAACCATCCAGGAGAATGAGGAACTGAATCGAATGCATCTGCCCATAACTCTCCTTCAAATAAAAGATGTGGCAGAGAAGACCGAGCCTGTTTAGCACTGCTGTTCTCCATCGTCACTCATCCTCACTCCGTCCCTGAGGGAACTGTCCTGCTGAGGGGGCCGACAGCCCGGGAGCTTCTCACAGAATCATTCAGGTTGGAAAACATCTTAAAGACCACCAAGTTCAATCCCTCACCGTGTTCCCCACTAAATCATGTCCTCAAGTACCACATCCACATGTTTTCTGAACACAGGTTGTTGACTGCACCACTGCCCTGGGCAGCTGTGCCAGGGACTGACCGCCCTTCCCATGGGGAAATTCCTGCTGCTGTGCCCCCTGACCCTGCCCATGCCCAGCCTGAGGCCGTTCCCTCTCCTCCTGTCCCTGTCCCTGTTGCCAGAGCCCGACCCCCCCGCTGCCCCCTCCTGTCAGGAGCTGTGCAGAGCCAGCAGGCCCCCTGAGCCTCCTGTGCTCCAGGCTGAGCCCCTGCCCGGCTCCCTGAGCCCCGCTGGGGCTCCGCCCCTGCCCGCTCCCTGAGCCCCGCTGGGGCTCCGGCCCCTGCCCGGCTCCCTAGCCCCGCTGGGCTCCGGCCCCTGCCCGGCTCCCTGAGCCCCGCTGGGGCTCCGGCCCCTGCCCGGCTCCCTGAGCCCCGCTGGGCTCCGGCCCCTGCCCGGCTCCCTGAGCCCCGCTGGGGCTCCGGCCCCTGCCCGGCTCCCTGAGCCCCGCTGGGGCTCCGGCCCCTGCCCGGCTCCCTGAGCCCCGCTGGGGCTCCGGCCCCTGCCCGGCTCCCTCTGAGCCCCGCTGGGGCTCCGGCCCCTGCCCGGCTCCCTGAGCCCCGCTGGGGCTCCGGCCCCTGCCCGGCTCCCTGAGCCCCGCTGGGGCTCCGGCCCCTGCCCGGCTCCCTGAGCCCCGCTGGGGCTCCAGCCCCTTCCCCACGACACAAGATCTGAACTTTAAAAACACACACTAGCAGCAACCCTGGCTTTTTGGTTTTGCTGATCATGGAGTGACTTATTTCCCAACTCTTTAATAATAATGAATATAAGTATCATTTTAACATCTCTACATTGGAGTTTTGCTCACAGGGGCTCCATAGCCATTTCTCGTTGGAACCGCTCCCCAAACTTTCTGCCAGTGTGGATGTGATCCATGGCACCCCTTGGAACAAATCCAAGGCAATGTTGCTGACACAAGACTGGGAAAGGTGCTGCCTTGCGGATGGGGGATCAGGAACACATTTAGGGCCATATTGCACAACAACTTGGAACAGCTGGACTTACACCTTCAGCCACTACAGAAATGCAGTCCAAGAGAAACGTGAGGTTTGAAGGGGCTTGGGACAAGCTTAGAATTCAAAAAGTGCCCAGAGTTTTAAACAACCCTAAGACAAGAAAACTTTCCTCCTCCTTCTGCCAGTTTTAAGGGGTAAAATGACTAAATGCATAATGAAATAATATCCATTCAGAGAAAAATGTTTACAGTTCCTTTGTGCAAACCCCAAAGTAAAGGAGTGAAATTCAGAGGATGGGGAGTGAACTTTGCCAGATCAAAAATAAACCACATCAGGTACCCACCCGCTCACTGGTTTTACACACCCAGTGCAAGGGTGAACAGCTGGTAAAGCAGAGGATTTTCATAGGTTGTAGACAGGAGATGAAGGAAAATGGGATAAAGGGAAGCAAGAGGGAGGTAAGGAGAAGGAAGGTAGAAAGAGGAAAAAAAAATAAACACGGTTATTTGATGAGGACCTGCTTTAATCTCTCCTGGAATACCTGTAACAGGCACAGAGGCTCTTCCCCAAACTTGGATTGGATGATTAATGGGGCAAGAGAGGGACTCCAGAGGGATAAAAAAAATTACTCTGCCACATGCCCAAGGTCTGTCTCACTGCAATAAACTGCAGGTTCTAGGTAAAGGAAACTTTGCTTGCATTAACTCTTTGGATCAATCCTCTTTGATCAAACATTATTAGAAGTTAAATGGAGTGTGATCCACACATGTGTTTAAGGCAGGTCACCAAGGAGGAGAGAAATGAGCAACAGTTTATTCAGGAATAGGTGGATCTATGTTCCCAGTCCTTATGGGTGTAGGAGTTACAAGTTTTTGGGTTCGTTGGGTTTTTTTAACACAATGGCTTTGAGGACTCAAGCCTGTCACTAGCAATGCTCTGCTACATGGCTCTAGCAGGTGGTCTGGAAATCCTGCAGAGGAGATACAGATCTACAGGGAGCACCCTGCACTCAGTGCATTCATTAAATCCCTTCCTTTGGTATTTTTAGCCTCTCTCATGTGTCACATTTATTCAGCACAGCTCAGTGCTGGGGATCTGCTCCTTCTCCTTGGGAAAAAAGGGCTGGCAATGCCACTGTGTCCTGGGCGTTTCCTGCTGCTCCCATCCCCACTGCACAGCCCCCAGGCACCATCCCTGGGAGTCTGCACTTGGAAGATGCTGCCTGCAGTAAAATAAATGTTATTCCCAGTGTCCCAGCAGCTGTGCCCGTGTGTTCTGCCTCTCCTGTGTGACACCAGTGCACTCACACTGTGCCCCAGCCCAGCTGTGCAGGAGTGCAGCACACACAGCCCTGCCTGCTGACAATGATGTATAAATCAGAAACAATTCCCCAGCCCACTAGATCTGTCTGGGGAGGTGAAATCCCACCTCAGTGATAAGCATCATCAATCACAGGTTTCATGAGGAGGGCTCCAGTCCTCATCAACAGCACTTCAAGGTCACACACTCAAGATTGCTCCTTTCCTACCCTGACTGACTGTCTCAGTAAAAGAACTCTGGGGGAAAAATCCCCTTAATGTCACTATGACACAGACGACCCAACTTTCTGAGATTGTTTATCATCAGAGGAATTCATCTCCACCCAACAGCTAAGCAAGCACCAAGCTAACTTTATTTGTTGGCTGTCTGCACACTCTGCTTTGGATAAAGTGGAATTACTGCACTGGGATTCAGGGGAGCAGTGACATGATGTAACTGCCATGCTGACACAGCTCCCCCTTTTCCAAGGGGTTGATACTGAATCCAGCAACAGCCAGTCTTCCACTGAAAAAAGAATCAAGCCAGAATTTGAGGCCGAGGACTGAGGAACATTTGCGTTTCCCAGACAGGAAATGCAGCTTTCACTATCTTCTGTTCCTGTGCCCTTTGATGTGCCTTAAACCTCAAATTCCTCTGTTTTTCACTCAAACACACAAACTCAAGACACAGAACTCCTGTCCCTTCCACGTGATCCTGCTGTGCTTGTGGCTCTCACTGGCTTGGCTCCCTCACACCAGGGAGCAGCCAAGGGACACCTGAAGGTAACCCAGGTGACTCAGGTGACCCAGAGAGACTCTGCACCTGGGACAGCCAGCAAACACTTCTCTCTGGAGACATGCATTTGTGTAATAAACACAGGCAATATACAGCTTTCCATCACTGCCTCTCTTCCTAATGTGCAAACCACTAAAATTTGACCTAAACTCTGCATTCTGGCCCCTTTGTCCCATCTGGGTGGTCCCAAAGAGTTAAAGGTTAGCCAGTTGGGAACATCCACGGGAACAGCCTGGCTGTTCTCCACTGACAAAAAGGCCCATCATCAATGCAGAACCCTCTCAATGTGCCTGGCCAAGATGTTTGCAGATGGGTTCAGCGTGCCTGGGAGCACCAAAGAGCATAAGGAGGTGCCAAGAGCCAGCACAGGGACCCCCCCAGCCTGGCCAGTCCCGAGTGTCCTGGGCTGCACTGGCTTTGGAGAATGAAATCCCCTGGCACAACATCCCTGCAGGACCTTGTCAAACTTACAGTGCCAAAGCTCTCTTTCCAAACATAAAATCATCCAACTTTTCCATGTCCAGATGTGCGAGAGCCAGGTCTGGAATGTCATCCAGAACCGAGACTGTCCCATGTCCTGCCACTCCTCCTTCTGCCTGCATTTGGATTCAGCCTCTCCACACCTGGCCTCAGGATCCTCAGAGATCAACTCACAACCAGCACTGAATACTTCACTTCCCTGAGAGGAAAGTTCAGGATTAAACTCAAAGTCCTTACTGCACAAGTGGGAAAATTATAGGAGTTTTCAGTGTTCTGCAGCATTATCTTTGGGATTGAGCATTCAGACTACCAAAGAACATTTTATAGCATCATTTTATATAAAGATAGTATTAACTTTCTTTCACTTCTTTGGTAAGTTGAACTCTTGACAACACTGTATCTATCTAAGTAAATTTTTTTCCAAACTTCTTAATGCAAGATATCCCAGATCTTTCAAAACCATTTTCTCCAGCATTACCATGGGTAAGTGGGAAGTTGGTACAGTCACAACCAATACAAACCCTCAGGACATCTCTGGAATTCTGGAATGCAGGACACATCTACACCACAGACCACCAGCTCTTTACAAGCACTTTACAAGGCTCGAAATAATTAATGGGATTGCAGCCCTGATTGTCCATTTCATATTGATTAGACGTTGGTCAGTGCAGTATCTGGATAGGGAGAGGCAGGTGCCAGGAGCTGTTAGTGCCAGCAGGGAGGAGGCTGTGGGTGCAGCAGCCAACACACATCAAACAGGCCCCAGAGCAGCTCAGCTGCTCTACTGGATACACGTAATTTGCTAAAAACAATTTCTCATTTTTAGCACACAGTCATCTTTCATCCTAATTTCCAAGGACACTAACAAAGCATTTGATTATGCAAATGAAGAACATGCCTTCGAAAGCACAGTTCCTCGCAGCTCTGTCATCTGCTGATAGCAATTACTCCACAGTGAGCAGGTATTTAGCACAAGTGAACAGCAAGGCTGGTGACACACTTTGTACTTAATTATAAAACAGAAGAAAATAATTCAGGACAAAAGATTTTGCTACCTCCTGTTAAAAATGTTTATCCTCTGCACTGAAAGGGATTTAATTGTCAACAATGAAGTTGCAGATCAATGAAAAGAAGCACTTAGTGGGATTGCACAAGATGTTGACAATTCTTCAGTCATTGAGCTGCTTCTGGCCTTGATTTGAGAGTGCAGAGTTCTCCAATACTGCACATTAAACCATTTATTTCATCCAGTTGTTAAACAGAACATACTCCATAAATGTAACTCCTATAGCTGTACACTGGGAACATTTGACGGCACTTATTTAATTTTTTTTAAAGCACCTCTTGATTTAGTACAAAGGAATGGGGTAAAGCTTTCTAGAGGGAAGCGAAGAAGGGAATAATATCCAAACACCCCTGTCTGTCAGGAAACCTGGCACTTTAGTAAGTAGGAAGGAGCTGCAGACAGATGTAACACCCTCACAGACCCTGCAAGAACTCAATCCTGCTTCAACACACACAGCCAAAGGTTTATTTCCAATAAAATCTCTTGACTCCCTAACCCATCCAGCTGGGAACCAATAAATGACATCATTAACTACACAGCCCCAAAGTATTCCACAGCCAGGTGCTGAGGGATGACTGAAGGAGTTCCCAAATGGGCTGGAAAACCTCCCTGGTGGGGAGTGATGCTGACACGGTCTGTGGGGAATATTCTTTACTGATAATGGGTTTGTGAGCAGAGAGTTTCACCTTCCTGTTTTAATTCTGCATTTTAATCAAAGACCTCTAGGTCTTGTCATGACAATCCTAAAACACATTCAGATGCACAGAAACAAAGAAAGCCCTTGTGAGACCAGGCTGTGCTTCCCACCCTCTGGCACCAGCACAAGGCTTTTCCCAAACTGGTGCACAAACCTTGGGACCAGTGTACATCCCATCTGCCCAACCATGAGCTCTGCTCCTGATCTCTACTCAGACTGCCTTAGACCCAAACACCTGAGAGTTTCTGCCAGGATTCTCTGGAATTGTGGCTAAACCCAGGGGCTTGATATGCACCTAATCTCAAGAGTTACAGAATCCCAGACTGGTTTGGGTTGGGAGGGACCTTAGAGCTCACCCAGTGCCACCCCTGCCATGGCAGGGACACCTTCCACCATCCCAGGCTGCTCCCAGCCCCACTGTCCAGCCTGGCTTTGGACACTGCCAGGGATCCAGGGGCAGCCCCAGCTGCTCTGGGCACCCTGTGCCAGGGCCTGCCCACCCTTTCAGGGTGGAATTTCTCCCACCCAGCCCTGCCCTCTGGCAGTGGGATGCTATTCCCCCTTGTCTTGCCCCTCCACCCCTTTCTCCAAAGCCCCTCTCTGCCCTCCTCTCTCCTCTTTTGGCTGTTACAGGAACACCCTGTGACCCCTCAGTGGGCGGAGCAGAAGGTGGGAGAGCATTTTAAACCTGCTCAGAGTAAATGAGGTAACAGTACAAGACAATAATCAATTAAAACCAGAAAACACAGCAAGGTTGGATAATTTTCTCCAATTATCAACAGGAACATCACCTCAGCACAGGGTTAACCCCATCAGAGGACAAGGGGAGGAAAATATCTTGAGTTTATCCATCACCTGCCTCTTCCTTACTATTGATTTGCCTTGGCTCCAGATCCACAATATTCCCTGAAATGCCCATGACATCTGCTCATCCCACTTGTGTGTGACAGGATTACTTGAATGAGCTTGAACAAAACCAGCTTTCCAAAGCAGCTTGAAAGGTATAACCCTATGAACACTGATCAAATGTAACCTGACAGCTCAGTTTAATACTCCAAGGACCACAAAGATGTGTGTGATATGTTTATACAGCAAAATAACACATCTATTCCCCCTGAGAGGTGTCACACTCCCAGCTCACCAGCCACACAGCCCTGGCTCCTTTGTAAGTTTATTCCTTACAGCCAAAGAACTTCTGATTTTAAAGGCATGATGCCAACACAAGCAGAGAGCTTAAAAACACTTGCTAACACTAAGATGAAGCTCGGCGCGACCATGAGAATTCCTATTTTTAATTACAACTATTTCAGCTCATTGGTGTCTACAAGGAACTTTTGCTGAGCTTCCACATCCCAGCTCCCCCATTGAGGTCACTTTACACTGTTCTCATGCTTGGCACTATTTTGTGTTTCCAAGGCTGCAGAGAAAAAGATGGATATTAGAGAATTAGAGTCATTAAGGTTGGAAAAGCTCTCTAGGATCATTGAGTCCAACACTGCCAAGGCCACCACTAACCCACATCCTCTCATGACAGATCTGCACATCTTTCAACTCTCTCCAGGGGTGGTGACTCCACCACTGCCCTGGGCAGCTGAGCCAGGGCTTATCCAACTGCCTGCTCCAACTGCCCAGGAAGAATTCTTCTGCTCTGGGTTGCAACAACAAGAGCAGAAATGAGATTTTATTGTTTCTGGTCGGCAAAGCATCACATTAAATGTGCTAATTATATGTGTCCAGTAACACCCAGCTCTTTGCAAATTGTCTGAATTTCTTGGCACCTGAAAGCCAAATTCAAGCACAGGTATAAAGTCGGTGTGATGGTCCTTGTGAGCCACTCTTCACTCCTGAGGCAGATGTTGTCTTCAGGGAGCTCCAGTTGAAGTGTTACACCCCAGAGTCATGGATCATCTGTGCCCTGCCCACACAGATCACTAAAAGACCCTGTAAAGGTGCCGTTGCACATCACCACGAGCAGTGCTCACCTTCAGGACACACCAGCTGACCTGTCCATAGTGAAAACAGCAGAGCAGCAGGTCAGGGGATTTTGCTATGAAGGAGAAGCTGTCTGAGAGGCTGAGCACATCCCAAACACAGCAGCAGGAATAAACACTGAGCTCACAGCCAACACAGCACCTCCAGCTCAGTTCAGCCCAGAGCCTCACTCACAACCTGAATATCCACAATAAATGGCAAGGAATGAAGATTAAAGTCAGATGTGTCCCACACTGTCCCTGGGATGTGGTTAATGAGCTGGCAGGACACAGGACTGGCACAGCAGTGTCCCATATGCAGAGAGGACACCAGCATCAGGGCACGACAGCTGAGGCTGAGGACAGCCCCAAATGCAGGGATTTTCTATCCAAACTGGAATCATTAGCCCGTGTATGATTCATAATAGCATTTGAAAAATGTCATGTGCTCCTCACTTTAATTTTGATTCATGTTGTGCCTTGCTGCTGAGGCTAATTATTATCCAGCAATGGAGCATCCAAAGACTCCAGCCTCACACACAGGACTGTGGGGTGTTGCCTCCATGTGACAGGGAACTGTAATTCTGAAAGGATTTAAAGTTTACCAGCACAGCCATGTAAAGCAGAAAATGAATTGTTCACTCTTCTCATCTCTGTTTGGAAATTAGATTACAGGCTCCAAGTGAGCTGAAATACAGAATGAGGCAAATCTTTGTGATTAGCTCACAGGTGGCCAGTGAGCCTTTCTGTGCCTCAAAGCCTGGCAGATTCCCATTAGCTGCAATAATAAAAGAATGTGTACTTATCCCTCAGCCCAAACCCTGCCCTGTGCCAGCGCGGCTACCTGCTGTGCTAATCCTCAGAGCCAATACCATCACCTTCAGCTGTGAGCTCTGAAGTTTGCTCAGCTGTCAGTCAGGATATTTGGGGTGTGTGGCCCATCCCTGCCCAGCCCCAGGCCCCCACTGGACCCTCAGCACTGGGAAGGAATTGGGGGGCTCACCCTGGCCAGAACCACACTGCAGTTGCTCCCCAGCACTGAGAGCAAGGGCTCTTTATAGAGATAAATGATTTGTACCACTCATCACCATGTTTCTTCTTCATGTTCTCTCTGCAGAAGGCTCCTGTGTGAGTGGCAGTACAGCAGAACCCACCACATTTTAGCAGAAATCAGGGCTCACAAGTGGTGCAGAACGTCAGTGACCCATTCCATCTGGGATATGGTCCTCACTCCCACCACCTGCAGATGCAGTGGGATGGGACAGCAAGAGCCTCTCACTCAGCCACAACCCCCACACAGGGAAACCTCTCCCAGCCCTCACAGCAAGAGGCTCGTTCATATAAGGAACTAGGAGTGCTTCTTCCTCTGGCAAACTGATATCCTACCTGCCAGAACTGTGAGAACACTTTTATTATCTCTGTAAACATCCAATAATCCTCTGAACCATCCTAAGCTCTTTACCATAACATCACCTTCCACCAGGGAGCTCTACAACTCAACTTATTATTTTCTTCCTTTTATAGAATCAATAATGAATCATTAAAGTAGGAAAAGGCCTCCAGAGATCATCAAGTCCAACCTTTGACCCCCATAAACACTAAACCACAACACAAAGTGCTACATCCTCTTGTTTTTTGAACCCTTCTAGGGAAGGGGACTCCACCACTGCCCTGGGCAGCCTCTGCCAGTGTTTAACCACTCTTTCAGTGAAGAAAACTTTTCCTAATACCCGTGAACCTTCCTTGGAATGTGTGAGGCAGGAAGATGAGAACCCATCTCCTTATTCCCACACTACAAATTCATCAGAATATTCCAAGTGAACGTCATAAAATTTCTTTTACACCAAAAACTTTAAAAGCCTGTTGAACAGTGGTGCTGTGGACCACGGCTTGAGGTCCCAACCCTCGGCCCTACCCTTCCCTGACGTGGGGCTGTTTGATAAGCTGGTCTGGGGAAATGGAATTCAAAGTAACCTCTTCCCTCTCCATTTCCCTTTTCCTAAAAGCACCCTTTGTCTGACCTGGAAAAGCTTGCTTCCAACAGTCCTGCTGCTGGAAGAAATACCTGGAAAGCTGCTCCTGTCCCTCACCCTGCACAGCAGCACCTGCTGCAGGTCCTAAACCACCCCCAAGGCTCAGTGCCAGAGCCTCCCCCAAGTTATGCACATATCTAACTAGATGTGAAAGGAGTCACTCCCTGATTAGGCAGCAGCTGATTATTTGATTTGGGGATTAATGTGACACAGACACCTGGGCTCACAGGCACCAGCTGGGGCCGCAGTGTTTGGGGATGGAGCTGCTCAAGGTCAGGGCATCAAAGGTGCCATCCAGCCCCTGCTGGTGGTGCTGCAGGCCCTGGCAGCCACACTGACTGTCCTGCAGCGGGGGGTGGTGACCACCCTCCCCAGGCCAGGAGAGCACATTGTGCCAGCTGCATGCCAGAAGCCCAGGCTGGGCCAGGCTGGAAGGGACCACAGTGGGTCATCAGGTCTGCCCAGGGCACAAGTTCTGCCTCCTGTGCAGGGGGAATTGCTGGGCTCAGTCCCTGCCCGTGGCTCTGGTGCCACTGCTGGGCCCTGGAGCAGAGCCTGGCCCTGCTCTGCCCCTCCCTGCACACAGGGACACCCAGGGCTCAGGGCCCCTCTCAGCTGGGGCTCCTCTCCAGGCTGGGCAGCCCCAGCTCCCACAGCCTTTCCAGCAAGGAATGAGCAGCCTGAATGCTGCAAAACTGCACACTAGGAATTCCCACTTTGTCTGGATGACTGGTGTGGAGAGAGAAGAAGAAAATCCCACAGCCATTCCACAGCCCCTCCTCTGGCTTGGTGCTCTGCAGAGCTGGCCTGGAATGCAGTATCTCAACCTCTTCTACCTAGCACAGGTGACCTCTTGAGAAAGGACGTTTTATTGCTCAACTTTCATTTTTTCCTCAACAGCTGAACAACTCACATTGTATTTTATTTTCCCCCTCTCTGTTAATCCTCTCCAAGACCTTTTATCAGGGCACACATCCCTCCAAGGGAGCACTACAGCTTGTGCTGAGCTCCCAGGGCACATCAGGGCCACAATGGGGGGGTTTGCAGAGCTGGGGCAAAGGGGGTTGGTTTCTGTCCTCTCACACTCCCAGGGGCAGCCTGACTCTTCTCTCAGTGCTCAGCTCAGGGCTACAGCTCTCTGGGTCACAGAATCATGGAATGGGCTGGGTGGGAAGGGACCCCAAAGCCCACCCAGTGCCACCTCTGCCATGGCAGGGACACCTTCCACTGTCCCAGGCTGCTCCCAGCCCCAGTGTCCAGCCTGGCCTTGGGCACTGCCAGGGATCCAGGGGCAGCCACAGCTGGGCTCCCAGGGAACAATTCCTGCCCAATATCCCCCCCTAAACCTACTCTCTTTCAGCTTAAAAGAAAAAAGGCCATTTCCAGCACTGTTTTGGTTCCCAAGAAGCAGAAGCAGGAGGAGACAGATCTAATCCAAACATGCTAAAATCCACGGGGCTGCAGATGGCAGTGTCCAACAGAAAGTTCAATTCCTTATAAATTATGGATAGCTCCCACGTGTGGCATGAAATATCTATCTTGGAGTGGGAGGAACCTTGACAAATAACATTTATTTAAGTTTAAGAAAAATACTTTAAAATTGTGAAAAAACCCTTCAGACACTTTCAGTTTTATAGTATTTTCAATTATTTTCACAAAGGGAGGTAAAACTAAACCCAAGCATTTACCGGGTGCTTGAAGACCAAATCAAGCACATATGATGTTTCAACAGCAGCCCAGTGAAATAATCAATAACCTCCAATTCCAGTTATTGACTTTTGCACAGCCTTGCAGGCATGAGACTCCAGATGAAGGCACTAGAATCACCAGATTGTTCAATTTGCTCTTGCTTGGATATTTCACACTGACATTTTTATGATGGTGTGTGGAAGCTTCTTTGAGAGAAGCTCTTGAAAGTCAAAGTGGACTTTAGCTCCCCAAATTCCCTCTTTTGCTTCATTTTGGGATCCAGGGCTGCTTTATGCATAATGGAAATATGAAATATTTCCCTCTCTCTATTTCATCCTCTCTTACAGCTTGAAGGAACTTCAGAAGAAAGACGCCTTCTGTTTAATCGTATTAGAATTACAGAAGATTACACATCTATAAACTGCACTACTATGGAAAAAAAAAGTGCTTTTGTGTGCCCCACACAGCTCCCTGCAGTGTGGGATTGGCTTCCCTGACACCCCATCTCATCTTTTTATGAGACTGTTTCAATAATATAATTCTGCACTCTCTAACAGCCACAATAACAACTTCTTTGGATCACTGTGAACCAGCAAGAGCTCATTAAGTCTTAGAGAATGTTTGCAGCTATTTTGGCACGGGTGTGATTTGTTATGACATGGGAAAGCTCCATTATTTTGCCAGGTTTAATAGGTAATAGATATGCCCAAGCACATCCTTCTTGCAAGGCTATGAGGAGCTTTTAGCAATAACCCTCGAGGATGTATTGGCAAACTCATCTTGCAACATCTTCAAATACACAGAGAAAATGATGTGAACTATGGAAAATCACCGTGATTCAGGGACAGTGCACTAGACTAGAAGATTAAAGTTCTGCTCCAGCTCCCTCAAGATGCAGTTAGGTCAGTGCTTGGCCCTGTTTCCTTTTCCAGGATTTAGATGATGAGCTTTCTGGGGCAGGGGCTGATGTAAAACAAGAATCAGCTCTTGCTTAAGGCCTCTCTGTATTCATTTCATGAGAATAATAATAAGGATTAAAAAAAAGGTCAAATTCAAGCTTGGCAGAGTGCCAGAACTCCTCACTGTGTTTCAAAGCAAGCATCTGAGTAAGTAAATGTAAGATATAATAATTTATTTCCCTGCACTACTCCCTGTTGTGTTTGAGATGTTTGAGAAGTACCTTGCTGGGTTTTTTGCCTTTCCTGTGAAGCTGACAGCCATGAGCATTCAATAATCATGTCCTGAGCTCATGTACCTGGTTTTTCATGGAGTCCTGACAACCAGTGATACATAAAATCATATATAATCCTTACACAACATGCAGAAGGCTGAAACTGTACTGATCTCCAGTGCAACAAAGCAAATACACAGAAAATCAATATAAATACACAAAAATCAATATAAATACACAGAAAGTCACGTGGGCCCATTAACACTTAGAAAGAAACTACTGAGAGCTCCATTCAACAAATCAACCCAGTGTGAGACACGCATTTACCCCACATGTGTGTGCACATCCTTGCACACCTGTGCACAGGTACACACATACACAGCTGAGACCACTGGCCCTGTGGGAAGGATTTATTTTAATTATCATCAAGACAAGGCTGTCAAATTGATTCTGGGGGAAGGAGAGAGGGCAGCACAAACAAATGGTTTGGCTGCAGGTTGGGACCCACACTTGCTCCTCACCCTCCACGTCTGGAGGGATGTTGGGGTTTGGGTTCACTTGTAGAATTTTTTTTTTTTCTTTTTTTTTCTCTTTCCCATAAGTTGCCAGGTAACTAATGTCTGAGTACTTAAGAGTAGTTAATAAAGACAAAAGAAGTGGCTGAGGTGGGGGGAGGGGGTCTTTTTCGGGTGTGTCCCGGGAATCCTGTACGGGAGCACTCGTCTGCCTCGCGGGAGCCGCGCCACGGCAAAATCCTGCTCTCTCTGCCCTTCGCTGTTTTCTTCGCTCCTGCTCCGAGTGTTTCTCCAGCACCCCAGAACTCTGCACCCCCTGTCCTGCCGGGACTCGTGCTGCAGCTCCAGCCACCGCTGGGAGCTTCTGATCCATCTCCAGCACCCCGGGACTCTGCACCCCCTGTCCTGCCGGGACTCGTGCTGCAGCTCCAGCCCCGCCAGGGAGCTCCTGATCCATCTCCAGCACCCCGGGACTCTGCACCCCCTGTCCTGCCGGGACTCGTGCTGCAGCTCCAGCCCCGCCAGGGAGCTCCTGATCCATCTCCAGCACCCCGGGACTCTGCACCCCCTGTCCTGCCGGGACTCGTGCTGCAGCTCCAGCCCCACCAGGGAGCTCCTGATCCATCTCCAGCACCCCGAGACTCTGCATCCACAGCTGCTGGTGCCGGTAACTGCACCAACGGGGGGGAGGGTGCCAGCGGCAGAGAAACGCTGTGACTGTTCCCCTGGTTCTATCTGTTGTTCATATCATAGTTATTGTTGTTCTGTTTTGCCTTGCTAAACACAAGTAAAGAACTGTTATCCATATCCTCACATCTTTGTCTGAGAGCTCCCTTCGATACCTGTCTTCCAAACTAAGACAAGGGATCCAACCCCTCCTGCTCCCGGGAGATGCCAAGCCTGACATTTGTGTTGGAATCTCTCCAGCACTCCGAGCTTCCTAAAGTTTGTTTCTGACTAGAAGGGGGGTAAAAAAACCCCTGTTTAACATTTACCAGCTACTATCAGTTTTACTGGAAACTGTTGAAAACGTTTAACAGCTCATCCTAGAGGGGGTGAGGTGGTGCCACGATGAATACATGAAGTGTTTTCTCTCACGTTAAGTTACTCTTCAAGGAAGGCTGAAAAATGAACTCTAGATACAAAGTGAGTTTAGAGATAAACAGAAGGATTTAGGAGACACAAAACTCTGTGGCCCAGGAAATAAGTACAGGAGGAGATCACAGAATCACAGAATGGTTTTGGGTTGGAAGAGATATTAAAGCTCATCCAGTGCCACTCCTGCCATGGCAGGGACACCTCCCACCATCCCAGGCTGCTCCCAGCCCCAGTGTCCAGCCTAGCCTTGGGCACTGCCAGGGATCCAGGGGCAGCCACAGCTGCTCTGGGCACCCTGTGCCAGGGCTGCCCACCCTCCCAGGGAACAATTCCTGCCCAGTATCCCACCCAGCCCTGCCCTCTGGCAGTGGGGAGCCATTCCCTATGCCCTGTCCCCCCAGGCCTGTGTCCCCAGTTCCTCGCCAGCTCTCCTGTGGCTCCCTGTGAGAGAGGACCCTGCTCAGTGTTGGGGACTCACAAGTGACTCCACCAAAGGCCAGTGTGTGCCCCTTCCTCTCCCACACCACTCCATCCATTCCCTCCCTTCTTCCTTAAGGACAGAACAGATGTGTGAATGAGATTCACATCTCATTCCTGGACTCAAAATCCCTCTTCTTCCTCCTCTCAGCTCCACACAACACCAGGCTGGAGCTCCTTCTCTCCACAGAGTTTCCTCCTTGGTGCCATTGTGGCACAAACCTGCCCAGCATGAAAATGTTCCAGTCTAATCCTCCTTCCTTCACACAGACCAGATTAGCTTTAAGTTAAACACTCTTGTTCCTGAAATTTCCTCCTTGTCACAATGCCATCGGAAGCTCTTAATCTCACAAAAGAGCCTGAGGACATCCTGATGCCTGCCTGTGAAGACAGAAAGCAGCCCACAATGCCAAGGTAAAGCTGAGGCATTAAATTAATCCCCGAGCCGGGGATGTGCCTGCAGCAGGGCTGCTGGCTGCTCATCCCTGTGGCTACAGCTGGAACTTGACGAGTTTCCTCCCCCGCTCTAGAAGGACTCATGACACACTTCTGCAAGTTATCAGCCGCAGAGAAGTCAACTCAGCTCGTGATTTAGCCACAGGAGCCCAGGGGCAATGAACCCAGCCCACGCTGGCCGTGCTGGGGCCCTTCCTGGCAGATCATGGCTCATCGGAGGGGAGGCTGCAGGGGAGACAGGGAGCAGCCCAATCCATGGCCTTGTGAACAGGAGACAGGGAGCAGCTCGAGCCATGGCCTCGTGAACAGGAGACAGGGAGCAGCTCGAGCCATGGCCTCGTGAACAGGAGACAGGGAGCAGCCCGAGCCATGGCCTCGTGAAGAGGAGACAGGGAGCAGCCCAATCCATGGCCTTGTGAACAGGAGACAGGGAGCAGCTCGAGCCATGGCCTCGTGAACAGGAGACAGGGAGCAGCTCGAGCCATGGCCTCGTGAACAGGAGACAGGAGCAGCTCGAGCCATGGCCTCGTGAACAGGAGACAGGGAGCAGCTCGAGCCATGGCCTCGTGAACAGGAGACAGGGAGCAGCCCGAGCCATGGCCTCGTGAACAGGAGACAGGGAGCAGCCCGAGCCATGGCCTCGTGAACAGGAGACAGGGAGCAGCCCGAGCCATGGCCTCGTGAACAGGAGACAGGGAGCAGCCCGAGCCATGGCCTCGTGAACAGGAGACAGGGAGCAGCCCGAGCCATGGCCTCGTGAACAGGAGACAGGGAGCAGCCCGAGCCATGGCCTCCTGCTCGGGCTCCCCAGTGCTCCACAGCGTGCTGGCTGCAGAGGTGACTCTGCAGATGTGACTGTGGCAGGGCCCTCTCAGGTGTGACTGTAAATCCCTCTCAGGTGTGACTGTGGGTCCCTCTCAGGTGTGACTGGGACCCTCTCAGGTGTGACTGTGAGTCCCTCTCAGGTGTGACTGGGTCCCTCTCAGGTGTATCTGGGTCTCTCTCAGGTGTGACTGAGTCCCTCTCAGGTGTGACTGGGTCCCTCTCAGGTGTATCTGGGTCTCTCTCAGGTGTGACTGTGAGTCCCTCTCAGGTGTGACTGTGGCCTGGCAGAGCTCGAGGCACTCTGGGAGCTGCCTGGGCTGAGCTTCCACCTCCTGGAGGCTGCCAGGGTTAAAGCTGCTCTCACCAAACAGAAAGCGAAAAATCTCCTGAAGCTTGAATAAAACAGCAAAGCTGTTGCTCCCAGCCAAAGACCGGAGCACATTTATGAACCAAGTGATCTTCTTTTCACCCTTTTCACCCACAAGCCTGGAGAGACCACAGGCACTTTGCTCGACCTGGTAAAACCCACAGTGGCACATCCAGCTCGGTTCATCTCTGCCCTGCTCCACCCAGCCAGAATCACTGCAAGGGACCTGACTCCTGCCCCACTCCCTATGGCTAGCACAGCCTTGCAGATCCAGCCCTGCACCAGCAGGATCTGCTGGAGGAGGGCAGGACGTCCCTCCCTGCACACAAACCCTCTTTGCACCACCTAAAGACAGCTCAAAGCAACGTTTGCAAAACCAGGTTAAATATCAGTGCATGACATCTAGCATTGGCTTCTCTAATTTTGTATTTTAAGGTCAGATAAAAAAGGAAAGGAAGATTTTCCCCTGAATGTCTCTTTAAAGATTTTCCAACAGCTAACACACAAAGCATTTAGACACTTTAATTTTCACTCCAATATGAATACTCTAACCCCAAATGAAACTTATTAAAAATTAAATTCTTATATTAAGTTTAAGATGCGTCTCTTTTCTCCCCAGGTCCCATTAAACACTCTCCCTACACACAGTTTAGAAGACAGAAGAGATCCTAGAGAATATTTACAAAGAGAACAAAACCCCCTGAGGGTTTTTATGTTACTACAACATTAATCTATTTTAATCACACAACAGATTAAAAACAAACAACATTAAATGGTTCTGCAAAGACCAAAAGCCTATCTTCATTGCATAAAAAAAAACCTCAGGAAAAATTTAAAGTGCTTGGAAATAGGGTTATTATGGTGTTCCACAGAGACAGAGCACAGCAAAATCAAGAGTGGGCCACAGAGCTATGGGTGGGGAAAAGATCACAGAACCACAGAGAGGGAGGGTTGGGTCGGGAGAGACCTTAAATCCCACCCAGTTCCAGCCCTGCCATGGCAGGGACACCTTCCCCTGTCCCAGACTCCTCCCAGACCCAGTGTCCAGCCTTGCCTTGGGCACTGCCAGGGATCCAGGGGCAGCCACAGCTGCTCTGGGCAGCCCATTCTATGATTACCTCAGCAGTTAATTCAAGCATTAATCTGGGTCACTCTGATGTCCTCACCATTTCCTCCAAGGCAACCCCAGGCTGTTCTCACCCCGTGCCCTTTCCAAGGTGTGAGCATCCCCCTGGCTTCAGCAGCTTTTGGGGGATGGAGCCCAAGGAGCTCAGCCTGCTCCTCAGAGCCTGCCCTGAGCAGCTGCTCTCAGCAGCTCTCGTTTCTATCCCAGGCTCTAAGATTTTATTCAGCATTATTTATTCACATCCATTTGGACAGTGTCAGTGCAGTGAAATAAAATATGCATGGAGCTGTGCACAGGTCACTCCCCTGAATCATCCCAGTGCATTCAGAGGCTGGGGCTGTTCATGGATAGTTCACTCTTCCAGTAACTCCATCTCACTGGTGCTAACACAGAACCTCCTCTGCTACTGGGGGCTGTCAGTGGCCTGGAGATCTCACCTGATGCTCAGGGCTGGTTTTTCTCATTTTGAATAACCCAGATAATAGTTCTTTTGTAATTGAATTTGTCATGTCCCTGCCCACAGAGTCTTGATGAGGAACAGCAGCATTCTCTGGGATCTTGCTTTATCCCAGATCAGATCCATACAGTCGAATCTTTCCAACAGTTACAAGCCAATGAGCCCCACCACACTTTTATAACCACCCTTGCCCAGAAGACACTGGATGGGAGCAGTTGTGCTGGAGCTTGAAATTATCTAAAGAAACCACAAAGAAAAAAAGAACTGCTCTCGTTCAAAGGCAAGGAGCTGCTAAGATTCCCTCAAACAAGTGGAAGCATTTCACAGGGATGCTCTGATAATACAGGATGCTCCAGGCAGCCCTTTTATTTCAACACTGCCAACCCAGCTGCCAAAGCAACCGAAACCTTCAAGGGAATGATTTGTGTGGTTACTCCAGATTTACCAGGAGATACAGCTCACATTCAACATCAGTGGGAGCAGCTGCAGTTGTTTCTGGCAGCATCACTATGGGTGTGGAGGGGGAAAGTGCAGGGGTTCAGTACAACAGTCGTATTAAAATCTTCCACTATGTTTATTCAGTGGATTTACTCCCAAAGTGGTGCAATCCCTGACAGGATTTGATTACTTCATCCCAACATTCTTTCTTCCCAAACCAGCTGCTGCAATGGATAATCCATATTCACTCCAGAGGACAAAAGGGAGGAATGAGCAATCCCTGCCCCTCACTGCACTTTGGGGTCTCTGTCCAGGCTGGGAGCAGGGAGGGAGGGCTGCTGAGCCCTGGGAGGGAGCACTACAATCCTGCTGCCCTGCCTGGATCCTGGGGAGATCCACCTCCCTCCCTCTCCAGGACCAAGCACTGACACACAGCCCAAGAAAATATTCCTAAAGCCTGTCAGAGCATGTGCAGCACACAAACATTTCCATCGGTGGCTGGGAATGCTTAGGTGCCAGAGACATCAAAACATTGATGGAGACACTTTGATGGAGTGTCTGCCATCTGTCACCCCCTGGGTGACACTGGTGAGGATCCCAGGAGTGATCAGGCCTTGGGAGAAGGAACAAACCAGTTGTGGCCACAGCAGCAACACAGGCACAGTGGCAGCCATGGGACATATGGACAGGGCAGAGAGGATGACACAAGGACTCAACTGATGGCAAACATGCACAAGGTGTAAATCTCTGCCTAGGTGAGATCACAGAATCCCAGAATGGTTTGGGTTGGAAGAGACCTCAAAGGCCATCTTATCCCAACCTGCCATGGCAGGGACACCTTCCACTGTCCCAGGCTGCTCCAAGCCCTGTCCAACCTGGCCTTGGGCACTGCCAGGGATCCAGGGGCAGCCCCAGCTGCTCTGGGCACCCTGTGCCAGGGCCTGCCCACCCTCACAGGGAACAATTTATTCATATCCAACCTAAACCCATTCTCTGTCCGTTTGAAGCCATTTCCCTTTGTCCTGCCACTCCTGGCCCTTGTAAATAAACTCCCTCCATCTTTCTTGTAGGCTCCCTTCAGGCACTGGAAGGTCACAATTAGGAGATCCTTTGCTGCTCTTACAGCTCAATAAGACTGTAGTGTTTTCAGCCACAAGACAATGACCCCTCTTAGGAACCTGCTTTAAAAACCAGAGGATGTATATTCAGGGCTTTCTTTATTCGATGAGGCAGTTTTAAGCTTCATCAAAGGGAATGCCTTTCACATAATGGTATTACTTCAGGATCTAAGATAACAACAACAACAACAAAAAAAAAAAAAGATGAGACTTCTGATAAAATCATAAAAGGCAGTAATGCTGCATCTTATTACCACTCCATGGTAATTCAGCTTCTCTTAGTAGTGGTAAGGACCTCTCTAACAGCAGACAAGAGCTGTTGTTGAGCTCTGTTAATGATGCAGGAGATGGAACCAGGAGGCAGCCAAAGCATCAGCTTCTTCCAGGGCCACACACTTGGCAAGGTAACATTATCTCTGCATTTTACAGGTTTTCATAGTAAAAAATCACTCTTCAAAACCATATGCAATAATACTGTGAACAAATTTTAAGCTGCTTAAGTAACCATCAGCTCACAAAAGCAAGAAATGAGGTAGCTGTGGCATGGTGAATAGATGGTGTAAATGTGTGTCAGCGACTGAATCTCTGCAGGGCTTTTCCATTCACCTGTTTGAAGCAGAGGCACCATACCCACACCTGGAATTGTACCAGCTGCTACAGCTGGGAGACATCACCTTTAAAAAATACCAATAAACACTTAAAGGTAATAAATGCTCAGCTCCATGTTTATCCAAGCTCCTGGCACACCATCTTTGAGTCACAGAATCACTAAGGTTGGAAAAGACCTCTAAGGTCACGGAGTCAAATCATTAAAAAATGAAGAATTACTTTCAAAACATCCCCTCTCACACAGCACAGTGTGAGGACAGAGCCCACTTCCCTTCCTGATCCTTTACCAATCCAAGTGTTCAAGTATCCACCCAAAGTTCACCTCCAAAGGATCCCCAGCACCTCGTGTGAGTGAGGGTGTGTTAAATACTGACCCAGAAGGAAAAGCACCTCTGTTTGCAGCAGCAACACAAGGGTGAGATCTCAGCACTCACACAGTCAAAGGGCTGGGGAGAAAGTGTGAAGAAAGTTTTCAGTCTTCCTATTCCCAAAATAATCCTGGGTATCCATTCCAGAACTCCAATTTTGGATACCAGGAATGACAATAGAGCAGCTCATTGAAGTAAAGTTATTCAGGGAGGAGATTTCACCCAAGTAAGTGCAATGATTATTGGTTGCAATGTCTGATACACAAGAAAGGCAGCAAAGAAAAACAGAGTAAGAAAAATACACTTTCTCCACTTTGCTATTTTCTTGAAATTTAATTTTCAAGGGGTTCTTGATGCCAGCATTTTCCCACACCAGTTTGCAGTCAGGCATCATTAAGTCTGGGAGTTGGGGCTGGGCTACCATGTACAGCCTCCTCTTTGCTAAACAACTCCTGTTCCATACTAAAAAAATAAAATTACTCTTACTAAATGGATTTCAGTTTTTTAAAAAACAGAAGAACACATTGACTTCTAGACTTTAAATTCCAATACAGCCAACTAAATTAAAACAAAGTACATGCTACCAAATGTTCTTGCTAATAAGACTAAAATCACTCTAGGAACTGAACATCAGTTAATCTTCCAGCTAAGAATATCAAGTAGTGAAGACAAGAGGATCTTGCCAGTAATCTTAAAATGAAGACTGATAAGGCAAAAAACCCTCAGAGCAGCTTGTGCTCCACTGATGTTCTTCTTGGTGGTTCATACCCCAGCATCAAAGGGTGCTCACTGATCCAGGGCCACAGCTCTTTCCAAACTCATCCCCAGGAAGAAACAGCCCAGAGGGGTTACATTTAACACTGTATCACTTTCAGGCTAAAAAAGTGCTTTCAGCTACTAAATCCCTTTCTGAAAGAAGTGGCCTCGTGTTTGGGCATCAGTCCTTGCTTCTGTTGTGTTGTTGCCATGACAGAGCAGAGCTCGGAGCACTGCCCTGCCTCCTCTGGCTGCACACCCCAGCTGCCCTGGGATCAGCTGGCTCCATGCTCATCCCACCCCCAACCCCATTCCCATCCCCATCCCCATCCCCATCCCCATGCCATCCCCATCCTCATCCCATCCCCACTCCAGGGGAGGTGGCAACCAGGGGCTCCCAGGGGACAGGGCACTGCCCAGCCACCAGAATGCTCTGCCTGGGGAATGGGCTGGAGCAGGGAAAGGGCCATGGGCTGGTTTGGGATCCCCGTAGCTGCTGCAGACTCCAGGGAAATCCCTTCTCCTACTCCTTGGATAGCTGAGCCCCTGAGTGACCCAGCAGAGGACACACCACCTCTGCAGAGGCAGAGGGAAATAGAAAGAGCAGGAACCTGTTCTGAGGCTCTGCAGTGCCTTCCTCGAGAGGATTTAGCTCCTCTGGGTCTGCTGGGCAACCCCAGGGATGAATCCCAGCCAGGACAAAACCACAGCAACACCTGGCTCACCAGGACACTTCCACAGCAGGCTCCTATCCCAGAGCAGATACTGATCACTGACCTAGGCTGCTGTCAAGTTCATTAAATTAAAACATCTTGACAAACCTTACCCATATGACCAGAACTGAAATGAGTTTCAGCAGCTCTTCTCTTGGAGTGGAGGAAAGCTATCAGTCAAGCCTAAACATGAATAGGACCTAAACAAGAGCTAAAAAGCAGAGGAATTCCAACTCTGCCTCTCATTTGCATTGTATTGTAAGAAATACATTTCTTAGGTAACTAAAAGGCAGATAAATAATAGAAAAGAATCAGCCCTAAGCAGATCATTTGTTTTCAGGGATGTAAGTGGCAAATGTTGAATATCTTTTTCATCTTGCCTTGAGTTGCAGCAAACTGTCACTCTTACATGGGCAGCAAGGAAAAACATACTTATTATTAGAAAACAATCACTGTCAGATCTGATAACAATCTGACATTAGCAACTGTGGGGATTCTGCTGCCAAGGATGTCTTGTGTTATTTAGAAAACAAAAAAGAAAAAATTCCTGAGGGGGAAAGCACACAAATAATTGTTTTACATCCTATTAATAAACCTCCACAGCTCATGCCTCCCTCAGAAAATGCTTGGGGTCCTGCTATCACCTTCCAGAGCAAGTTACTAAATGACATTTAACATTCCTGAGGTTAAAATAACAATCACAACTGTCCTAGAACCTGCCACAAACACGGGTTGTTGTTTTAATCCAGCCATTTTACAGTGGGACATGACCTCCTGTAGTGGCTCCTGCTCCCCACAGCCAAGGCTGGAAGGATTTACTCCCTCCTTTATTTTTCCAGTCTTAATCACTGTTTGCAGCACGAGCTCCAATGGCAGCACCATTCACACAGGCAACCACACTGCAGAGGTCAGGATCAGCTTTTAGGTGTCTTGAGTTGGGTACAAAACTCTCCCCCTGGCTCTGACTTCCAGCTTCAACCAGTGGGGGATCTGTCAACCTACAGACCCCCTCCAAACCGAGCTAAAGCGTTTGGACAGCAAATATTTTGGCTGTACATTCTGAGGATGCACCTAAATGGACCTCAGTGTGCACAGGCAGTAACAGCATTAAGTGACCGGGGGGTTTTTTGAGTTTCACCAAAGGCTGTAGGATAGTTTGACTTCTCCACCACAGGTTAGCAAGGCACTAAAAAAAAAATCAGACCTAATCACAGCACTGAAAGGGTCAGAAAACCGTGTGCATATGCAGATGTATCTAAATAGGTGAAGTAACAATCTAGATGGTTCAAATAAAGGAAGACAAATCTTTCATTTTAGTTTTTACATGTGTCTTGAAAGACTCTACCACAGCAGGCACTGCAGCTGCTGAAGTTCCTGTATTCATTGAAGTCACTAAGTTCATTGAAGTCCCTGTGTCCACTACTCTTGTTGAATTCACAGCAGAATTCTTCTCAGTTGTTGAGCTTTTTTTACACAGTTGATACTACAGTGTGTACTGTAGTTTCTTGGTTTGCATTTGTTCTTAGATTTTACAGCAAAAGGCTATTTTAGACAAGTTCAGGTTCCATGTGTGCAAAGTGGCAATTTGAGTGGGGCGTGGAGAGATTTTTCACAAAACACTCTCCCATCTGAAAATGAAGTTTTGTTTCTTCACTGGTATTTTCTGGAGTTCAAAATAAACCTTTACATCCTGCACGATTCTGCTTTACTGTCCTCACCCCTCTGTAATGACCTCCTGGAGTAAAACCCTCAGCTGTGCCCCCAGGCTCACAGAAGCCACTCCAACACTGAAAATGGGATAAAAGCTGCAGCCAGGTCTTAGACACATCACAGAAACCTCTCTGTCTTTAAAGGCCCAAGAATCCTCTGCATTCTCATGGCCATTCCTAAACACAGGCAGCCACCCAACACCTGTGTGACAGACCCAAGGCATGCCCTGGATTGCTCCACATTTCCACACGGAGCAGGATTTAAACAAAGACAATGCCAGGACTGGATGGGTCAGCAAAAGGCATCAGTGCACTCACAGAGAACCACGAGGAGCCTCCAACAGTGACAATGTCTGAGCAGGGCTTAACCCAGGGGACACAGAACCACGGAATCATGGAATCCCAGAATGGTTTGGGATGGAAGGGCCCCTAAAGATTATCCCATTCCACTCCTCTGCCACATACTGGGCTCCACCCAGCTCCAAACCCTCCACCAAACACCCAGCTTCTCGAGGACAGGTGCCCCAGTCTCTCTGATGGTCCCTGCCCCTCCATCACTTGTAAAACTCTTCTGCAAGACGAATCCCACCATCAGGAGACTCCTTGGTTGGACTTTCCTCCTCCCCTGTGCTCTTCATTGTCCTTGTTTTGTTCTGTTGCTTGGATGGGGCTTTTCCCTGCACTGGTGGAACACAGAGCTCATGGAGTGTGTGACCCTGAGAGCCCTGGAGCTGCTTCTGCCCCAGCCCAGCCCTAGGGACTCTTCTCCTCACACTCTCCAGCTGGTGCCTCTGAAGGGTGACCTGGGCACCGACTCTTCCCTGATGTGAGTGCAAATCACTTGCCAAGTTTAGTTTCATTTTGACTGTGCCTACCAGGGAAGGGTCACTTACAGAGTCCATCGTCTCCTTCCTTGTCTCAAAAGATTATAATTTGTCCATTGCAATTCACATCAGGATGCAATTTGGCAGGTAAGTTAGAAGTCTGGAGGCAATTATTTTTCTTTCTTTGGAGAAATGGATTATATTCATTCAGCTATTTCTTAGTTATTTATTTTAGATAGAGCACAGGGGGAGAAAAAGGGGAAAGGAAAACAAGATGGGTTTAGATTTTATGATAGGATTGACACTTGATGTTTTGACATCTTAGCAGGGTTGATTATACTGATATATGCAATCCATGCATCTAATTCTACCTGAGAGAAAAGGGCTGTAACAGGAGCGTCTCAGCTCTTACAGCCAGGTATTCATGTGCCAATGAAAACAACCATTATGGCAAATCCTTAGGACTCACCCCCACAGAACAGTCACAGTTATTATTAGCCAGTGTAAATCACCTCATTTGTAACAGATGAAATTTCTTCCTTTGAATCCAATGAGTGATGTGCTGCTCTCAGCTTACCAGGAAACACCTTTTTTATACCACTGATTTTCCTTAGAAACACAGCCAAAAACTACATTTAAATTATATTCATATTTTTACAGCAGCACAAGTGACAGGGACTTTCCTGCCCATGAGCTGACCCTGCTCTGACCTCTCTTGCCAAATGCACCCCTGATATTCACACCATCATCCAGCCTTGCCAGTGCCCACGTGCTCTCTGGACACCACAAATTAAAGGGTTAATTTCTAGATCTAAGGAATAACCTGAACAAACCAGAAAGGATTAAATATGGATGAGTGCCTTTTTCTCCTTGTACAGCTTTGGGGGACTCTGGTGGAGGTTAAGACAGTTTTCCAGCTGGATTTTTCCAGACCCTGCTACATTACTTACATTTTCACTATTATCTCTCTATCCTATAAAATATTATTTCCATATGGCTCAAATAGTAACTACCAAAAGCCTTCCCTTTTCTCATTTGTGCTCACCAGATGGGTTTGGAAAAGAATTTCACTGAGCCCAGATCTGCCAGCAGGTCCCAGGGTGGGCTCAGCCCTTTGTCACCCTTTCACAGAATCCCAGAATAGTTTGGGTTGGAAGGGACCTCAAAGCTCATCCACTCTCATCCCCTGCCATGGCAGGGACACCTTCCTCTATCCCAGGCTGTTCCCAGCCCCAGTGTCCAGCCTGGCCTTGGGCACTGCCAGGGATTCAGGGGCAGCCACAGCTGCTCTGGGAATCTGTGCCAGGGCTGCCCACCCTCCCAGGGAACAATTCCTTCCCAATTTCTAATCTCACTCTACTCTTTGCCTTCCTATCAATAATTAAACCCACTCCCAAGATAATTTCCATTTCAAAAAGCAAATTTTTAGAAGAGTGGTTCCAGAACTCCCATTTATTGGAGCAAGTGATTACTTATTTCAGCAGTTGAAAAGAAGATGCAGTAAGTTTTATTTTAGCCAATTAAAGAAGTTCCACGTGAGCTCCCTGTCAGCCCCAACCAATTCCATGTGAGCAGAGCAATGTGCAAAGCTGCCACTGAAACAGTTCAATGAGCCTTAGCCTAGAATAAATTTGCCAGATCAGATCTTAACTTGAAAACTGAATTTTAGGAAACTGCAGCTTTTCTTGCAAATCTTTTCAGGCACCATGCCCTGCAAAACACTCAGTGAGATTTCTCTGACGTTCCCAGTGGAAGCCTAAGTTTTAGCAGAGACTGCAAAGATTTAAAGTCACAGCATAATCTCACCTCCAGGTTCTGGGGCCCACTTCCCTTATCAATTAACTTGTCAGCCAACAGTCAGCTCTAATTAATTAAATCCTTTTTTAATGAAAAGAATTTGCCTTGAGCACAGTCTGTCAGCTCCAGAACCACTCTCCAATTGGGATATGTCGAAGCAAACCCCATTAAATACCTGCAGGGAACCCAACACCAGCAGCAACCTCATACTCCCCTTGGCTGCTGCAGACACATATCGTTATTCTTCCATGTCTGCACCCTGCTGCCACAAGAGGCTCTTTCCTACAAACACCTGCCCTTGCATTTGGCTCTGCTGCACTTTTGTTCCAGCTGCTTGCAGAAGTTGTGTTGTGTATCCATCATCCCAGAGCAGAGGCTCCCAGACAAAATCCTAACACCAGAGGCCTCTGAGAACCCTTTTTTTGGGAATACTCAGTGTCTGAGATGGAGATTTCTCAAAATGCACAAAGGAGCCATCCAGAACCCTGGCTCCAAGAATAAGATTTTAGACTATTTCTTTTAAAATTCTACAATGACAGACTTTGTGGATTCCATGGACACTGAGACTTCACAGACACAGCACACTCCCATGCTCTGGAAGAGCCACAGGTTGGAAAGAGCTCCCCACACACCATCCCTGCCTGTGCATTCCCCAGGTGGGAGGAGATGAACACAGGGAGCTTTTCTCTCCTTAGAAAAACAAGGGTAATCCCTGTGCTAATGATCCCCCGGCTCCCCTTGACTTCAAAGGGCCCGGGATCACAGCTGTAGTCTTCTGCAAGTGTTAGCAAACAAAATTACAAGTTTTAACTCTACAGGTTCCAACAAATTCCCCTTGCCCTCGTTGCAGCAACAGACTTAAAAATAGATGTAATGAGCAGTTTTGGATCTGCATAAATCCCCTCTGGAGTTCATTAATGATTTCATTTCTGGCAAGACACCATGTCAAATGAGGGAGCATTATTAAAAACATACATAGATATATGTACCTGAAAGTGCATTCCTGCAGATGCTCAGGGAGAAGAGGAGGCTGTGTAATTTTGGTTTACCTTTTAAAGAACATGATTGTAACGGCGTGTAACTCTAAAGCCTTTTGTTCTCAGAACTAATTGCAGCTCTCCAAGGGATGCATGAATCTGCAATTACTTTTAAATTTGAGAAAATGGGATTTGAAGGATTACCATGGAACCATGGAGTGGTTGGGGTTGGAAGGGACCCCAAAACCCATCCAGTGCCACCCCTGCCATGGCAGGGACACCTCCCACCATCCCAGGAGCTCCCAGCCCCAGTGTCCAGCCTGGCCTTGGGCACTGCCAGGGATCCAGGGGCAGCCACAGCTGCTCTGGGCACCCTGTGCCAGGGCTGCCCACCCTCCCAGGGAACAATTCCTGCCCAGTATCCCATCCAGCCCTCCCCTCTGGCAGTGGGAACCATTCCCTGTGTCCTGTTCCTCCAGCCCTTGTCCCCAGTCCCTCTCCAGCTCTCCTGGAGCCCCTTCAGACACTGGAAGGCCACAACAAGGTCATTCCAGAGCCTCCTCTTAGCCATCAATCCCAGCTCTCTCAGCCTCTCTTCACAGCAGAGCAGCTCCAGCCCCTGGAGCATCTTCATGGCCTCCTCTGGACTCCTCCCAACCTTTCAAGTCCTCTACTCAAACACAAGCAGCTCCGATCCTGTTGCTGTTTGTTCCTAATCTGCACAATAAATGTGAATTATTGCTCTGTGCAGCTCCCATTTCCCACCACGGCTGCTGGTGCATGAAATCCCAGGAATGTGCCTGTTGACAAGGCAAGGTTCAGCACGTCCATCAGCAAACCACCCTCAGGAAATTCACTCCTGGCTGATGTGTTGTTGTTGCAAGAAGAGAAATCTCAAACACACCGTGTCAGAAAGTATGTGCTGCCTCCACCTCCCGTTTACTCCTCAGGGGAAAAGGTAAATAGAGTATAAGCAATTTCTTTCTTTTTTTGAAAGAAAAAAAGTCTAACCTGCCTGAGATGTAGGGAAATCGTTTACCTTCTGCCAGTCAGAGCAAGTTCTCTGCATGCTTTTTCCATATTAAAACCACAGCCCAACAGAATGGATTCACTCCATCTACCGAGGGCAAAGTTTAAGTTGCAGAGAGAAAATGAAAGCCAGTGATAAACTCTGGGTTTTAAGCAGTGCTTAAGTTCCATGGTTAGCCAAAGGAAAGCAAATAAAACCTAAATATTCAAATAGAGACTGCTGAAGTCTGTTTATCGTTTACTGAAGAATCAGCTCAAAGACAGAATCCTATTCCCTGCCTCCTGTTTGCATTTGGAAATCACTTTATCCATAATATGTTTACTAAAATAAGCAACATGAACACATAAATTCTGAAAGCAGGCATTTACCCACAAATTAGGCTGATCCCTGAGCTTTGAAGTTTCCATAGCTGCCCTGGTTCTTTTGGCCACTCCTTGTGCTGAGTGCTAGCAGCAGAAGAATCATAAAACACTGTAGAAAAATGCTACAGATTCTTTGCCAAAACAAGTAATGTCCCCCCGTAGCATCTTTCTGAATCACTTCCAGTAACATCACAGTGCTGCTTCTCCCTCTCTTCCCCATGCTCTGCTTACCACCACTGCCTGCTGAGCAGACAAGCACAGGCACATCCTCACCCTGTGCTCAGCCACTGGTCCCACCTGGACACACACCGGGACTGACCGGGAGGAAGATCCCGACCTGCTACCACTCACCAGCACAAAAAAGGAGTTAAAAACTGCTGAAGAAAGGAGCAATTCCAGGAACTGTCAGGTTCCAGAGTCTCTCACACACCTGTGGATGTGCACAGGGGCTGCAGGACAGTGACACCCCAAAGGGACTGTCCTGCTGGGGACACCTCACTTTTGGGGACCCTGGCACAGCCATTGCTGTCTTCTCAGGACACATTAACAGGCCCCAAAGACAAGAGGTTCCAGTGCCTTTGTGTAAACTGCCAGAGCAATCATAACCATCATTAGAGAAAAGTTACCAGCTAATCTAAATTTTAAGTATGCACAGCAATCAACTTTAAATTAATTATAACATCACACTAAAAGGCAAAGATGGATCACCTCCTGTCACACCCACAGACCCCCTAAGATGACAGTGTGTGAGTGCCACTGTTTTTAATTATTATTTCTTCAAATGCCTTTGTTAAGCCTTTGTTCCAAGTTGCCAGCCCTTTACCTGCAGGAAAATGACAGGGACTCGCCCTGGGCTGATGAGGAGATCCCACACACCATCCCCCAGTTGTGCCCTGTGTGCCAGCACCCTCTGAGCTGTTGTCACCAGGGGCTGTGCACACAGCAGGCTGCAGCAGGTCACTGTGCTTAGGGTTTGCTTCACCCAATTATTTGTTTGTCACTGAGAGACCTGCGTATTGAGCAGGTATTGTCAAGTTATTTTTGGCCCTGATATAGTGGCAAAACATAATGAGGCCTTGAGGTGAACAACCACCTTGGCAGCAAGGCGCTAAGCTGATGTGCTGTTGAAAGGCTGGAGAGCAATTAGGTTATTTAAGAGGAGATGCTGGACAGGGCATGTGAAGACAGAGAAAACAAGCTTAAGCATTAAAACAACCCCCCTCCTTCAAGTTGTCAGCTATTTAAGCAAGGTGTTAATTTACTGCAGGCTGGATTGTCGACAAACTTAATTTTTTTATTAATTCAAAAGATGCACAGACTTGTCCCACATGCGCATATTGCCCAGCCCTTTCCAGACAAGTGGAACAGCTTGCCAGATGATTGTTATCACCATTTAATTGTATTACAGTGATTCCCACAAGTCCTGACCGGGGCCTGGCGTGCACAGAGCTGTGCAAACAGGGCCAAAGGTGGTCTGTGGAGTGGTGACTTCAGAACACGAGTCAGCATCAGACACGGAGAGCAGATCCAGAGGCAGATGGAGAAACAGCTCGGCCGGGGCAGCGCCCAGGGTGCGAAGGCACGCAGTGACCTGAGGAGCACGAGGGAGGGCACAGCCCTCTCTGCTGCTCCGTGGGTGTCACTGTCCATGGCACTGGGCAGGGAACGGTGCCACACCCACGGAGCCCCCAAACACCCCCGGCCCTGCCCAGCACCGGGCTCAGCAGAGGACACCCTCAGGCACCAGCCTGCTGTCACACTGTGGGAAGTGGTTCTGACCTGGCTGACTGATCAAACGGGGCTTCCCCTACCCAAACTGGACATCACACCCTGTCTGCATCACAGGAAGTGCATACAGCATCTCAGGGCAGCACTGGGCCATGATCTTTCAAAGAATCACGGAATGGGTTGGGTTGGAAAAGACCTCAAAGCTCATCTCATTGCAACCCCCCTTCCATGGGACACCTTCCACTAGACCAGCTTGCTCCAAGCCCCATCCAACCTGGCCTTGGACACTTCCAGAATGTCACTTTAAAAAGATATTTATTTTTGTAAAATATTTACGTGTATACACCTACCTCTATAAGATAGTCACCTTCCAAGTATAAATTCATAGGTCACTAATTTGGGCATAACATATCTAGAGAAACCACTGGGAAAATACAAGAGCAGGTACAACAGCCAAGTTTTAGGAAGGAACACTGACAGCATGGAAAAAAGCTGTTAGACAAGAAAAATGACCTTTGCAACACAGAAACATGAGTTTTCTAATTCAATCCATAGAGCCAGCTGGTTTTGCTTTACCCTTTCAAGTGGCCAATGACAAGGTTCTGTACCTAAAGGCTCTGATCTCTCCTGGAGCTTGGACTGAGCAGGTCACAGGGAGCTGCTTGCTCATGGCTGAGGGCTGGCTGCAGGGACACGACACCTCTTGCTGCACAGGGACATCCCCTGTGCCAGTGTGAGCTCATCCCTCTGACCACCACAGGCAGCTGCAGGGATTCTGAGGGTTGCTCACCCTGTGTGCAGTCAGACACGACTGTTCAAGTATGAACTGGGTCATAGTGGGCTGCTCAAGAAAGAACCACGTCTTCCAAAGGACTCTGTCTGGAGTGGCTTTAAATGTGTCTGAAGCAGCCATGGGATTTCTCTCAGTGTGGGGAAAGAGGCTGAACCTGGTGTTCCAGGATTGCTAGGATTGCACCTGAGCATGCTCTTATCCCTGAATGTGTTCAGAGAACCTGGCACGACCCTTCCTTCCAAAACCCTGACTGCTTTCCATCTTTCCACCCACATGGTAAATCTTTCCCAGATCCCGAAGGCTCTGGAGGCTGGGTATTCATACAGCAACAATCCTCACCTTCAAATCAACACCCACTTGACTGGGAGTTAAAAACACAAGGCTGAACTTCTGGCAATGAATGAAGACCGAGATAATTCCTCTGCCTTTCCTGATGAAGGGGTGAGGTGAGAACCCAGCAGTTCACTCCATTTCTTCCACAGGAAAACTGTGCAAGACCTGTTTAGACCTCAGGATGGTCATCACGAGAACCTGAAGAACAGTACCTAAAGAAGCTCTCCTAGATACAACCAGATGGAAGAGGGAAGATTCCAGCTGTTCTCTCTCAGGGAGTGTCAGAAACTCAGCATCACACTTTCCACCTATCACAGCCTGAAGTGTCTCCCTGCTTCCCTAACCAAAATACCTGAGGATCAACTGCCTTGGGAGAGCAATTCCCTTAATGACAACAGTCTCTTTGTGCTACCCCAGGGTGCCAGGAGAGCTGGTATTTGAAGTTCCAAAGCTGACCCACTCCTGAGGGTGAGACCCACAGCAGGCACTGTACTCCTGGAACAGCTTCCCACCCCTCCCCAGGGGCAGCAGGTCCTGCTTGGAGCTGAAAAACTCCTGAAGTCAGATTTTAATAATCATTTATCTTAACAACGTGAGCAAGGAGAAAAGAACAAACCCAACAGTTATCAAGGACAGAACAAACCGGTGCTGAGGTCCCCGGGCAGCTCCCACACCTGCTGAAAGCTGCAAAGGCCCCAGGCATACAACCCCAACAATAAACCCAGCCAGCAAAAACAGGGCCTTGCTCGTCTGCTTTAGATTTTTAAATGCTGCTTCTCTTAACAAATGAAGTTTCAGTGCTTATGGGACCAACAACCTAGTAAAGGAACTAAACATTTATTTGTGCCCTTATTACTTGGCAGACCCATTTCCATGGAGTCGTTTTTCCTTAGGACCCAGCTTGCTCTGCAGCAGCTGTTTTCTATTACCAGCCACTCAAATTCCTTTGCCTCTAATTTCCAAAAGTGCCCACTAACTTGAAGTATTTGAAAAGTACAGCAAAGGGCTGTGGGAGCTCAGCAGCACTTTCACTTCATCTCTCTTCCCAGGTTCTTCCCCATCTCCCTCACCAAGGCCTGAGCTGGCCCCAGTGCTCCAGATCCCCCAGTGTTTGTGAAACCCCAGGAAGGACCTTCAGAGTACAAAGTGACCCAGGAAAGGTTCCCATGGGGGCTGGGGGAGAAGGTGGGTTGGGGAGCTGCTCTGACTGTGAACAGGAAAGTGGAACAAATCAGGGGGTTCTGGAGGGCTCAGGGCAAGCTGTGAGCGAGCCTTGAGACAGAATTTCAAGCGCCGGGGGACATCCTGCTGCATTAACAGGGACCCCAGCTCTGGGGGAAGTTTGGGTGCTGCTGGAGTTGTAAACTCTCTCGTGGCCCCACTCTGAACAGCCTTAGCAAGCTAAGGTCTTCATTTCCAAAAAAAAAAAAAAAAAAAAAAAAAAAAATGTTTCTTGTGAATAACATCATTTTTTGCTTAGAAATTCTTGACTGTGGGGGTGGGCAGGCCCTGGCACAGGGTGCCCTGAGCAGCTGGGGGCTGCCTCTGGATCCCTGGCAGTGCCCAAGGCCAGGCTGGACAGAGCTTGGAGCAGCCTGCAACGGTGGAAAGCGTCCCTGCCATGGCAGGGTTGGGAATGAGATGAGCTTTAAGGTCCCTTCCAACCCAACCTATCCTGGGATTCTACAGTTCTGTGATAATTCGCAGGAGCCCCTTCCAGCTCCCACCTCACTCTCCCTGTACGTGCAAGATAAGGCCATTAACTGCTCTAAAGGGCACTTCACTCAGTTTATCTGCTCCTCTGTTTGCCACTTTCTAAGGATACATTGATATGGGCTTTTTTAAACCACTTGAACACTGTGCAAGGCCCTTTCAAACACACTTGAGGCCTCTCTCAGTCACATCCAGCTTGGAGAACAGAACTGTTACACAGGATAACTGAAAGCATTGGACAACACCAGGACAAATGCTGATGGAGCTTGGGCTTGAGCTGGTCCTCCAGCCCCTTGGTGGGGGCACCCTCTGCCCTTGCCCAGGCTCTGCCTCCTCCCACCCATCTTTCACTTGAGCAACTCAGCTGCAAAATTACCCTTTTTTTTTTTTTTCCCACTTTTCTTTTTCCCTGTGATTTGGTTTCTGGTGAGAAATCACTCAGCTCACACTGCCCAACTTTGGTGCCCCAAAGCCAGGGCAGCAGCCAAGTGGGGTGGGAGAAGAGAATGAGACCTGCTGAGGACAGGGACAGCAAAAGGGGCTTGAGTCCCCCTCAGTCACCAACACCCAGTAGGGATAATAAAAAAGGAAATCTCCATCATCCTAGGTGGCTGAGAGTCCCCAGGGTGTCCCAGGATTTATTCCAGCAGAGCAATCAGGTAAATGCTGGATGCTAACAAGTGTTCAAGGCCCGTGGAGTGAGGAATCCCAACGCTTGAGCTGCAGCTGAAACAAGGACACATCAGAGTCTGCTTGTTCTGCCCCCTGAGCCCAGAAATGCTCTCTCACAACCCCTTCCAGCTCTTGAGACTCACAGCATCCCTTATGACCAGGCCCTGCCTTTTCCTTTGGATAATCTGTACTGAGCCCTGAGAAAACTAAAACTTCACCAGATTAAAGTCTCACCCTTCACAGAGTCTTCTCTGCCACCAGAAGGAACGTGGCAGCTCTCACTGGGAGGCTTGATTTCAGTTTTTCTGCCTACTCAGACAAATATTATTGCACTCAGGTCATACACTAAAGAGTTTTTTTCACATGTTCAGACACTGTTTTTTTAAGAAATAAATAAAAAAAAAAAAAAAAAAAAAAAAAAAAAAGCTGAGATTTTGGAAAGAAGCAGTGAGATCTGCCTGTGGTTCTCCACTCTTATTCCCACACTCTGGAAAACAACGACTGATTCATAAAACTTCATGGACATTCGTGGGCAGTCTGCATGATAAAATAACATCTGACTTTGTGGGATTGTTTTGTGTGGAGAAACATTTAAAATATGTCAGGGTGGTGATTAATCATGGAACAGTTTGGGTTGGAAGGGACCTTAAAGGTCATCTCATTCCAGCCCCTGCTGTGGACAGGGACACTTCCACCAGACCTGGTTGCTCCAAACCCTGTCCAATCTTTATGAAGGCAAAAGGCATTCTTGTTTGGGGGACAATTGAGAACTGGAAGAAAAAAAAAAAAAAAAAGCCTTTTTGCTTTGGTTGTAAGCATCTTTTAAGACTTTTATTAAAAAACAACAAGAAACAAAATGGAGAAAAACCCCACAATTCCTGCAGACATCCCTGCAAAACTCCTATGGACATCCAGAGTGTCAAGACTGTAGGATGTGGGATATTCTGAGGTGCTTTTTCTTTTTTAAATTACAGTAGCTGTCTAACAGCCCTTGCTCAGGCTGTGTAACTGGGCCAACTGAGGAGGCATTAGATCTTATGGGAGAAGGGCCTGGGAGGTGATCTGGATGCACAGCTGGATATTTGGGAAGCCTGGGCAACCCATGCACCCCACAGCCACCCCCTGAGCATGTTCTGCACAGCTCTCCTGACTTCAAACCATCCTGGACAGGAGGCTGGTGGTGCAGCTTGGAGGGTGGCTAGGAATCAACCACTTCTCTAAGGTAGGTAAAGTTAAAATTAATTTATGGCCCATTCCTTCTCTTTTTTTGGTTTTATTTTTGAGCCATGCAGGGCACACAATCCCCCCCAATGTTCCATGGTGCTGCTGGGGGCACTGGTGCTCCCCTCCAGGGCTGGGGGTGACAGTGGCACGTTTTGGGAACGCCCTGTGCCAGCTGTTCCTGCTCCAGCTGTGCCCTGGGTGCTCCACAGGCTGCAGGGAGCCCTGTGGTCCCTTACAACCCGAGCAAGGGGCTGTGGAACCAGAGCCCACCCAGAACCAACAGCAAATGACAAACCCAGTGAAGGAACTCACGCCAGCACTACCTACAACCACAGATCCATTGTTTGGCGTCCTTGGTCTAACTCCTGGGTTAAACCTGGGTTAAACCACCCACTGCCAGGCTGAGCCTCCTGGCAGGAGTGGCTCTGCTCAGGTGACATCTGATGGCAGCTTGGCCCCTCCACGGTGACATTGCTTTTCCAACGGAAATGAAATGCATTTGATAAGATAACAAACGCCTGGCAAAGCACAGTGAAGCTATGTAAGGGAGAGAGCAGGAGGGGGAAAAAAAAATCTTGTATAAGCAGCAAAACAATACAGCTTTATCTAATCTCAGCAACTTATTGCTGCTTGTCTGCCTGTGTGTGTTTTACTGACAAAATAAAATAAATTGAATCAGCTCACACACGATAACATGCTCTTTCCTACCTCATACTAATTGCTTGGCTAATTGATGTTTGTTGAACTTTCTCCATTTCATTGAGTGATTAGGTACAAAGCTAACAGTTGACATCTGTAGGCGCTTAACTGGCGTCTGTAATTACTGTTAATGTTAAATAATTGTTAGTTAATTGGAGTGGTAACTGACTGAATGGAATCCAGATTGTGAAGCAAAAAGAGACCTAGTTAAATAAACATACATTTTCAGAGAAAATAACATTTTATTACAAGGGAGAGACTAACAGCAGGCCACATAGGGGAGGCCTGCAGGATGCTCCATTCACCAAATCTCTCAACAGCCTCCAGCCTGGACTCCCCCAACCACAGGTATGGCAAGGCAGGATCTCTGTCACCAAAACACCTCCTACCCCAAGAATTTTTCCACCTTCTTTTGAACCAATTAGCACAATTTTACAGCCCAACACTGATGTCTTTTTTGAGAAAATCAAATACAGGCTAATCTACAAAACAAATATTTCCTCCATATTAGATACAATTGTGTTGGCAAATATTGTCGTTTTGCTCCCTAGCCTGGAATAGCTTGACTTTGCAAAAATCCACAGCCTTACATGAACTCTTGGGAGCATCAACTCTTGTGATCACCAACTGACCACAAAGGGTACTTGATACCAGCCCAAAGGTGCAGGGATGCCCAGAACAATGCTTGCAACTTCTCCCTTTGCTGTTTCGGTCAGGAAAAGCCAATGCCTCCAGGTGCTTGTACCATGCTATCTGCTTTTGTTTTTAATTACAAACTTAAAAGGTACCTGTGAAGCCTTGACAGGCTCCTGTTTTGTGAGTTCAAAAGCTTAAGAATCTGAAATTTTTAGAAGAGGCTACCTCAGACTTTCACCTGCCCCTCTGGGCACATCACATTATCCAGTGACCTTTTCCTGCAGTTACAGAACATCACTGGGACCCCACAGCTCTGGCAGCTCCCAGCACTGGGGCCCCACAGCTCAGCTGGCAGCCACAGTCCAGCCAAAACCCCACCAGCACACAGAGAAGAGCATGAAAAAGAGCAGGACTGGTGAGGGGTGGTTTGTGCTTAGGAGGTGCAGCCATAAGGGGTGTTATGAACAAATTCCTTGCTCAGACGAAGCCTCCCTGGCACAGGAATAGCTGCCTCACTCTTTTGTGCAGCAGAACAAAGCACCATCTCAAGACATTTATTGACCTTTTTCTCTGCTTCACTCGGAAGTCAAGAGGGAAGTGACCCAGCAGCTCTTCTAATTTAACTCAGGGGTACCAGAAAGCCATGCTCTCCAAACCCACATTTTTTTCCAGTGCTCAGCCTCTCCTTAATGAGACACTGAACTTCCACATGGAAAATACTGGAAAGGCATTTGAAACCCACAAAACCCCAGCAAACCAGTGATTCAAAGCCACCACAGAAGCCTCTGCCAGAAAGGTGGGGAGACGCCACTGTCAGGGTGTCCCTTGTGGGGGTCACACCAGAACTGCCACAAACCCAGACATCTGGGATGATTCAGCACTCCCTGAGGTTTGCTGGCCTGGGGCTGCAGTGCTGGGGCAGCTCCAGAGCTCCGAGAGCAGGGGAGGGAGAGGCATTTCAGTATGAAGAGGCAGCAGGGAGCAGCCACCCCAAAAACTGCAAGCAAGGCTGAGAACACACTCCAAGTGAGTGAGGATGTCCCGTGGATTCCTGCAGACCCTGGGAAGGAGGGAGCAGCCCCAGCCAGCCCTCTGGCACACTGGCCACGTTGGCACTGCACAGGTGCTGCCTGCCGAGGACTGGATCCACTTAGAGCCACCTTGAGATGCCCTGGGGATGGCTCACTTGAGAGTGAGAGCTCCTCTCCACAGCCAAGGATCTCCTGTGATGGGATCAGCAGGGAAGGAACTGCCAGCTTTAGCTCCCTGCTTGTTTACAGAAACAGATGTTGTAGAGGATCCTCAAGAAATGCTTCACCACAGAAGCCAAGGGGAGAAATAACAACATGCCTGGTTTTTTCTACAGCAGGATATTGCTGTAGAGCCACCTAAAAAGCCAGGGCTTGATCTGACTGGAATTTCAGCCACCAGTGAAGCCTCCTAACCCAGATGCCTTGATCTACCTCCAGCTGAGAGTATAAATATTTCCTTGACAGCTGGTGGTGCCACGCATCAGAAGGATTCATAAAGTTTACATGAACATCCTGTAAACAATTTGAACATAAAAAGCTCTAACAGCCCAATTGTGCTTCTGATCAAAGGCAAACTTCAATATACAGCACAAATGAAAACTTCACCACTTTGGGACTCATTTCTCTCTTCAGGAAAAGCTGTTTTCCAAGGGTATGTAGGAGGGAGTTAACATAAATGAACCACACAGTAGTAGTAGGAGCTGCCTGCTCTGCAGCTTCAGATGTGTGTATTCAAATTATGAAGAGATAATGGAATTTAATTACGCTGAGAAGTCATGTTACAAAAATTCATGAACAAACCCTGTACTTTGGCTGGGATTAATGGTGCTGAGGTGAAGCTCTCAGAGGGTGTGGGGCAGTTCTGTTCCTTCAAAGACACACAGACTACAAGCAGCAATCCCAACTGGAAGGGCCACCCCGCAGGGAGCAAGGGAGGGAGAGCGGGAGCTGCAGGTGGGGGATGCGCTCCTCTAACTCATTTATTCAGACACTGATAGCTCCTTTGTCAAGCATCACCAGGGGCACAGACCCTTGGGAGCTCACCTCAGCACAGCCACCCAGATTCCCAAGGGAACCATCTCCTTGGGTAATTTAAGCATTACAAGGTGAACCTGCCAGAGCCAAGGAATGCAGGGCTCTGACTCACAACCAGGGACCACTCATTCAGTGGCAGCTACAGCAACTCCTGCCCTGGGGACCAAGCTCCAGCCCTCCCAAATTCCCAGCCCTGCTGCAGACACACTGAGGGCTGGGGGCCTCTGGGAGTGGTGGCAGCACGGAGGTGATGGGGGAACCCCAGAGCCCCTTCCATCACTTGGCTGCCCCCCAAAGCTCACAGGACCCTTCTAGATTCAGTGATGCACCTTCCCATTCAGCTCCTAGGGCAGCCAAGTCCTAAATGGGAGCTGAGGGACATCTCCTCAAGGGGTTTTACCAGCTCTTCTGTGGAGGATTGGGGGTAGATTTCACCTGGCTCTGGATGTTTTAAATTCTTAGTGTTTTTGAGGAAGGGACTGTTCCACTTTACACATCCACACTAATCCATCACTCCTTGAGCCTAGCACATCTTAAGCCTTGAAGGCCACAATGAAATGACAGAAAGGGGACAAAATGTGTATATGAGATGTAAAAGGCTTCAGGACTTATACCTGCTCTGCAAATACATTACTTCTGTAATTTCTGCTACTTCAGTTATGAATAATATTAAATTTTTTTTTAAAAAGGCAGGAAAACCCCAAGCAGTGTGTGAGACACGGGTGACTATGGGACATCCCAGAGGAGTGGCCACAGACACAGAGGGCTGGACGTGGTCAGCCTGCCCAGCCTGGCAGCTTGGAAGGTTTCATCGTGATTTACCCAATGCAAATCTGACCTTTCTTACAAGTGACTTTTATTGCTTTTGGCAAAAGCAGCCGTGGACAACACAGTGGGGAAGAGCAGGCTTGGAAGCGAACAGCCTGAGCTGGGGAGAGGGAACTTGAACTGGGAATTTATCAAACTGACAGCCCCCGGGCACCCAGAGCTCCCCAGGGCAGGAGCAGCCCCCCCAGCCCCGGCAGAGAGCCCAGCACCTGCCTGCCAGCAATTACTGACATTATCTCCAAACAGGGGAGCTTTTCTGAGCTTCTTTTCCCGATATTTTGTAGTCTGAATGCTAATCCCTTTGACAAAACTGTCCCCTATGCTTTTTCCGTTCTCTTTCCCCTTAATCTCTTTCTCCCAGTGGAAAAAAAAAGAAAAAAAAGAGGGTAAGAAAAAAAAAAAGAAAATACCAGCCAGCCTAGTTTGGCCGCACCTGGATTTGCATTGATTCCTCCCTTGTCATTCATGTTACCAACAGGAATTAGCATATGGCTTTAAGGGGAAACTCAGGAGGAGAAAAGAAAGATGCCATTTTGATGGAAATAAGGGGCAAAGGAATAATCTACCATCAACTAAAAAGCTTATTTGTGTACGGTTTCCCAAGCAAAGCTTCGAAAAGCCCATGTTGATTTTAGGCTACACAAAGAAACCCTAATCCTTTCAAGGGAACTAAATCACCAAAGAAAAGTACCTCGGAAGAAAAGGCTCCCTGTCAAGCATGGGTATTCGCATCCAAAGGGATGCCACGAATCAAGCTCCGTAAGTAAACAGCAATAAGAATGTGGGAAATGTGTTTGAGTCAAAAAAGAGAAGCAAAGGAAGAGGAAGAGGGGCCTACTCTTCATCAGTCACCTCCTGGGGAGGAGAGGAGTCCCTCACCCTGGTTACAGGCCTGCGCCAGGAATGTGGATTCACCGAGGCTTCTCCTGCCCTGGCCCAGCCCCAAGAAAGGGCTGCTCAAATGCCAAAGCTTTCTACAGCGAATTAGCAAAATAAAGATGCAGTCACATGTAGTTTGGGGGCCTGGGGTCACTCCAGACACACAGCTCTTCCCTTCTAATGGCTGTGCCACCTATTCTCAGTCTCCAGAGGGGCCTGGGGAACCTGTAAATGCCATTAATCACAAAGGATAAATCAGCTTGCCAAGTGAGATAACCTGGTTAGACCACAGAAATAATCCAGACTGTACTTCCAGAGGATGCTAATACATGAAAAACAGGACTATGGATCCGTAATGCAATTAAATCCAGGTATAATTCAATATGCAGCAGAAGCCTTCAGAAGCAGCAGCGGATCAGCATGGGAATCCCAAAGGTAACGGGGTCACATTCTGTCCCCAGTTAAACCACCACAGCTTCGTGGAATTATAAAGCACAAACACTGCAATGACTCACTGGAGTAACAGACCAAACCCGAGGAGAAACACACAGTGCAAATACTGAGCAAACCCACACCCGGCCAACAAAACACACCTGAATTTCAAACGAGTCAAATCTGCCTCTTCTAATGCAAACTGATTCGAGTGTTCCAAACCCCATCAGATAAACCCCGGGTTTACAGCTGGAAGCTCACCCTGTTCCAGGCACTTCCCATGCGCTGCCATAGAAAAGCAGGACACTGGGGTAAAAACCAGACGTGTTTTCAAGGCTTTGAATTATACTTGTTTGTGCAACTCATGCCTGGAGCTGCTCCCTCCACCCTCCTTGCAAAAACACCAAGCAGACCAAAAGTGAGAATTACACCCAAAGGATCCCCAAAGCCTTTCTAACGAGGGCTCTCCAGGCCCAGCTCAGGACAGCAGCTCACGGGCGCTGATTTAGGGCAAGCTCCCCGTAATGTACTGTTATATCATTAGCTGCTCTGTCTTTGGATTGCTGTTTGGAAGAAATTAATGGGATACTGAATATTTAAATGGGGGCCTTTCTATCATTTATTAACTCTACAGAAAGCACACAGCACAGTAAGCCATGGTTTATGACTATTATCCTGTGAATACTAAACGTTGGCTGGTTATTACTGTCAGCAGTGCAAATTGGCTATTCATAATTCCACGTCTATCATGGAGCTGATGAGTAACAATCAAGTTAAAACATTTTGAAAACTCTTACAGTTATTTAAATGAGCTTAAATTAAAGCCATTTGTAAAATAAACTATTCCCTAATATTGTTATTTAAATTAATTCTGACCTGGCAGGCAATGCATTATTTAAAGCCTATATTTTATATTAAGCAAAGCAATTACCAAGCATACAGAACACGTCTGAAACCCAGAGAAACATAAAAAGCACTAACAAGCGACATTTCTGCAAGACAAGTTACATTTCATCTCCCATTGAAATTGCCAGGAAAAGAAACGTGTGGGGAAAAAAGAAAAATAAATCTGTTTGGGATGTGAATTGCAGCCTTACCTTTATTTGTAACAGCGTTGAACAGTTTCTCAGAGCTGGCATCAGATGCCTGAAAGACCAATAAAAAAAAAAAAGAAAAAAAAGTTACATTTCCTCGCAGTGATAGATTTCCGAAGGCACGGCGCTGTATTTATGCACAGGCAGAGGTGTGTATATTTTAGGGAAACAAATCAGGAGACAAAACCAGGGGCGCTGGAAGCAGCGGCTCCGCAGCCGTGTCCATGAGGTGGTGCTGTTTGGCTGTGCTTCGCCGCCCTGCAGTGCAGATATTTCCTTGGAAAGATGCTATTTCATAAAGAAATAGGGTTTTTCTTCAACATTAGCTGTACAGACACTGTACCTTTGTACTGCCATTACCCAATACATTCCGACATTGATTTTGCGATGGAGAAGAGTCATGATTTCAAACCAGACAGCCCAGTCTCAGGAATTTCCAGAACTGCAGATTTCTTAATTAATTTTTAAAGTATTTTTGGGATCCCTGCTGTGTGAACACTCGATTTTTACCACCTTCAAAGCAGCGTTGTTAACTTAGGTTAGTAATTTCATAAACTGCTGTTGCAAACTCTTTGAAAAATAAAGAGTGTGTCAGTATTTAGGATCAGAGCGTATTTCCATGTCAGCTTTGCCTTCCCCAGAATAACTGATTCTTGACACCTCGCTGTGTAAACTAATAAACCTTTTCTTTTTCATCAAGCCACCTTTATCCATGGAGGAAAACCTCTTTTTCCTGCTTAATATTCTGTTAGTACCTTGTCTATTCCTGCTGTTGCTGTGCCAAGGTGCCAGCTCAGCTCTCCACCCATATAAAAAGCTTTATTTCAGTTTCACACAAAACCATTGATTTCCCCTTTCAGAAATTCCAACGGCACAAAACCAGGCAGGGAAGGAGCGCTGAAAACGTTCATTTTGCAAACACCCCGAGCCCAAAAGCACCAGACACTCTGTTTCTGCCAGCTGTGTTTGGGCACACACACATACAACACCCAGAGGCAGCTCCAGCTCAAACTTCTCCCACCTCTGCACCCCCAAAAAGCACAGAGCTGCTCAATTCCGAACCCAGCCCCGCTGAGAAACAGGCTGCTCTAGGAAAGCACAGGGAAAACGTGCTGAGGAACAGAACATTGCAAAAAGGGTTAGAATGCAACACTTGAGAAAGATTTTAATTTTCCCTAGAAACTGTTTTCTTGCTGGATTCAGGAACAATCGTTGAAAATACTGTTTGGAAAGCAGGCTGTGTTTTTTTGGTTTTTTGTTTTGTTTGTTTGTTTTGTTAAAGGGAAGGAATTTTTCGATTCAAAACCAGGTAAAAATCACCAGACAATCAGCATCTACATTCACTATCTCGACTGCACTAAAAACTTGGATGTGAAACTCCCAATAAATGAGTAGACACAGCTCAGACCGTGCATCATAGTGTAGGAATACACTGAAATAATTTGTTTGCTCTCAAGTTAGTGACAGACAAGATTTCTACAATTAATTATTAAACATAGCTTTATTCTTTTTCAGACTTCGAGACAAATTTTACTAGATTACTGCTGGCTTATTTGAAAGCCAAGCTGGTGCATTTCGTCTCAATTAAATACCTTGTAAACACTGGATTTATTACCCAATGATGGATTTATTATTCAGTGACGACTTTCTCCAAATTAATGAAAATATGTGAATAATGCACAAATTGAAGAGATCAAGAAGGCCATGTGCTTTAAAGAGCAGCCCAGTATTAGTCCAACAAGAGGCTCAATGCTTTCCTACCCTTGCCAATCAGCCTGCTTAAAAATAATCTTTCCCAGTGAATTTCAGCTGTTGTTTTCTTCTCAAATGCAGCTTTTCTCTAAAGTCAAAACTCTCTCAACCAGTCCTCCTTTTTGGAAAGAAAATCCAATATTAAAAAACAAACTTCTCTACAGTTTCAGCTATTACTTTATTTTACTGTTTCAAAACAAAACAGCACAGGGAAGCTCCACATTTCCTATTCGCTTGATTTTTCCCAGCACTACAAAGGGAAAACGTATTTTTAAGAAGTTTGCTCTAAAGCCAAGCATAAACCAAGAGACTGTTTTTTAAGCCATGGTTTTTCAGGTGCAATCTCTCCTGTGATACCCCAGTCACAAACAGTGCTGTGACACCTGGAAGTGGCACACCTCGAACAAAACACAGCCTGCCCAAGGATTTCTCCGGAGCAACCCGGCGGATGATTATCCATGTAACGTACATCTAAAAATGGAATTATTTTTACAAAGACAAAGCTCGACCAAGAACGAAGCTCATTTTGCATTGCTGACCAAACTGACCACACACAACCGAATGGAAGAGACACTTGAAACAATCACACTGCCTGCGTTACCATGAAAATGACCCAAACTCAAACGCTGGCTGGAACGGTGAGACGAACTTGGCCTGCCTGTTTCCTTACTTAAAAATTGGAATTTAAATACAAAATAGCAATTAGGGTGACGTACCCGTGATACAGCAGCGAACACAATCTCTGCTAGCATACACACAGTGTATCAATTTCCATGCAACTGTTATTTTATTGTGACTATTAGGCAGTCACATCGCAACACTAAAGGAACAAAAAGACCAGCTGATTCAAAATCCCACAACTCAGCGCTACCCCAGAAGGAGAAATTCAGTATCTGTGCAGTGCCGACTTAAACCCTGCTCTGTTCTGACAGAAATCGGCGCAGACAACAAAGTGCCTTTATGTGCACGGCGGGCGCGATGTGGCCGAACCTGGATGTTCCAGCGGCGGAGCGGAGCTCGGCTCTCCCTCCCCTTACACCAGCCAGGCGCGACTCCCCCTGCGCTCCCCTTTATCCCGATCTCCCCAGGTCTTACTGGAGCAGCTGATGAGCACTGTCTGCTGGCACCGTGACATTTGGGGACAGCACCGGGTTATCCGGGCTGCTCTGCCTGAGGAGCCCCCTCGGTTTCTCCCGCACAGAGCCGCAGCTGGTGACACACAGTTCCCTTCCTCACACTTCGGCCGTTTTCTCTTGCAAATCCCCTTGTTACCAAGCGCAGCTTAATCCTTTTCACCGCGAAATGAAACAAGTCAGCAATCCCTGGGCTTAAAGAAAAAAAAAAAAAACAAACCAACAAACCACACAGAAAAAAATGACCCAAAGTGTATTTTTCCCTCACCAAGGAATGTGCTGCCGTTCGAGGGGATGCATGACTAAAATGTTTCCTATCCAGACAGCGCAGCCTGACTCACTGCTGGCACGGCCCGGCTCCGCCGCGGCACTTGCACCGGCCCCGCACCTGCCCGCGGAGCCGGCGCGGCCCCGCCGCCCCCTCCGCTCCGGCCGGCCCGGCGGCCGCTCCCTCCCGCCGCGGGGCCCGCGGGACCGCGCCGACCCCCGCCCCGGTGGTTACCTGCGGTCCGGGAGCTCCGCGGGGCGGCCGGCCCGCGGCTCATGGCGGTGCGGGAGGGACGGGCGTGTGAGGCAACTCCGATCCAGCGCGGCTCTCAGCGTCCCGCGGCCAAACCCCAACTAATCCTCCGCGGGGAACCGGCTCCGCGGGCCGGGCGCGCGGGCCGCCGGGCGGGCATCCTCCCCGGGCCGCCGACCCCTTCCCCGCTCCCGCAAGATGGTTCCCGGCAGGAGCGAGCGGAGCGCGGCGTGCGGGGAGCGCGGCGGGCGCGGAGCGGGCGCTACAGGAGCGGCAGCAGGACAAAGAAAACCATGTGCGGCGGCGGCCGGGGGCAGCGGCGGCACCTCCGGGTGCGGGGCGGTGCGGGGCGGTGCGGCCGCGGCGCCTCCTCCCTCCCTCCGCGGCTCCAGCGCCGGCGGCTGCGCGTCCCCTTCCTTCGCGTGGCTTTTTGGGTTCTCTTCCGCTGTTTGCCGGGGTGTTTGGGTGGCTGATTGTTTTTAGTTTTGGTTAAAAAGTCATGCCCGTCCTCTCCCGAGCCAAAGCGGGCTCCCGCCGGGCGCCGTCCCTCCCGTCGCGGCCGCGCTCAGGTGAATTCCATGGGGCAGAAGCAGCGGCCCGGCCCCGGCTCCTCCGGCCCCGGCTCAACAGCCTCGCAAGCCTGTAATCCGCGAGGGGCGGCCGCTGCGCTGCGCTGCGCTGCGCTCCGCCCGGCCCGGCTGCAGGCGCCCGCCGGCCCCTGTCGCCGCCCGGCTCCGCTCCGCACTGCGCGGCGCTCCGGCCCCGCCGGCTCCGCCCTCCGCCGGCCCCGCCCCGCGCTCCGCCGGGGTCCCCGCGGCGGGGGCGGCCCGCCCGGCCGGAGGAGGCTCCGCGGGAGCCGCGCTCCCGCCGCCGGCCCCGAGCAGCCTCCGGCAGCGGCTCCTCGGGGCGGCGCGAGGGACGAACGGAGCCGGACAGTCCACGCTGCCCCGGGATGGCGGCACACGCACACGGGCATCAGACGCGAAAGCTCCACGAGCATCACTCTCTAAAGCTCCGCGGGAGGAAAACACGATCGAAAACATCGTATTGCATTTCGCAATTTTTTGGTTTTAACCAAAGTTTAATATTTTTTTTAATTATTATTTTTATTATTTTTTATGTGGGGAAAACCAATGTCCCCAGCTGCAGGCAGGGTGGCCTGCCGGGGACCCCGGCTGATCGCTGAGCTGCGGTTTCTCTCTGAGCGCCCCGTGCAGAGACTCGCCTGACTACTTCCAGCACTGTACATTATTGTCAACGGGCAGTGGATTTCCCACGCGCTGTAGGTTTTTCCTAAGCGCAGCACACCATTAGTAATGGCCACCGCGGAAAATAAACGCACAGATACGTGATGATATAAATGATTATTCACTGAAGTGCAGCACTCGGAGCCAAATGATGTTTCCTGGGAAGATGAGAGGCAGTTATGCACATTGGCACAGTAGCTCCATACGGTGAGATGTTTCCTGGGAAAGGGATAGGTGCTAAGAGGGGATTTACGGGCTTGCAAGACCGTGCCCAGGGAGTGTTTTCAAGATTTCAAACCTGGAAATGGGCTTCAAACCCATACAGGTCTAGGAGTGCCAATGGAATTAAACTCCCATGGGTTCCACTTGAATTTGAGCGAAATCCTCAGAAACAGGGTTGACAAGTTCTATTCACCCCAACTCCTGTGGCAGAGCTCAGCCTGGAGGAGGTGATTCTCCTAAGGAAAGATGGGAACTACCTATACCAGCCAGAAAACAAGTGCAGAGCACGAGCTGTGTGTGCCTACTCAGCCTTCCCTGAGCCAGGATTGTAGTTATGTGCCCAAAATCCAATGGCAGCTTGGAAAGATGCACGTATGTTCTGGCCCAGCTCCGGGACATGGGATGATGAGGGACTGCCCCTTCTCCTGGCCCCAGGGCACTGAGGTGGCTCTGAGATCTCCCCCAGCAGTGACGGGCTGCAGGTGGCTGCAGTGGCTCTGGTGGCCCAGAAGAAATCCCACAGCATGTGAGGAGAAGGGGGAATCATGATCTGACTGTCCACACAAGCACAAGTGCCATAATTAAGAAAGAACACCTACCAGTTACCCATGTAGAACTACGTGATTTTATGCAAATATTTCCCCTTCGTTCCTCATTCTATCACCACATGATCCATCTAAGGATCCATTTAAGTTTTCCCCTTCAGTGGCTTCTCCAAAATTCTTATCTGAAGTGCAGTCCCACTGACTGTGGTGGTTCCTGCTGGGACAGCAGGGTGGAAAGATGTACAAAGAACAGCAATGTTGCACAGGAGATGAACACACCCAGCACAGCTCCAGAGCCAAAACACAGACACTACAGTGCTTTTGTGCCATGGCTGATCCAGCGTGGGAATGCTTTGGTGAAACTGGGACAAGTGGTCTCCACCGGAAAATTAAAGAATTGTGGCCCATCTCAGATCCTGGTATGGCAATGGAAATGAGTCCTCCAGGACTGTCCAGCTGAGTAGGTTATCCCCACATTTCCACACCATAACTGAGCACGGATTTTGGCTGTTAAACTTTGACAGGTCTTTACATCTAATACCTATACATTTGCATCTAATAAATATATACTGCAAAGATAATCCTGTGCTATCAGAGAGGTGGTTTTCATCTCCTCTTAGAAATCCAAAAGAAATGGCTTCAGGTCTGGTCTCTGGAATCAAGAGTGGGCAGTGGCCAAAAGACACTGCAGCCCACTGGCCATGGATGTTGCTTGAGTGCAGATTCCAGTCCTCACCAAAAGAAAATTGATAAAGGCATTAAGCTGGCAGAGTGTTCTCTGTACAATCATAGCACCTGGGGACTCCGTGGACTGATGGTGAGGCTGTACCTGGACAAGGAATTAAATGCACACTACCAAGGTGTGGCAGCTCATGTATTCTATGAGCACCTTGGTCAAGACTTTCCACATCCTGACATGGTAAGAGCGGATCTAATTAAAGCTTAGGTTCCTCACAAGACTTCAATTTGATACATTTAGCCTGGATTAAAAGAGAGGCTTGTCTGTACTGGAGTTTTCCAATGTTAACCACATGCCACACCTGAAATCTCAGCACACACAGAATCAGAAATGCATTTACCTGCTCATCTCCCTGGGGCTCTGAGGGTTTATTGGCAGGGCTCTGGGCCTCATTATGTTCATTATTCGTGCCTTAGAGATAAATCGAGGACCTCTGTTTTCCTGCTTCAAAATTACACACGGACAAAATGCGTTGTGCAATTCTGAATGAGAAATTTGGAGTTCAGAAATTCACTCAAAGCCAAATTAAATCAAAGGGACCCCTCCTTCTTGCAGTGATTTGAATGCCTTTGGATCAAGCTTCCCCCTCTCCTGACAGCAATACTTTCCTGTGCTTTAGGTTATGCCTGGATAGGTTTCTAAAACCTTCTGTCTCTTATCTATGTGGGACCTTGCCAGAATTTTTTTCATCTGTTTGTGGTCTCTGTCAGCGTCGACATTTGTTTCTGCCACAACAACAGCCAAATGAAGTGCATTGAACTTGGATCAAAAGTAATTTCAAGATCTTTCACTCTCTGGAAGAGGTTTTCAGATCCAAGTATTTTATTAAAATGACCTAAAGCTGCCCAGACAGCAGGCAGGGAAGCATACATTCGTTTCCAAGTCATAGAGTAATTCCAAAGAAGAATTATCCATCTCTGGCACAAGAAGCAAACGAATATTGAAATTACAGCAGATTATATTGGATTAAATTATTTATGGCAAACCTCACCTCACCTGGAAGGTTCTGCAGCTTTTTTCCTGGCAACATGAAAAGTGGATATTCCAATTCTTTGGTATTCTGTCAAAGCCTGGAAACATTTATGTTTCCATTAAACTGCTAACCTTCCCAGAAGACACTATGGTATCTGACTTTGGAACATGATTATGGTGCCTTGTAAAGCCCTCCATAATGCCTCAAAAACATACAAGATTTTGCCTATTACTGGATAAGAGATGTAGGATCCTTTCCCCAAGAAAAGAATTTATGGAGCTATCAGCGGAATTCTATGGCTGTGAACAGCAAGCCACGGCATGATGTCCTGAGCAGAAGGTTCTTAAACTGCAGCATTTGAGAGGTGCAGGAGAAGGACCTCTTCTCCAGAGGGACCTCAACAACAGCAAAATCACCGCGGGGGTGACTGTAAAAAGGTCATGAGAGGTGCCAGGAAAAGGAACTGGTGGGTTCTGCTGGATTTGGGGAATTCTGGGAGCAGCCTGGCCCCGGGGCGAGCACCGGGCACTCCTGGCAGTGCAGGAGAGCAATGGTCCCTGAGAGTCCCTCCAGCAGGGACAGGGCACTGGCAAAGGGGCACAGCCAGCAAAGGCCCCTTTCTGAGGGGAACAGAGCTCTGGATGTAGAACATGGCTGGGTAAATCTCCCTGGAAGTAACACTTTTCATTTGACAAAGCAGAAAACTTCTGCGGGAACATATTAATGACAGTGCAACTTTTTTATTATTTTTATTTTTCTGCAGCATTTGCAAAACTAAACCCCTTTGTAATCCCTTCTTTTATGCAGAACAGATTGCAGTTTTAAGCAGAGGCCCATAAACTGCAGGTTCAAAGAAACCTGAAACTGAATTAGCATAAAAGCTGGAATTCTCATTTAGAGGAACAGCAAGGCAACCGCTCTGCAGGCACTTTTATGATTAGGGTTTCAAATGGAAACAAAGATAAAAACTGGGGCTCAGGGAACAATAGGGCTGCTCTCTCTTCCCTATCCTTACAGCTTGGCCCTATAAAAAACTAAGTGGTCTCCACTGCTTCCGAGGACAGAGTTTAGCCCAGATTTGCACACCTGGGGAGGGGGGATAATTTTCTGAACCCAGGCGCTGTACCAAAGACAAATCCTAACTGCCCTATGTGTGTGAAACCATTTCTCCCCCAGGCTTCTCCAAACAATGTGAAAATCTTCAGGTGAACACCATAGCCATCTTTTCTTCCCTTCAACCACCATGAAAGGTGAGAATCCTGGCTGTAACTTTTCCGTCAGAAAATGCCTGCATTTTACCTCTTCCTCTAAAACCTTTCCTGGGGTTTGAATTCCGAGTTGCTAAAGACACCACAGAGCACGGGTTGGCTGGCTGTAGCTCCTGGAGACCTCGCTGGGCTCTGAGCTGCTATCCACCCTGCAGTCTAACCAGGAACATAAGATCCTATCACTGGGTAAGAGGATAAAATATAAATTCTTCCCCATCCACCAGCACTTCTGTTGTGCACTTCATAATTGCACCACTTTCAAGCTGTGGCCATTATACTCCCCTAATTTCTGCCTGCTAGCACGTTCTGAAACTGAAGAAGTATTTCAAATTAATTTGTCTGTCAATATCTGGGTACTGAATCACCTAATAAGAGAAATATTTTTCATTCTCTTCTTCTCAGTCAGAAGAAAAGACTTTCTTATCACCAAATAAAGCATCCATTATTGTGTGCTGTAATCCCATTCTGTCGTCCAGGTCATTTTTAGTCCAGAAAATGCTGAATCAGCACCATAAACCAATCAAGTAATTTCTTTCATTTTCTAACATTCAAGCAAAATAATGAAAATCACATCTCATTTGATGAGAAGAATATACGACAGAAATCTCCTCTTCCAAGGATAATTTTCAAAGAGGTATGCCAAGGCAAGAAATACTGTTGCAAAAACATGGCTAATGTAGGGGCTCTTCTGCTGAACAGATAAATTCCATTTTTGACTGTCAGCTCATATTTAGAAAGTAGATTATGAACAATAAATCTGTACCTTTAGCCAGCTTCTAAACCAGGCAAAGACATTAACTTGGTAAAAGAATGACCATTACTTTGATGAATGAAACAGACACCTAAAATATTCATGTACAAGATGATAATATCCAATTGATAACCAAAGAACACCCACCCCACTGCAGATTTAAATAACTGAGATACATATGAGAGAAACCGAATCACATACATAAGAGGAGTTATTATGGCACTGTTAGGAGAACCAACAAATGAAAAAAAAGGCTTGATAAATATTTTCCATAACAAAACACAATTGGTTTCAGTGGGATACAGCTCTGTTTCTCATTAGTTATCCTTCACTTGTCAGACAAGTTCCATATTTCACCGAAACCCGCTGAGTATTCTTTCTAGTTTGCTGGGGAAAGTGGCTATACATTTAGCACGTTCCCTTTATGCTGTGTGTTTTCACAGGTCTTTCTTTAAAACACACTGTACATGCTTTTGCTTCTTTCCCCCAGGATAGTGGGTTTCGACATCCAAGAGGAGTTTAAAAGCAGGTAACAAGTCATCACTTTTGAAGCTGCAGAGCAGCTGAAGAGGTGCAATAGCCCCAGCAGCCATTATCAGTGCCTGCCAGGGTGCCACGCTATCAAGTTATATGATAAAGCACTCAGCTGACACCAGAAAAATAATCATTCTCTCTCTCCTGCACCACCCCCTTTTTCACAAGGAGGCTTTTTACACTCATTAAATGCAACCTTATCTCTGAAAGACTGCAATCCTCAGCAAATGACAAGTGTGCCTAATCTCATTTTCTGACAAGCGATTCTGACAGCACCTTCCTTTTGATTTTTAAGACACGTAGCTAGACATATATTAATCTGTCAGTCATCGCCCCTAGGAAGGATGGAAAAAAAAGGAGAGGCAGAGATGAACATTTGTGAATGTGAAGGGAACAAGGCAAGAAAAGGACTAAGGGTCCTTTCCTGGCTATTTTAAGCAACTCAGCTGTGTTTCTCCACTCCTCCCACCCCAACATGGGACCCGAGTCACTCCTGTGCAGCACAGCCCTCAACCTACCTGTCTGCAGAGGTTGCCAAGATGCATTTTATTTCAGGAATGAGTGTGGCACAGCAGCTGTGGACCAGCAGCCAGCTGTGGGTGTATTTTCAGGTTTTCCCTGGTGTTGAAGGCAGCTGGGCTCTCATTTCATTTCTCTGCGCCTCAACTTTCAGCATTGCATAAAACCCAAGTGTTATTGTCACCATGGCACGTATTTTAGTTACAGGCATGGGACTTCCCTGTGCTGGTACTATAAAATGTTAAGCTTTAATTCTAGATTTACAGTTTATGAAGTGTTCTGCAATAACACTATTTTGCAGCAAGAAATGCTTTGTCATTGCAGGCAGCGAAGCCCTGCTTGGCTTTGGTGGCTGGTCTGGCTGGCACGTGTTGGCAGGTACAGGCAAAGACAGGTGGGATAAAAGCATCAAGATTGAAAGCATCAAATTGGTGTCGGATCTTAACAACTTGGACAAACGCTCAAAGTGCTGTAAAATGAAAGCATTTAGTACAACCTCATGGCCTGGCAAGGTGCAAACTGGAGAGGCTGAGCAACACCAACTCCAGGTGCCCTTGGAGGCCAAGAAAAGGTAGGATTTCCAAGAACTCCTGGATAGAACATGAGAAGATGCATTTAAAACCCGAGGGCATTATGGGCCCCGACAGGAAGTGTGAATGGGGGCAGATTGATGTGGATTTGCCATTCAGCAAGTGTGCAAAATACAGAGCCTTTGTGCAAGGTGTATGATGTACTGAGGGGATGGCTTTACTGGAAGAGGGTAGATTTAGACAGGAAATTAGGAAGAAATTCTTCCCTGTGAAGGTGTTGAGGAGCTGAATAGATGGCCCAGAGCAGCTGTGGCTGCCCCTGGATCCCTGGCAGTGTCCAAGGCCAGGTTGGACACTGGGCTGGGAGCAGCCTGGGACAGTGGAAGGTGTCCCTGCCATGGCAGGGGTGGCACTGGATGGGCTTTAAGGTCCCTTCCAACCCAAACCATTCTGGGATTCTCTGATGCACACTGGTTAGCACAGGGCTGTGAGATGGAAGGAGGTAGACCTACAGGTAAGTATAAAAGTGCAAATAAATGAGATTCTCCAAATGAGACCCAAAGGAAGAAAGCGAGTGAGGTGGGAGGCAATGTTCTTTATCTCACACAGACCTATTAGTTCTGCTCCTCATAAACATGCCTTCTCCCTCTTAGCATGAGTCATATTCATATTTCTACCCACCAAATGCTAAATTAGAGTAAATTATACAGATTTACCATCTAACATTTGCTCCCTGACCTGCCTGCACTTGCAGAGAGCCTCCCAGCTGGCAGCACACCCTCCTGCCTGGGGACATCCCAATGCCACAGCTCCAGCCTGGCCCAGATGGGATCCATCAACTGAGAGCTCCTCTCCACCTCCCTTCCCTTCCTCTGTTATATTAACAGGAGAAACTTTATTGTTCATAATGGGATAAGGAAAAAAAAAAAATAAAAGCAAAAGTACAAAGGGGCTCCAATGCAATGCTTTAAAGCAATGCCATTTTCATAGTAATATAGTCATTAAGTACTTGTTTGATGGTGCAAAAAAGTAGGCCAAGATCTTTGCTAATACATTTAATTAATCAATACCTGCACTAGAAGATGAGAACAATTAAAGTTTTCCTCCTCACTCAGACAAAGCAGCAGAAAGCTTGTGATCTACTTAAGGAGCTCGTCACTCAATGGAAGATGAAAAGACTTCTTTAGTTTTACTTAGGAGCTGAAATCGTGTTAATACTCGAGTGTTTAGGATCTGGCTCTCAGGAAGGCAGTAAATGAGCAGTGGCAGGAAAGCTGCCTGCTGTCACCAAGTCCCCGGCCTCGTGTTTCCACCCTGATGTCATCATAACGGGGAAAATCACAAATATATGCTGGAGTTCATCGAGCCTGAAAATAACACCAGGGATATTTCCTTGCAGAACACTTTAATGGCTGGCTCTGGCAGAAACACCCATCTACTGCTGATGGCCCTTAGAAGGGTAAATGCAAACATGACCCTGCAGTTTAGATTTCTGCTGGGTTTTTATTAAAAAAAGGATTTTCTGGTTGCATCTCAGCTTTGGGATGTAAAAAAGAAGGTGTAGGAAGAAAAAGTTATTTCCTCTGGGGAAAAGTGATGAGAGGAACCTGGGAAGTTCCCTGTGCAAACCTCTGGCTCAGGGAAGGAGAGACTTCTCATTTCACACCAAGGGCTGCTGACATGGGCATCAAGTAAGTGAAAATTGCCTAAAGTCAGCCCAAAATGCAGCTGTCCTCAGGGGATTCCAGCTCTGCCCTTGTAGCAGGGGCCATTTTCACCTGAGGGACCTCTCCATTCCACCTCTTGGGAAACACACCCTGGCCATCATCCTGGGGGACCACGGCTACTGGTGTTGGCACATCTGCCCTGCAACGACTCACTCCACTGTTTGGAAAAGCTTTTGATGGGGCCTCATGGCAGGAGGAACAGCAAAGGCAGAGGGGAGGAGAGTGTCCCTGCAGCCCAGGAGGCAGGACAGTCACCAGCAGACAGAGGATGTGGTTGCTTCCCACTCCCCAGAGGAGAAACATCAATCAAGACCAGTGCAGTTAGTGCCAAAATCTGAAGGCTGCCCAGTTTCCTCCACTGTTTGACCCTCTGGTGAGAGCAGAACCCCATCCAAGACCTGACAGCTTCCTGCTGTGGGACCAACGGGTCCATCACACACAGCGCTGACCTTGCTGTTCGAGGAAAGCACAGCCACAGTGTTGTGTTGAAAACAAATTATTTTTTCATGTAATCACTAGCAGGAATATAAATGCAAATGACTTTATAATTTTTATTGTGAGAACTATCAAGCTAATAGAGAAAATTCTTCCCTGGTCATCACTGGAGATGACTCAAACCATAGAGCTGATCTTTTCTAAATGGGCTGCCTAGTTGCACTCGGTGTTAGGGCCACCAGGCACTTTGCTGTTTCTAACCCCCTCGTAAGAATGATACAAGGGCCCCGCTAACACTTCTGCCAAGGCTCCCAATTCTTCTGTGCATCCTCGCCTGGGATTGCAGGAGTCTGCACTCAAAGCTCTGTGCAAGGCCACCACACTCCCAACAAAAAAGGCAACAGCAAAATAAGCAGATTGATTCTGCCCTATTCCAACCTCCATAAACCCAAATCTCTCCAAAAGTCCTGTTCAAAAGTCCTTGGAAAATAAAATCCTTCTGACACAATCTTCAGTACGAAACAATTTTCAGTGGCTCACCAGCTCATTCAAAACGCTATTTTTCTTTCATTTAAGATTCTAACAAAACCTAACTTCTTTGTCTCTCAAGCTTCCTTGATCTCCTTCACTTTTAGCTGTCACATAAAGTCAATTGGCTGCACCTCTCTGCTTGATAAAGACAAGCCAACTGGTCTGATGTATCTTTAATGAGGAGGTAGGTAAGACACAGTCCAACAAGGTGCTGAACACTTTGACCCTAAGCTAGCAAAGCACTTAAATATCTCCTTAACTTTGAACAAAAGGAAGTCCTTTTGAAGCTAATAGGGCTGCTCTGGCATTCATACTTCAGCACCATTGTATAAATTTGGCTGGATTAGGGACAGAGCCTGTGCAAGGCTCAGTTACTGAGAGAGAAAAACCAGCCAGAAACACACAGGTAACAGCTGAGTCACAGGTAAACTGGGGAGTCTCTCTATCAGTAATTAACGTGTCAGCTGTGTAATTGCAGTTGCTCATAACACTGTGTTGTTGTTACTGTGTTAGCAGGAGCAGGGTTATTCCTATTCTAATGTAACTTTCCATCAATGGGATGGAACACCTGAAGGATCTGCAGGGATGAAGGCTTGGCCTTTCCTTCAAAATCAGTGTTCAACCCTACAAGAAGGAAGGGACAAATACAAAATAAACAAATCCAAATGAAGGATGGGGAGGTCATGAAGAGGAAGCTGAAAGAGTAAAAATGATACCAAAGCTGAGCTATTGTTGCTGAGGTTCAGTTAATCAACTGATCTATATCCAGCCTGGATTATTCCAGGCATTACTGGAGGAGGAGTGCTTTGAGAATCTAATAAAATACACGAGAGCTGTGATAAAGCTTTAACCTGCTTTGGTAATACAGTGACATTCTACTCCACACACACCTGTAAGAAAGGCTGCCAGATCTCATCACCATTAGTTGTTAATCTATTTGTTCCTATAGAATCTTCTCATTTCCCCCTCCTTTTTCAGGAGTTTACTTTTTCTAAAGTGGAACTGATTTAAGGTAAGAAAAAAGCTGCAGCTTATCAAAAAGTGAATGGGAAAATGGGTAAGGAGATAATGCTTAACTGGGAAGGAAGAGTTATTTTAGAAATACTTTATATCATTTAAAAAGCACTGAGTACTATTTTATGCCTCTTCCTGAGGAATAAAAGTCATAGTTATGAGTCCAGGTGTACATATTTCAATAGAAAAGTGAGACTGCAACAGATACATAAAAATCTCTTTAAAAAGTAGCTCAAGTAGATTCTTCATGAGTAAAACACTGGCAACCTGAATTTTAGTATCATTCTCAGTATTTCAGTGGAACATTTTGTTCATCTGTAAAGTGCTACAAAAAACAGAGCATAGATCATTCCTACTTAGCCCTGTGTCATCCCAGCTCCAGCAGCTGCCCCAGGGCTGTGCCGTCCATCACTGGGGCTGGGACACTGGGCTGGCCAGCTTAGTGCTTCCAGCGCTGTCAAATTTATAGAATGTGCCTCATGCTTCGGGTTATGGCCATTTATTTTGTGAGTTTTAGCTGCTCTGTAACTCGCTGCTGTGCAAACAACAAAAAGTAAGATGTTCACCGTTCCAGGTTCTGTATATACAGTATTACATAATACGAGAATTAAGAATTTTTCCTTAGCAACACGTTGCAGTATTATGGTGTGAGCTTCTTTGTATCACCCAGGACACAGACAGAGAAGAAGGTTATAAAAAGCTGCCTGAGCAGGTTTTATTTTAAGAGGCCCTCAGACCAAAGGCCTCGTCTCCGCCTTGGGCCTGGCGGGGAGGCTCCGAGAAGTCACCGGGGCTCCCTATTAAAATACTGTTAGCACAGACGAGAGTTTTGGTCTTCTTTTTAGTTCAAACATCGTCTGGGAGAGACAAAGAAACAAAGTGCTTGGGTCAGTGGAAATTTCTGACAAAGCCTTTTCTCGCCGGCACACACAGGGCCGGCCCCGCCGACTGTGTGGGTCTGTCCCCCCCGAGGGACGAGGCAAAGGTCCTGATTAAAGGCCCTTGGAGCGGGGACACAAAAGGTGGCCCAGGACTTCAAAGCCAGCACACTGCTGGACAGCGGGGAGGTCCCTTTTTTCCCCTCTCTCTCCTTTTAACTTCAGCTCCTGCTGGCTGTGGAGGGGCTTCTAATTGCATTTCACAGGGCCTGAACAAAACCTGGTCTTGTCTTCCACACAGCGGCGACCCCGGAGGACGTGGACATGATGTGAGGCTTCAGAGCAGGAACAAAAAGAGAATCATCCTGTCAGCAAGCCATGCAGAGGCAATGCTGAGGCTTCTGCAGGATCATTTGCATGTTGCCACGTTTGCAGAGGTGCGCAGGCAGGGGTGATTTTCCCAGGAGCAGGGCGGCCGGCCCCCTCCTCACGGCTTTGGACATGGGGCATCTGCAAAGCCACCCAGATTTGGGCCAGGGTGTGACACCAGTGGAAAGCCAGACACAGCTGAAGGTGGCTGCTGTGAACAGCAGAGCAGAGATCTCCTTTGTGCTGGAGTGGAAGAACCTCTGCCCACTGATGCAGGTCAGCAGGTGGACACTTTCTTTGGCAAATTGGCATCTTGATCAAATGGTACCCAGGCTGACTGAAGCAGCCTAATTAAAATTCTTCCAGCAAGTCTAGAGCTATGGAAGAGAAGGTTTGGCTGAAGCCAAATAGGTTTGTCAGAAGTACAGGAAAGTGGTTTCAGGGGATGTGGGATGAGAAGAAAGCCTCAGGCCAGGTGTTCCACAGCAATGCCAGGCCAGCCAGAGATGGGGCACAACTTAAATCAAGCACAGAAGGACACTGGAACCCAACACTTGGCCACTTTACCTTCCAAAAAACCCAAAAGACCAAAAGAGGTCTGGTAGTCCAGACTAGTATTAATGAACAAAACACCATCTCATCTCAAAATAACACAATCGATAAAGTGCTATCCCTTTAATGGCTGATAGTTCCTCTTTTCCATTTCCCTAATGAGATTGGCTTCCTCATTCTTTTCCTTTTGCATTCAAATTTCAATCTGCAGTGAATTTTCCACATTACAGGATGAACCATATATCTATTTTCCCACACTGCACAGCACTAGACCCAACACAATACATCCAAATCCCAAGAAGTAGAGTTCAGCCCGTGTTCCCTGTGCTGATGCCAGTGGAAGCTGGCGCTGCTGAGCCCGAGCGTTCTCCGTGGATGCTCAGAAGAGAATTAGACCTGGAATGAGGTTAGTTAGTCACTGCTGATTCATCATGCGTTTGAGATTTGGATTAACAAACCATTCATCCCCCAGCCCTCGTGTGCAGGCCCCTGTTTCCAACAGGAGCAGGGGTTTTTTATTTATTTACTAACTGACAATAGTGGAAAGCCTCATATTCACATCCAAATTATAATAAATGCATTATAAATGAGTAAGTAGGAAACAGTAAGGAAATGATGTTTTACTTTTAAATGCTAATTATGGAGCCCTGGTGCAGTTAATGTGTAGGGTGTTCTGTCAATTTTTAATGTTTATGCCAAGTGTAGTCTTCAATTTAACATGAGCTTTTAATCCTTTGAGTACTAAATTGCCTTTTAATGCTTGCAGCACAACATTGTGTTTGCACAAAGTCAGGACTGAAAAATGAATTTACTACAAGATATGTGCATGTATGAAGGGGGGAGGAAGTACAAAGGACAAGATTTTTTTTCAATGATGTTGTTGGAACTGTACAAGAGGAAGTAACTGCTTTCAGGATGTACCTGGCAATTCTTTGCAGTGGCAAGAGGCAGCTGCTGCTGATTTAGTATCTTTGTTAAATCATTTTCAGAGAGCTCTTTCAGGCTCCAACAATTTATCTAACAACTACACCAAAAATTTATGGTTTGCACCCATAAAGCAGACTTGGAGGAAAACACAATGGAAGGAATTACCATAGAGAGGAACCTGCATAGTCAGAAGGACAGAAGTACCTATGAAGAGAGGGAGTTCTTCAGATGACAAAACTGTAAAGAATAAGGTTATTCTGGGAAAGATAAATTACACGGTAGTTTTCTGGGTTGGCTGGTTTGGTTTTGCCTTTTTGGCCAGAGTGCAGGCACAGGCCCCAGGTATTTGCTGGCTCTCAGGGTGCTCCAGTCATGGCTGTGGCACAACCCCCTGGGCTGATGATGCTCAGCCTAACACAGCTCCTGCCTCCCACTCTGCCTGCAGAAACCTCGGCACAGCCAGACTCGGGGAAATGGCTCGGGAGCCACTCTGGGGAGGGTCCATCTTCAAGAGGACAGCTCCGGCCCCTGCCCACTGCCAGGGCTTCCTCGGCACGGCCAGTGGGCACAGCCCCCCCTGCTCCGAGGGCAGGCACAGTGCTTGGGAGGCTGAGCCCTGCTCATCTCCTTGGTGAACAGACTTTTTAAAATGACACTGTTCGCATGCTTAAAGCTCCAAAATTTGACTTTCCTTGACAGCAGCCATCTCAGGAATCCCAATGAGGTTTATTTTTGGCAGTGGAGCCTTCACAGAATAGGCTTTGCTGCATGTGCAGCTCCCAGCGCGTTGGTGGGGCTCTGCAGAGGAGGAGAACTGGGCACCTGAGGATTTGGCACATCCCAGGGATGCACCCTCAGCTTTGCTACCAGCTTGGACCCACAGGACTAAAGCTAATTAATTAAAAATTCTCTTTGCTTTTTCTCTTCCCCTGCATTTCCACCAGCCCTAAGATTTTGGAAGGTTGAAAAGCACCTTAAAGCTCATCCCCTTCCAGCCCCTGCCATGGCAGGGACACCTTCCACTGTCCCAGGCTGCTCCAAGCCCTGCACAACTCGGCCTTGAACACTTCCAGGGATCCAGGGGCAGCCACAGCTTCTTTGGGCACCCTGTGGCAGGGCTTCCCCACCCACACATGGAACAATTTCTTCCTAATATCCAATTGAAACCTCTCCTTCTTCAGTTTAAAGCCATTCCACTTTGTCTTATCACTGCAAAAAGTCCCTCTCCAGGTTTCCTGTAGGCTGCAGGTATTTGAAAATATTTTTCCCTCCCCCTCATCCTAGCTTCCCACATGCGCTAACACACAGTTTATGCTGCCCACTCCAATAATTTGGTGTTCTGGGAAGAAGCATCTCTTTCCTTAGCCCATCAGAGAGAAGAGCAGTCAGGAAGAACCAGAAATACAAACAGGGTCAATTGTTTTATGATTAAATAATACATCTTTTAAACGTGACTGAAAAGGTAAGCTTAGCCAATAAAAGGTAGAGTTTGAGCTAATGAATTACCACAGGTAGACAGGTAATGTTTAAACATTACTTTTGAAAAAGCTGCAGTTGAAATTAATCTACAGGCCTTGTGCTAGAAACTCATGCACTGAATTTAAACACAGAAGGTCTTGCACATAAACCAGGTAAAACATAGAATCACAGGATGTCTAACATTGGAAAAGACCATCAAGATGATCAAATCCAACCTCTGACATGCCCGTTACACCACATCGCAAACTGCTACATCTATTTGCTTTGTGGACACTTCCAGGGTTGGTGACTTCACCACTGCCCTGGGCAGCTGTGCCAGGGACTGACCGCCCTTTCTGTGAAGAAAATTTCCCAATACCCAACCTAAACATCCCTTGATACATCTTGTGGCCATCTCCCCTCCTGTCCCTGTTCCCAGAGCCCGACCCCCCCGGCTGCCCCCTCCTGTCAGGAGCTGATGCAGAGCCACAGGGCCCCCTGAGCCTCCTGTGCTCCGGCTGAGCCCCTGCCCCGGCTCCCTGAGCCCCGCTGGGGCTCCGGCCCCTGCCCGGCTCCCTGAGCCCCGCTGGGGCTCCGGCCCCTGCCCGCTCCATCCCCGCTGGGGCTCCCGGCCCCTGCCCGGCTCCCTGAGCCCCGCTGGGGCTCCGGCCCCTGCCCGGCTCCCTCAGCCCCGCTGGGGCTCCGGCCCCTGCCCGGCTCCCTGAGCCCCGCTGGGGCTCCGGCCCCTGCCCGGCTCCCTCAGACCCCGCTGGGGCTCCGGCCCCTGCCCGGCTCCCTCAGCCCCGCTCGGGCTCCGGCCCCTGCCCGGCTCCCTCAGCCCCGCTGGGGCTCCGGCCCCTGCCCGGCTCCCTCAGCCCCGCTGGGGCTCCGGCCCCTGCCCGGCTCCCTCAGCCCCGCTGGGGCTCCGGCCCCTGCCCGGCTCCCTGAGCCCCGCTGGGGCTCCGGCCCCTGCCCGGCTCCCTCAGCCCCGCTGGGGCTCCGGCCCCTGCCCGGCTCCCTCAGCCCCGCTGGGGCTCCGGCCCCTGCCCGGCTCCCTCAGCCCCGCTGGGGCTCCGGCCCCTGCCCGGCTCCCTCAGCCCCGCTGGGGCTCCGGCCCCTGCCTGGCTCCCTGAGCCCTTCTGGGGCTCCGGCCCCTGCCCGGCTCCCTCATCCCCTGCCCAGCTCTGTTCCCTGCCCAGCTCCAGCCCCTCAGGGTCTGCACTGCCCTGAGGGACCCAGAGCTGCCCCAGGACTGGAGGTGCCCCAGAAGTGCCAGCACAGGTGACAGGCACTGCCCTGCTCCTGCTGCCAGTGTGGCTGGTACAGGCCAGAGCCCCCTGGCCTTTGGCCACATTGAGCACCTGGATCAGTGCTGGTGGGACACAGAGCCAAACCAAAGCAGGCTCAGGGGGCTGAGGTGCCCCACACTGCCATCATCCCACCCCAAACCCTCCCTGTCCCTTGAGACTTTCCCCCATGTCTGTACCATGTGTGCTCAGGTTCCCCTGTGTGGCAGACTGTCCTCCCAGGGGGTTGTGACACTGTCACCTCTTGTGTTCCACAGCTGCTGCCAGCAAGGGTGACTGGCACCAGTGAGTCCCAGCCTGTGTCCCCAGCCCGGCTCCTGGCACCAGCCCAGCCCAGGAAGGATTGCCCAGGACATGCCCTGGGGGTAATCACACCCCTTTGCAGAGCAGAGGTTTGATGGGGAATTCTCCTGTAGCTGCATCTGGCCCATTGCCTCACTAATGGTATCCAGGCAAACATCCTGGCTTTGACACTGGGGGGGGAGGGGGACCAGGAAACCAGGGTGTGTTTGCCTCTGGATTTTTCTTGTCATTGCATCATTTCTTCTCAAAGCTTCCTGCTCCAAGGCAGGCTAACAAGCCCAGGTTTATCTCATTTCACTGAGACACTGGAATCCTGACCCCAGTCTAACACTGAGGTTTTTATCCTGCATTTAAATGACAGGCACCAAAACACCACCATACTTTAAAGATTGATAAAGGATAACTTGTACTTTAAAGAACCAAATACATGTCCTTTATTTGCTCAATGGCTTTGACCTGGTGATTTAATTTAGGCAGATAAAACTGAATTAGATGCCAGTTTTAAAAGCCTGGTCTTTAAATACTGGACTCACATTTTGAGAAGCAAGGGACAAATCAGAACCCACACACAGGGAAGGCACATCCCACCCTGGAGCCCCACAAAGCCTCCAGAACATCCCCACGTGCATGGCTCCAGAAGGACACAGATGCACAGGACTGCTCCAGGCAGATATTCCACACATATAAACTTTCCTACACGAGGAAAGTTAGATCTCCAATAGGAGGATTGGAAAAATAACCCCAACTCTTTGGATGAGCTGGATACAAGAAGAGGGCTGGGGTTTGGCTGGTGGGCAGGGTGCCCTGGGGCCTGGTGGGGGTGGCAGTGGGGACAGGAACACCCAGATGCCTGGCCTCAGCCCTGGTACACAATTCTGCAGGTGTCTGAAGGCAGGAACCCCACTGCCACAAACTAATGTGACCAATTGTCATATATTTTTAAATAAGATAGGAAAAAAGTCTTTTGTATTTGAAGCATATTTTGCTTTGCCTTACATTTCCAAGCCTCTTTTCCAATCCTCTTCCTTATACTATTTTTTCTCCCCTCACCCAGGTTTATTCATCCTCCCATTCAGAGCTGAATTCTTCTCTTTTCCTTTCCATGCCATCGAGGGGAACAGTGTCTATTTTAGATCTTGTTCATTAATGTATCGAGGCATCTTACTTTGTATTACTTCCATATCTTGATGTTATCTAAAGCTTTTTATATAGTAAGAGAGAAATTACAAGGTTTATAATTTCCCTCATACATGTAACAAAAATGATAAAGCATGAAATTGCAGAGCTGTGACTGATTTTCTATAAAAGTTCAACAATTTCCAGCAGGCTACAGCTGAGATGGGGTTAGATTTGCTCTGTGCCTTTAGGTCTTGTTGATACTCATTTGTGTGTGCATGTGCATGTCATTATAAACTTGTATTTGTGTCAAATAGGTGTCAGAAGAGGCCATGGAGATGCTCTGAGGGCTGGAGCCCCTTTGCACTGGAGCCAGGCTGGGGGAGCTGGGGTGTTCCCCTGGAGAGGAGAAGGCTCCAGGGAGAGCTCAGAGCCTCATCCAGGGCATAAAGGAGCTCCAGGAGATCTGGAGATGGACTGGGGACAAGGGCTGGAGTCACAGAACACAGGGAATGGCTTCCACTGCCAGAGGGCAGGGCTGGGTGGGATACTGGGCAGGAATTATTCCCTGGGAGGGTGGGCAGCCCTGGCATAGGGTGCCCAGAGCAGCTGTGGCTGCCCCTGGATCCCTGGCAGTGCCCAAGGCCAGGCTGGACACTGGGGCTTGAACACTCTGGGATGGTGGAAGGTGTCCCTGCCATGGCAGGGGTGGAATGGGATGAGCTTTACAGATCCTTCCATCCTGTGACTCTGATTCTATAAATAAATCACACTTGGATGAAACCCAACATTAAACCACCAGGTAAAACTCTTCTGAGAGGTTGCAGCATGTCTGCAGCAGATTTGGAATTACACTACAATTCTGTAAAACACCAGACAGCTCTTTTATAGGCCTTTTAAGCAGATGAAAGAAGGGATTCAGTTTACCCACATCTGCAAAATCCCACTTGGAGGAATAAACACTCAGCAAGAAACTTTTCATTCTTTGTGCACCTGCCTGGGGCAAAAGCACCACAATACTGGCTTTACTCCTGGGCTTTTGAACACATCTTGCTTCAGAGCAGGCTACAGACACTGCGGCCCTAAACTGATGGTTGGACCTCCCTGGAAAATATCCAAGTCCCACACTGTGCTCTTGGAGTCATGGAAATGAAGAAAGCTCAGCACATCCAAGGATCTGATGAGATCACACCAAAGTCACTCAAAGAAAACCAACTCAGGTATTGGACAGACCAGGCACAATCAGCCTCTTCCAATGTGTCACGAATGACAATGGAGCCAAACTCCTCATGGTCTTCTGAAGCCCAAGTGAAATTAAATCTTTCTCTTTAGAAACCATTCACCCAATTTCTTCCACACTGCTGGTGTCAAACAATTACAAATGGTTTGGTAGTGCCAGGATCCCCATCCCACATGCCCAGGACACCCCGAGGTCAGCCCTGTGTCCGCCAAAGTTGCAGCAGCTCAACGCCTCTGTTCCTGAGCTTGTTGGCAGTGCTGATGAGGCCTTGCAGTTCACCAGAGCCAGACACAGAGGGGAAGGAAACATTCCAAGCGTGGGATTTGTCCATGAAGCCAGATTCCTCTCCCTAAGCCAGATTTCAGGGGATACATCAGTGTCCCATTGCCTTGGCTCACACCCACCTCCCAGGTGCCTTGAATATTCAAGTCTATTGAGTTAACTGTTCCTGCGTCATTCATCCCTACAGCACACTAGACAATGGTGACCCTTTAAAAGAAAAGAATTTTAAAATAGGCATGAATTTAAAAGACTTCATATATAATAAAAGGTTTTTGTGCCACATTGCCTACTGTTTAACTGGCCACATTATGCAGTGATGAGGCTTACTTGGTCTAGAGACAGGTTTTAAACACTGGACAGCACAGCTGCTCTTGTCCAAGAGCTTCCCTGTGCCACATCAGCTCCTGTCACACACACACATGCCCCTGGGCCACTGCACAGCTGTGGCCATGGACCAGCATGGACACCCATGGAAGTGTCAGGAATTTGGCTTCACAAAGTGCCAGTGGAGGTCCAGGACTCCTGGACAAGCTGCCTGCTGTCTCACATCCTATCACACCCTTGAGTGTATACACTGAGTATTCCCTTCACTGTGCTCAAGGGGGGCTGGAAGAGCCCCAAAAGGCTGGAGAAGCCATGGAAGCCCTGCCTGGCAATGGCACACATCACTTTAGCTCTACTAGGTCACACATCCATCCTTAGTTAAATACATACATGCGCAAATATTTTTAGAAAGTTTCAAGCACGTACTCCAGCGTGGCAACGTCTTCCAAAAGCAGTGGATTTCACTAAATCATTTCTACTGCCCTAGTTTTGAATAAAGTATAAATATTGTACACACAACCTACAGCAGCACCCCAGGGACATTCCAGCACGTGGGGCTGTGTGTGGCCATGACGTGGGGCCTGCTGGCAGTGCTGGACACTTGTCATCCATCAGCTTGTCTTAATAAGGGAACTCTAATCATGTAATGACAGGTTTTGATTTCCTTAATTTTTGAGCAAATGTGGAAATCAGGTGAGCTCAGGAAAGCTACATGGCACATGAGCTTGGAAAGGAGGTGGAAACCCAAACTCCACTAATGCCAGTCTTGCATATAATCTGGAAGTCTGTAAGTTTCCTTAAAAATATATAATTGAGAAATTCCAGTGTTGCTTTTTTATATTATTGCATTTCCTAAGAGTCTTTGCTATGAACTTGGATCCTGGGTGTCTAAAACACACATCTCTGTCTCAGAGCTGTACATTACACACACTGAGACATTCATTGCCTAGCTGAATCCAGGCTAATGCACTGCATTTATTTCCTAAAAGCATTCAGAGGAGAAATTAAAGGGCAAACAAAATAAACCCCAATGTTATTCAGGAATTAAATATACGCAGTCTTTACTACGTGGTATTTTCCTTCTTGGCAATTCATAAAAAGCCAGTCAGGGAGCCAGAAGTTTCCTCATCCTGCTGATGAGTGAAGGCTGGATGCCTGCCTCGGTGATCCCACAGAAACTGCCCCTGTCTGTGGTACCTGGCAGTCAGCACCTCTGCCTGCTCAGCTGGCACACCTCTTTTTCAGGTTTCTCCTAGCATAATCTCTCCCTGCTCAGCTCCAGATTACACAATGCATTCCCTCTTCTCCTTTCTGAGCTTATTTGCAGACGTAGCCATCCATAAGAAGCTTTAAATGTGTATTACACTCCAGGGAAAACCCCTGTGGCCCACCAAGTAGTGGGCTGGAAAACCAGTTAGATTCACAGAGAAGCTGGTATTAAAGTCCTTGAGGACTTAGCATTCCCCTGTCATGTGTTTAAAGCCCTGTGAATAATAAAGGAGCCCTGGTAATTTTGCTAAAAAATGAAATTCCATCATTTCTGCAGAATAAACAAAAACAAACCAATGCATTAGCTATGCAATACTTCTCAGCACCACAGTTTGAATGCATCATTAAAGACAGATTTTACCCATGAAAAGTGTTTCAAAAAAGTAATAAATACACAAAACTTTACATATAGTTTTCATTTCATTCCTACATCCTCTCTGTGGGAGGTGGACTCAGATTAAGTTGGTATAGCAATTCCTCCAGCTGCAGGAAGCTGGAGCCCTATTTCTTACAGCTCACATATTGTATATTGTGCTCTAAACTAGATCCTACCTGCAACCATGAAATCTGGGAGTTTAAATCTCTGATATTCACTGATACTAGAAATGAAAGTAAGTAAAGAGCAGCTAGAATGTAATCTCCCTGTCATCAACATCGAGTTCATGTTCCCTTTTCCAGGTCCTAACTACCCAGCAAGGACAATTTCTGATTTTTCTCTCCTGAAAGAGCTGATTTACTACAGGATTCAGCTGGAATCCTCTTTGCTCAAATCTAAGATGGCTTTATTAGTGACATGAGAAGCTGTTTTTGAAGAAGGAGCACACCACTAAAAAAGTGAACACGCAAATTACTGTGCAGAACATCTTTCCTGGCCCAGTCTTGACAAAGCAGTGTTGCCTTGTCCCTCTTCCAGTTAAGGAACTATCACCCAGATTTGAGGAAGGACCAAACTGCAGCTTGGTGTCCCAGCTGCTGGTGTGGTGATGCTCTAAGGGAGGCAAAACAACCCTCACACCCAAATGTGACCTTAAGGAGGGGAAAAAGAAAGGCACCTGCGAATAACAGAACCCTCACAGATATTAAACCAGGAAACAACAGCTACAGACAAGAAGATACGGCCAAGCCTCCTTCCAGCCTCCTCCAGTGACAGAACCAGAGTTCCTAAGGCTGCTTAGCACTTTTGGTTATACCTCAAAAATACTATAAAAAAAGGGGATAGAATCTTCTCTCTGGCATAGAGCTTTAAATGGTAAGTGATTCCCTCCAAATGCTGGCATGGCTCTGGAGGAAATGAGAGGCGTGACAGGCACAATGTTCCACTGGGCACTGCATCCAAAAAATACTGCTCCAGTAATTCCCAGAACACATGGCAGACATTGTCCAGGTCACTGCCACAGTGTCAGCCTTGAAAAGACACGGAGTGACAGAGGACAGCTGTGAAAGATCTGCCCCCATGGCACGGCCACCGAGTGCCGGGGGGGCCGGGCCCCAGCGGGGGCTGGCAGCGATGCCCCGCAGCCCAGTGCCCCAATTCTCAGAACACACAGCTCCAGCAAAGGACACGGCAAGGTTACCAGTAAAAGACAAGTCCTAAGGGGAATATTCAGGAGCAGTGCCCCGGCTGGTGTCTGCTTCCCGCTGCGGAATGTCACTCACATGGAAAGTCACGATGCCTTGATAGGCTTCACAATCCCCATCAGTTCTTCAGCTGCTTGGCTAATCAGATATTATTACCTCCTTTGTGTTTTCTTTCCCATCCCTCTCTCTCTCTCTAGCAAGGCTGCTGTAAAAGGACTCAGTAATGATTCCTACCTAAACATTTCACTTGCAATACAAAGGTCTGTATTTTGCATACTGTGGAACTTCTGTTGCTTTGTCTTTTGACATAAAAATCCCCCCTGGGCTTTGGGGAAAAAATAATGATAATTGCACCCAGCCTCAACAGAGCATATTGTACATTAGACCACACAACATTGGATTCAAAGGCAGTGATCATTGAGGATGGGACTTAGCACCCTCAAATCCTGAATGTTTGGGAACCTCCCTTTTATGCTTGAGGCTACTTCAGATCCTTCTGTGCCACACAGACATCCTGGCAGGACACCTGCAAACAGAGGTCAGTGTTGTGACTCCCAGTCCTGCAGGGTCACCTCTTCATTGGGGATCCCCCCTCAGTGCACACAGAGTGAAAGGAACATTTCACTTTATTTTATGAACGTTTGGACTTCTATAGACATTATCTGGCACACTGCCATTAAATTCCTTGGGGAAGATGCAGGTCAGTGCTAAAAGCTGTAGAAAATCTCACCTTTTCATCTAACTCTTGTTTTCCTTGTGTCCAGAACACCAAGATTTCAACTTTGCCTAAATTAGAGGAGAGTAAACTTTGGGATTCCAAAAAAGGGGCAAATTGTTATGATTCATCTTTTCTCCCCATTTCCTAAGAAGACAGACCTGGTGCCTCTAAAGTCTTCTGCAAAGGACAGGTTCCAGGACTTTGACCATCCTCTCACAGATCCAAAGAGCACCTTCACCACCCAACAGCCTCCCCTTGACAAGCAGACATTCAACTCTGCAGAACAGTTAAAACAGTCCCTGGAGTAGGGGCCTGACAAATTCCTGAAGCTCCCTGGGCTGTGTGTGGGGACAGGCCAGCAGCAGCAGCCCTGCTCCTTCCACACATCTCTGCTCCTTCTACACATCCCTGCTCCATCTACACATCCTAGCTCCTTCTACACATCCCTGTCCTTCCACACATCCCACCTCCTTCCACATATCCCTGTCCTTTCACACATCCCTGTCCTTTCACCCAGCCCTGCTCCTTCCACACATCCCTGATCCTTCCACCCAGCCCTGTCCTTCCACCCAGCCCTGTCCTTCCACACATCCCTGCTCCATCTACACACCCCTGTCCTTTCTCCCAGCCCTGCTCCTTCTACACATCCCTGATCCTTCCACCCAGCCCTGTCCTTCCACCCAGCCCTGTCCTTCCACCCAGCCCTGCTCCTTCCACATATCCCTGCTCCTTCCACACATCCCTGATCCTTCCACCCAGCCCTGTCCTTCCACCCAGCCCTGTCCTTCTACACATCCCTGCTCCTTCCACACATCCCTGCTCCTTCCACACATCCCTGATCCTTCCACCACACCCTGTCCTTCCACCAGCCCTGTCCTTCTACACATCCTGATCCTTCCACCATCCCTGATCCTTCCACCCAGCCCTGTCCTTCCACACATCCCTGATCCTTCCACACATCCCTGCTCCTTCCACACATCCCTGTCCTTCCACACATCCCTGTCCTTCCACCCAGCCCACTCGGTGCTGCCCAGACCTGAACAAAGGCAGCATTTTCTCTGCAGGACGTGCTAGCTCGGGCGCGCTGCCACGGCTTCGCAGCTTCTGCAGGTAACTGGAGGCAGTGTAGACAAGCCTAATGTGGTTTCATATGGAAATGAGTGGTAAATTATTAATATTAATAACATCTATAAACAACTGGTGACAACTTCAAGTGGCTTATTGTGTAGTACGTACAAGGCATCTGTTCATTATCATTTACAAGACACTCCTGATATACACAACAATTTACCCGAGGATCCGGGCAGAGGATCTCACTCTGAATTTCTGCCTCCAGCCCCAAGGTGCTCACAGAACCCAGAATCGTGCTGGGAATGCTCTGTGTCCATGCTGGAGAGCAAGCCCCGGGGCAGGGATCCCTCAGCACACGCGGCGCCGGCGGGGACAGGCTCGGAGCAGCTCATTCACCTTCAGATCCTGCTGTTCTCTAAGGTCGCAGCGATTGCATCAGTGGAAATTTGTCTCATTCCATGAGGGCCTGAGTCTCTCTGCGAGCCAGACGCCTGGAAGCTATTACGTGTCTGTGTGATGGTTTAAGGCCCAAAGGAAACTTCCCCCAGCCCCAGCTGTAACCCAGGGAAAAGGCTGGGACAGGGAGAGGCAAACGGGGCTGTGAGCACAGGATTCTGCAAAGCACCACTGTGAGTTTATTATGTCAAAGACGGAGTAAGCCGTGATGTTACAATTTTTCTGTCAAGGACAGTGATAAAAAACTCTCCTCACTCCAAGCTCCGGGATTTACGGCATAGGTTTCCAACCTCTAGAGGCTAATTATTTCCAGTCATCCTGCAGTGCACCCTGGGCAATGCTTTATGAAGTTAGCTTCATGTGGCTGAACACCCCTTACTTCACTGGCCTCTTGCTGTCATGATGCAAAGACGGACTAGTACTTCATGTAGCAATTTTTAAATAGAAGTGGATGATTTTTCAAGTAATTATTAGCAGAAACGTCAAACAGAAAGGCAGAGGCTGGCTATCCTACTGAGAGGAACCACTGAGGCAGAAAATATGTGCCAGAGCATGGAGTGGGAGCTTCACCAAGCTTGCTGTCAGACAATGCTCTTTATCAAGCCGGGAACACAACACCAGGCTGCTCATAATGCCTCCTTTAATGAGGCGGCCGAGCCGCCATGCTCGGCTGTATTCAAATAAACATAGTAGCTTTTCTGTGATTTCAATCTCATTTCCTGATCTGAGAAGGGCCCAGGAAACCCAACTCTTTCAAAAAATTGTTTTTTAATTGTTGTTGGATACTTCGTCTGCTACCTTCAAAGGACGAGTTAATGGTATGTAAACAGAGAACAGTGACACCGAAGTGAGTGGGGAGCTGCCCCTCTCTCTCACAAAGACCAGTTCTCAAATTACCAGATGTTTTCTTCATCTTTTGGGAAAGAAAGAAAAAAAAAAACTTGAGACCTTCCTTGAAGGCAGCCGGGTGCATGACAACACAGCCTGGAGCCCAGTGCCGTGGCAGGAGCAGCCTGAAAGTGGAGCATTGCAAAGGCCATGTGGAGCCCAGAGCCGCCCTCCCTCCTTTAGAACCAGCACTCCCAGGAGCTGTGAGCAATGCCACACAGGACATCACTTCACTGAAGTGCACACAGCCAAGAAGAATGATCTTCTGAGGTTAAATCACCAGCACAGAGAGGGATTTCTGCTGGGGTTAAATCCACCCAACATGCAAGCCTTTCCATGTGTAAATGGAGGAATCGGTTCATCCTTCCTTTCCTCCTGGTGCCTCTTTTTCTCTGATAACCTGGCAAGCTTTTTTGGCCACTGATCAATCCTTTTGGTGTGCTTAGTAATGATACCTGAAGGCTATCTGTAAATAAATGACCAATAATGGCAGTGCAGTGCTCTTATCAATGACCATCAAACCTTGGTCACATCTCAGCTTTCTGCAATTACCTTCTGTTTTGGGCTGTATATAAAAGCTGAAATACAAACCTCTCCACTCTTTGGGAATGTTAAGCATAGAATCATAGAATAGCTTGCGTTGGAAGGGACCTTAAAGCCCATAGGTCAAGCCATGTGACTAATTCTTGGCTGTGTGGCCGGGCAGGCCCTGTCACAGGCAGCCCAGAGCAGCTGTGGCTGCCCCTGCATCCCTGGCCATGTCCAAGGCCAGGCTGGACAGGGCTTGGAGCACCCTGGGGTAGTGGAAGGTGTCCCTGCCATGGCAGGGGTGGAAATGGATGATCTCTACAGTCCTTTCCTACAGCAACAATCCTATGATTCTAAAACCCAACCCAAGAAGATTTAGGAGTGAGGATACAATACTTGTCTTTTATAAAAGACTTCAGGAAACAGGAGGAAGAAACCCAACCCCACACAGAGTTGCAATAATGCTCATTGTGCACATCTCTAAAGGTACAGCTGTAGCAATCCAGCTGAGCTACATCAGGGCTTTCAGAGCAAGCCTGCATTTCAGTCAGGTCACACTGGGTGTCCCAAATCCCTGTGTGTCTGCAGAAAGATCTGAGCTACAAGGAACACACCATAAGCTGTTCACCTCATTAACGGGCTCCTCTTTGAAGTGCCATTCAGTTTCAGCAACTGAACTGCTGGAGGTGGCTCAGGCTGGCAAAAAGCAAGCCCAGCCAGCCTGGAGTGACTGTCCTGCTCATGACATGGCAAAAGGAAGCTCACTGCAGCTGATTGTTGAGCAGGTGTGTGTGTGTGGCATTACTTAGTTTACAGTTAACTGCTGTATTTCACAGAATCACAAAATATCCTGAGTGGGAAGGGACCCCCAGGGATCACCCAGTCCAGCCCCTGTCCCTGCACATGACCCCCAACAACCCCACCCTGGGCATCCCTGGCAGCTCCTGGAGCTCTGGCAGCCTCAGGCTGTGCCCATTCCCTGGGCAGTGCCAGCACCCTCTGGGGGAAGAGCCTTTCCCTGAGATCCAACCCAAACCTGCCCTGGCCCAGCTCCAGCCCTTCCCTGGGTCCTGTCCCTGTCCCACAGAGCAGAGATCAGAGCTGCCCCTCCACTGCCCCTCATGAGGAAGTTGGAACTAGGATGAGTCTCCCCTCAGTCTCCTCCAGCTGAGCATTCCAAGTGCCCTCAGCTGCTCCTCTTATGGCTTCCCTGCTCCCTAATTAATGGCTTAATGTCCTTTTTACACTGCAGTGCCCAAACTGCCCCAGCAGTGCCCCAGCCCAGGGCAGGGCAGGACAATCCCTCCCTGCCCCACGGGCAATTCTGGTCCTGGTGCCCCCAGGACAGGGCTGTCCCTCCTGGCTCCAGGGCTCTGCTGGCTCAGATCCCACTGGCCATCAACCGGGACCCCCAGGTCCCCTTCTGCAGCTTCTCTCCAGCCTCTCCTTCCCCAGTCCATCACACAGCCAGGGGTGCCCCATCCCAAGTGCAGAGTTTAGCACTTGCCACTGTTAAGTCTCATACAGTTGGTGATTGCCCATCTCTCTAATTTATCCAGATCTCTCTGCAGGGCCACTCTGACTGCAAGGGATTGAAAGTGAGGAAAAGCTGTAGGGACACAGTACTTTTTTCTAAAGAGCAGCTGATTGCCATTCAGCAGACGTTTGTTCCCACTTGACCTCAGCTAGACCAAAGCCACTCAAACTGAAACCCAGACATTCATAAAGGCAGCATTGTCTTAATGACTTGTTTTCAATTTACACCTTAGTCTTAAATTAAGCCTTAAGAAGCTTCTGTTGTTGCTTTCCTCAGTACCTAATTTTTAAAACAAAGATTTGGAAGGGATTGTCCATCTGCAGGAAGAGTATTCAGGTACTTCCCTAGCTCCTGAATGGAGATGCTTCAGAGGAAAAGCAGATGCCAGCCCAACTGTTCCTGAGGATTTGGTTTATGATAATTACAGGTGTGGCCTTCCAAAATTATCTCAGCATGGGTTGTGCTGGACTAGGCAAAACCCTGGAAGGGTTTTGAGAAGGAGATAAACATTTTGTAAAATGACTTGGCCAACCTGGAGAAGATTTGGGAAAACTATCCCGGTGTCTCTCTCGTCTGGAGCTGGCACCAGGCATGGCACATGTGCAGGGAGAGGTGGAACCTGACCTGGCCATTCACCTGACACATTCCCTCATGGTGTCAAGAGAGACACCATGAGAATGTGACTTCAGGTAGGAGTTGTCAGCTTGAGGCACGTCCACGTGGGACAGATTCCTTTGAGTGAGCATCTCCTGCACCCGGGCTCCCCCCCAGGTGTGACTGCCCTCTTCTTTGGGACAGAAAACCCACCTGAGGCACAGCCTGAAGAGGAGCAGGAAGGCAAGACAGTCGAGCAAAAAGCTATTGGTAACTTATGGTAAAGCATAAATTCTTGAGGAGCCTAAAAACAATTCCAACATCCGGCATTTCACAGAAACCAGTGCATCTTGGGACTTGTTTTAATGGCAGCACATTGCTGCTGAATCACTGCCCATCACATGGCATGAGTGCTGGAGAGAGGGATACAGATCAACACCACCCCAAGTCTTACACTAGGGATACACAGGAGCTTTCCAAGGGAAAACAAAACAAAACAAAAAGCCAAAAAACCAAAGTTTTGTCCAACTGTGATAATTCATTAGGAGAAAAGAGTGGAAACCAGGCAAGGCTTCAGCCCTTCACATCATTACATTTCTGAAATAAAAATGACAACAGATGAGCTCAGTGCCAGCAAACCCATCCCCAAAGCAGCAGAGGGTCCCTGGCATCTGTAACCTCCATCCATTTGAAGTTTGTAATTTTGCAGAGCCTCTTTTTCCTCACTTGCAGCTGCTTATATGACACAAATCGCTTTCTGGATGCAAGTCCCAGACCTCTCATATCTCACATATTGAAGAATTAACCTGAGGAGGAAACTGTCAGACAAGGCTGACTCAAATTCCGCCCCCATTTCAAAAATGCTCAGAAGGAGCTAACAGCTTTCTGCAGAGTGGCAAATTAATGTCTTACAACTGGAATGATCCATAGGCATCTGCAGCTAAGACCTCTGGCATGGACCACAACTCTGTTGTACTTGCATGTCAACAGAAGCTCTCCAACAGCCCTGGGGACACACAGGGAGGTTCCAAACAGCTCCCAGTGCTACAGAAAGTGGGTGCCACAACTTGTGTGGGTAAAACAGGCACAGGAAGAAGTCACTGAGCAGGGACCCCCCATCCCACTGCTCCCTAACCACACATCCCCTACCATGCCTCAGCACAGAGCTCCTTGGGAGCTGCTGCCATCTCCCACCTGGGAACCTCTCCAGGCATTCCTCAGTCCATGGTGTGTCCTGTGACTCTGGACCACACAGAGATCTGGGTATGTTCCTTCCAACACGAGGACAGTCCTACTGCGGCAGGCTGACTCTGAGAAAAGACAGCAATATGTTTCTAGGGAGTGGCACAAGAACGAGCATGGGAGATGACCTTCTGAACCTGCTTTCTGTTACTGAGATTGCTTAAGCCAAGGATGTCAGCTTTGAACTTTAAAGTTTTCCAAATATCCTTCTTCCAAAAAAATTTGTCTCCTCACCAACAGGAAGGCTCACCACATTAGGTTTTTCTTACAAAACTCTACTCTTACAATATTTACGGCTGTATAACTGCAACTAAAGTAAAACAAAATATTAAATTGGGAAGTTCAGTCTTAAATTCAGTCCTGTTGTCTGATAAAGTCATGAAAATATTTGGAGAGGTGAAAGCAGAAGGCCAAGGCTGTGGTGGCCAATGCTGTTTCTGGAGGTTCCAAGGCAAGGGGAGATGAAAGGTGAGGCACCCACATCTCCATAGGAGATGTTTTTGCTTTCTGAATGAGCTCCTTCTGCCTGGAGACCACACCAGCTATTGCTTTGCACCCACTCCTTCCCAGTGTATTTTGTTAAGACAATATAATCCTCAGAAAATCTTGCCATGAGAGTCTCGTTATGCTGTTAGATATTTTACAGAAGAATACATCAAGGCAAAGAGAAGTGAATGGACGAGCTGGCACAAGAAGCTGATGCCTGGTTTCCTTGGTACAACCATTTGGCAAGTGGAGGTGGGATTGCTGAGTGGTCAGTAGGTCCCCAAGGGCTCAGTAACGACCCCTTGGACTTCCAGAGCTCCTAACAGCTCGCAGGATGGCTCCTCTCCAATACACAACTCCCACAGCTATTTATGTCCAGAACTCCATTACGAAGTTTTCCCAAGCCCACCCAACACTGGCGCACTTGGACACAGCTGGAAGACTCCAAGCAAAGTGGAACCGACACAGAAACCCACAGAAGCATGCCCTGGGCTTCTGCATGTACAGAATCATCAATCTCAGGGTAAGAGAAAGGACTTTGTGTTCAGATGACATCAAACATCCTTGTCAGGATCACGATGTTCGTTCCCTTGCAGCTGACCTGGAAAGTGAAATATGCCCTTGACATACGACCCAGGGAAACGTGAAGGCAATTTCCCTGACAGCATGAATAAAATAAACTCTCCCTGACAGGCCATGGAAAGGGGCAAGACATGAAGTGGTTTGAGCTCTCCTCCGTTAGTTAAAACCCTTTGGACTTTGCTTCCACCTCACTGCAGAAGGCTGCTGATGCAAAGGGTGATATTTGCCTGCAATCTTTCCCTGGGAAGTAATTAGTTTCCATTTAGAGGGATGACAAATTGATCAGGCAAGAATCTCACCGAGCTCTGAACTGAAGCTCAATTGTGATAGCTCCAGCTCTGGCAACTTGGGTTTGTCAGTCTGTCAATGCATTTTACAGTTTCAAAATTCAATCACCCAACAGCAGGAAAGACATTGGCTTAAAAAAAAAAAAAAAATTAAAAAAAAGAAAAAAAAAAAAAAAAGCAGCATCAGAAGTGGGGGGAGAAGCAGCAAAGCCTCCACTTCCTCCTGCAAGTTCATTATCGCCTCTCCAAAGCATGACGGTGGTGTGAAATGGGTTAGACGCATGGATGCCTCTGTTAACGGCCAAGGAAAAAAAAGTCGCACATCATTAGGAATGGAATAAACGATACCGAGGCACAGAGCAGAAATGATTTGATTAGCAATTTCCAGTTTTGAAAAGACCTGGAAGAGAACCAAATGACTATACAGAAGGTGTGATGGAGTTCTTAATTGCTGTAACTGCACAGGGAGACTCGATGATTTGTGACATATAATACAGCACAGTACGCTAACGCTAATAACTGTTAATTAACTGCAGCAATGATATACTCTCAAAATGCACATACAAGTTACCATAATTTCTAGATTAAAAGCTGCAATGTTCGAAGCCAAAGGCAGAGGGAAGGCAGCACAGAGGGAGTGGAGGAAGAGAAGAAAGTGGAAAAGGAGATGGAGAATCTTCCCTTTTTTAAACCCCTTTTGAGCACTTCTGACACCTCAACCAGAGCAAAGCGGACAGAAAGCACCAAGAAAAAAAAATAAAATACTCCTGCCGAAATGCGAAACGGTTCCTGCATGAAGCTCTCCCTCCAGAGCAGCAGTTATTAATTCTGAAAGGCTGTTGTTGCACCAGGCCATCTGGCTGTGCTGTAAAGAGTTCAGGAGCTGCTGCTGAGCTAAGATTCCTGTCGGATCCCATTCGCCCCAGCGACATTATTCACTCCCAAATGTTATCACACCATTTTTTCCCCCATCACTGCTGTTTGTGAGTCACTTTATTTATTTGCAGGTATTTTGTTGCACTGCCCAGTTCAAAAGTGGCTCTGCCAGGAGCCTCCAGGGAGCCGGGAGACAACACCCTCATCCAACGGATGCTCCGGAGCTGGTTTTGCTCTGCCTCCCAACATCTGTGCTGTGTGTGAGGCTGGAAGGTGGCACTTAGGAAAAGCTGCTGGATTGACAGCCTGGGAGACCAAAGGCTTCTATTTCTCCCCCAGCAGGCAGAGCACAGTCCTGCTCCCACACACTGTCCTTCACCGGCATGCTGAGATGGGAATCAGGTAACACTGATTAGCTGTCCAGAATTGCTAAAACATTTTCTCTTTTGGATCAATAGTAATAAAGAGGAGGGTAAGGCAGGTATCAGGCTGCACTGTGGACAGCTGATTCTGATCTTCCTGCAGAGCTGTAGTCCCAGCAGAAAAACCTCTTGGCATGTTTCCCCTCCGAGGTCCTTTCAGTGTGAGCAATCTGCAGACAGGCTATTTAAATGTCACAGCCGAGCTAATCTTGCACCATCCCTAACACATCAATTACCCCGTGCATGGAAAGCTAGCAGGCTTTGTTCTTCCCTTGGTGACCCTTCCTAACACACACCTCCTGGATGGCCTGCAAAGAGAAGCTCAGCTGTGTGGCCATGTTTCAGAAGGCACCGCTCTCTGTGTCCCCACGGGTGTGAGCTCAAACCTAACCCCTGTGGCAAAGAGTGGGAAACCAGGAAACAAACACACGAACCAGCCTAAGCCTGAATGATCCCATGATTCTGAGATTCCACAGCATCACTGTTCACGGATGGGACACAGTGGATGGCAAAGATGAGAATTCAAGCACAGAGCAATGATGAAAAAAAGGCCTCACAGACTCGCTCAGCCTCTCTATCCTCCGCGTTCGCACCAGCGCCGCGTGTTGAGAGCATGTGTGAAGTCTATCTATCATTTGAACATTGAAGTGCCTGGAAAAATATGAAGGGTAAACTTTGCTGTCATTCCAACATATGGCAAGGCACTGAAATATAGACATATCCTGAGGAAACTGGAGAATTTGAATGAATACCTTTTTTACAGAAGAGCACGTTGGTTCTGTGTTTTCCAGTTTTTTGTCCACCTCCTCCTTCTAAATTTTTTTTTGTAGTCCAGTTTTTCTCTAGCTAATAAACCAACTCTCCTTCATAGAGTCCCAAAACAGTTTGGGTTAGAAGGGACATTAAAGCTCATCTCTCCCATGGGCAAGGACCCCTTCCACTATCCCAGGCTGCTCCAAGCCCATCCAACCTGGCCTTGAACACTTCCAAGGACGGGGCAGCCCCAGCTGCTCTGGGCAACCTGAGCTCTAAGTAATGAGTTTCTCCCTAATATCAAATCCAAATCTCTCCTCTTTTAGTTTAAAACCACTCCCCCTTATTGCATCACTGTCAGCCCATCTGAAAGGTCTCCCTCTTCAAGTACAGGAAGCCTCATTTGACACTCTCAGGAGCATGATAAGCATACATAGAGCAGAAAATAAAGAAAAAAATAAGGTTATATTTATGTTTCAATAAAAGAAATAGCTTCTAGCTACCAAAAAAAACAGGTAATTTTCTATTTTTATGTTTGGTATGAAAGGCAGAGGTGACCTACCTGACTGTCCAGCCCTATTCCTTCCCCTGCTGTACGGCCAGAACACATCCATCCCTTACACTTCTCCAGCACACTGCCCAAGTGGCACACACGACGGCAATTTTATCATTTTCCTCAGTAGCAGAATGACACTGCTGGGACAATCCTTTCCCTTTCCTTACCTCTGATTCTTTGAGGGCTCCTAGCTGTCACATCACTCCCAACTTTGCTCCCATGACCACAGCCCCTAAATAATATTGCATTTTCTTTACCACCGAACACAGAACTTTCAAACGGATTTAAATCTGAAATGAATGCTGCGAATACCAGTCCATACTCACGACAGACATTTAATAACTCCCCTGGGAAAGAAGAGCTTCTGAAACTGCTAAAATGCATCCTGTGGGGATGTCGGCCTGGAGTGAAAGACTCTTAAAGACTTTTTGTGTGACAGCATCACACCCTCTGAGAGTCCCAGGTGCCATTAGGGGGGAGGAGGGGACTACAGCACACTTGAAGAATTCAAGAATAATCAGCCTCAGGTATTAATGTTTTGCTTGAAGATGTAAAAGATAAGACACTGAACCGGTATGGTTGCCAGAGAAGGGGTGCTAATGAGACATAAAGCTGCCTGCTCAGTTCTGCTCTCTCCTTTTGCAAGGTGCCCATGCAATCCCCTGTCCTTGATTAACAGGGGACCACAGCAAGGCCATGGGAAGGGGTTGGCCAAAAGGCTGGGTCGGCTTCTTGGAGAAACTGGAAACAACTCCCTGGGCCATTTCCACCCCACGGCCTTTCAGTAACCCCTCTCACAGCCCTGCCAGCTTGTTCCACACAGACCTCTGCCCCAGACTGTATCCAATACCACTGGTTCGACTGCAGAAAGCATTTTTCATATCTGGTAGGAAATTAGGGGTAAAAGGGGAGGGAGGGGGTGGTCTCCTTTCAGAACTTTTCCATTCTAAATCCAGACTTGTCTCAGCACTACAAAAACAAAGCCTTTGTATAGGACAGCTTGGCACCCACCCACGTGCAAGGGAGGGATTACACTTTCCAAGTTGCATTTTTTGCCCTTGAAATGTTTCCCTCATAATTGGAAGCAATCTTTTTTGTCACAAGATGAAATTCCTTTGCAAAAAAGAAAAAACAAAACAAAGCAAAGCATATACATTACTTACTTCTCTCTCAAAAGCCTCTAGCTTTCCTGGAGGTTAACTGCCTGATAAACCCTCCCCAGGCTGGGGTTAAGGGCAGGACTGCCCTCTCAGCCCCAGCTGGGCTTTTCTCACAACTGGATTGTGACAAAACCCTTGGGAGCCACTGGCTACCGAGTCCAGGACTTTCCTGGTTACCCCCAGCACTGGAAAACCCCTTGCTTGTGCTGGCTGCTAGGACAGAACCTCCTGGCCACTGGAAACCAGCAGAGACCCTTTAGGCCACACCCTTTTCTAATAACCTTTTTTAATATTTATTTTTAATATTTTTTTGCCTACAACAAACATTCTTCTAAACATTTATTCCATACTTGAGGTAAATTCCTACTTCTATGTGCTTTTCCTCTTCACGTGGCCAGAGTTGAGGGTGATTTGGAGGTAGCTGGAGAGCAAGAAGACATTTTGCTGGAGATGCCTGGTCAATCTCCAAACAGGGGTGCTGGGACACTGCCACTGGCATCCCAGCCACCCCACACGACCTCAGGGGTATTTCAAGGATAATGTGTGCATCCACAGGAGCCCCAGGGACCAATCTGACAGCTGGTACCAAAGGGGCTGCCAGAGGCACAAAATCTCTGAGGCACAGAGCAAGTCTCTGGGGACACCACCTGCAACCTGAGTGCTGCCACAGAGCTTCTCCCATGGGTTCCCCACGAAACCCCAGCAGCCCCAAACAGCAGCCCCACAGGCACTTGGATGTTCATTTATCCTTCATCCCTCACATTCCTGATCCTGCCTGCAGTCCTAGACCATTTCCTAGGCTGAAGTGGTTGGCACCCAAGCTCTGGGCATGGGCTTTGTGCTTCATGCCCAGCCTTTAGCTCCCTCCAGTCCAGAATTTCTCCGGCTTTTCAGCATCCTTCTGGCTCTAACACAGTGTCTGCCCTCATCCCCTCCCTGGGAGGGACCACCTCGCTCTGGGTCGTGCCACATTTGAACTCTGCCCAGGGACTGATTCCATCCTCAATCTCCCAGCTGACATGCCAACATTCCTGACAAGTGAAAACCCTACTGGGGTGCAGAAGTACAGCCTGTTGTGGCTGCATGAAAAACAGTTCTCCTTCACTCCCCACAATCACAGAGGTTATTTGCTGCCCCAGATGGAAACAAATATTTTTTATGAAGATCTGTTTTAACCAAAAGCACATACAAAACAAAAGGGAAAGAAATATTTGAGGTTTGTGGTGGTTGGAATGTACACGCAGAAAATTAATGCTTTGACATGTATTTTGCGCTTAATCTTTTGTGGCAACTTTTTTACATTTGTAAGAGTTATGGATTTTAAAAGTCACAGCTAAGATTGCTTAATGAGCATTCACCACCCTGGAAGTGGAAGCAAGGCTGATGTGGTTTAGTCAGCTGTTAGCTTTATTGCCTCTCTTCTGTACTAAAAGTGACAAGTTGAACACATTATAGAGAGCTCAGATGTGTTATGTAGATGAAGCCTGCAGCAATATCTGCCTGCTCTCTATTATTTATGATGTCTATATAATACAATGGACTGAGATTTAAGCCATTGTGATGCAGTTTGTTTTCCAGGGTTCTAAAGTACAGCACATTTTACAGAGAATTGCATCTCTGTTACATATTAATCAAATCCATCTTACATGCAGCTCTTACACTGTAAACTAAAGGGAAAGAAAGATTAAAGCGCTTGGCTTTTCCTCAGCTGTCAAGGACTGGCAATAAAATAATAATAAGGGCTTCTAAATAATGTGTGTGTGACAGGCCTTTGCTCAGTTGTGCAGTCCTTTATGGAGGTTAACTACAAAATAAGTTCCAGTGAGTGATTGAGAACAGGCGAGTGTGTAATACTGTAATGCCAAGCCCTGCATAATTCTTTGCAAAGTTCATTTGCAGAAATTCTCCCAACCTGACAAGCCAAAGTTGCTGCGAGTCCAGGCACTCAGCAGGGGTGTGAAGTTAACTCCTGCTGCCCCCGCTCCAAACCCTCACCGCTTTCTGAACTGCTTCAGCTGCAGCCCACTAAAGCAGAAAGCTGCACTCCAGCAACACCAGTCAGCCTTCCTGGTTTCTTAAAAATATTATTATGAGAGAAGTCACAAGAAAGTTATTTTATTATAAAATATATAAGACTCTGTAGAGGTCTGTGGTTTTGGATTTTTCTTTTCCATCATTAGCCAGAGTTTTGAAGATCAAGAGGCAGAATTTTTAACAAAAAGCCTAAATCACGGCAAGCTTTTAAGGCAGCATGAACTGTGGAATTTATTGGAGGAGGGGTTTTGCCTTTCCTCCCTTGGCTTTTGCTGCCAGGGAGCCTTTCCAAAATTTCTGTGTCTGCTCTACCCTATTGCCCCCTTGTAGGTGGTCTGTCCACTGCCACCAGGTCACTCACACCATGGTGGAGGGACAGAAGGGACCACAGGCACAAGGAAGATGCAGACAAGAGGCAGAACTTGTGCCCTGGGCAGTGCCCAGCCCTGAGCAGGCTGCCCGGGGAGGGGCTGGAGTGTCCCTGAGCGGGATATTGCAGAGCCACATGGGCACAGTGCTGTGCCCTGTGCTCTGGGGTGGCACCAGGGACCCTCTGTGGCCCCTTCCAAAGGGGCCAACCTGGGATTCTGTGACACTGTCACAAGCCACAGCAATCAGATCCTGACAAGGCTCAAGAATAAGGATCCTGTGTTTAGTGTGGGCTCTTGCTGACTTCCCACACAGCCACAGGTGTCACCAAAGGTGACAGTGATCAAATTTAAAGAGCTCCACAGCCCACGGATGAAAAATCACCAGGTGAAAGCTGAGCTCTTAAGCTCTGCTTTGCTGTAGACAGGAGGAATAAAGCAGAGGAAGGGAGGAAGGATGTGTGTGTGAGTGTCCCACAGAACTTTGCATCATACACAGGCAAGCCAACCACTCCTGCAAGCCCCAGTGATGCCTTCAACCACCCTGCACCACAACCCCCAGGGCAGGGAGGGTCCTCCAGCAGCAATATCCTTCAGAGATGGCCAGAAAATTCAGCTCTGGACTCAGAGACAAGTTCTAACAACATTTAAAGCAGGGAGCTCCAGCTGGAGCAAGCATAAAGATGGGGCTGCTGGGGAAAAAAAAAGAGAATTCAGATCTGGATCTGTGTCCTGGAGATAGCAGATGGGTGCTTGGGCATGGGGCCTGGCTTACCTGTAAACCACGCAGTACATCTGAGGAGTGGTAATTTTAGACTCACTAGCACCAGCAAAGGAAGGTGCTAGCAAAGGAGTTTAAGAAATCAAAGGAAGGCCTTCAGGGCACCATCTGGCTGTTGCAAGGAGCCAGAGAGAATTCCTGTCCCCTTCACACACTCTACAGGGCCACTGCCAGCTCCTGCCACCCTCATCTCACAGCAACAACATTTGTTTACTGCTGATCTAATCCACAAGGGCAAACACAGTGTTTGCTCTCAAAGATCTGTCTTAAAATGCAGATTATACACATCCCTTGGGTCAGAATGGTATTTTAAGTGTTTTACAATGGAGAGATGTTTCCTAGCATTGTCCTGTGTTTTCTTCACTGTGTTGGGTCTTCTTTCTTGCAGACCTCCTAAAATTCTGGGTGTCGACTTCCCAGCTTGTTTTGCACGTTGATATTCATCCTGTGACTGCTGGGGCTCCTCAGCCACACAGGTACAGGTGTTGCCACCACCTGAGCATATCACAGTGAGGGCATTTGACTTTGGATTTTACTTTTTTTAAACATGAAGAAAATAATTTTAAATCTCAAATCTAACCAAATCATTGATAACATCCCCATGGTTTAGGCTCAATCCTGCTCATGTCAAGTCTAATTCACCTGTGATGACACTGCTGCACATAGGAGAAGAAACAAGTATGGTGAGGGTGTCCTGAACACCACAGGTTACCTGTGTAAAACAATAAATAATCACTAATGCCTTAAGTCCTGAATTCTAAGGTGCTTCGTCTTCCACTTAGCTAAACTTTTGCAAATGAGTGCATCTTTAATCTCCTCTCCTGCCACGAGCATGCCTCAAGTAACTCCAATTTGGTGCGTGGTTCTCTAGAGAACTTCTATGATAACGGCACTTTCTGCGAAAGCTTCTGCATCCCTCAGACTCCCGGGGCCAGGAGGGACACTGAGCTTTCATGTAAGTACAGAAAAAGGAAATTCTGCTCCTTGTGTGGTCAAGCTTGTCTTCGGAATCACTTTTGACTCAACCCCATCAGAAGAAAATGGAGAGCCCAACTTCCTGCACTGCAAAGGAACTCGTTATTTTAGGGAGTGTTCTCCTCCCCTGAGGGCTCTCGACATGGAATTCAGCCATGAAGCCACTGAGCAGCCTCCTACTGCCCCTTGGCCGTATCTACCAGGCCACGCACATCCACCAGACACAAAAAGTTTCTCTGAAGCCAGGAGCTGCCAAGAAGAACCATCTTGGCATTTAATTTTTCCCCAGTGAATGGGGAAATACAGATTTTGGAAATAGATCAGAACTCCTCTGAGGGTGAGAAAATGATCCTGCAGCTCTGGAAGATTTCTCATCCCTAACATGGAGAGTTCCTGAAGAGAAGCTCAGTGTCAGAGAGATGCCATCCCAGACCAAGTGGGTAACGGGGGGACAGCCATTTCCATTCTGGGCAAGCAACACTTAAAAGGATAAACATGAGCTACCCACACAGAGTAGCACACTGGTTTCTTTCGCTTTCCTTGACATGGAAAGTGGCCTGCATGCCACCTGACACTCAGGGATCACTTCCCAGGCTATGGGAAATGAGCTGGGAAAACACAAGCACAAACCTCCTGTGGTTTATATGTCTGTGTCAGGCGAGCTGTGCAGAATGCAAAGGCAAATCTTTCAATCCTCCCCTCTCCCCAGCCCTGAAAGGCCAGCACAGTGCTCCATTCAGAAGGGGATTTAGTGCAGGGTTTGGAAAGCACTGAGTGCTAGACAGGAATCTTGCCCTGACTGAACCTACTTATAAGCCCTCCCATTACCAGGCAGTGCTGTGGAGAGCACAGTGTGCACGGCACAGAGCTGTAAGTCACAGCACAGGTTTGCTGAATGAGCTGGGGACCAGCTGCATCCCTTTACTCCCTCAATAACACACTGATATGGGCACATTTATTTTCCTGTTGAAGCAGCTCGCAGAACAAACGCGCGTCCCATCCGAGGGGAGATTACTGCGAGAGCAGATGCATGCTGCACTGCAAACAGTAAACTTATGGAGCCCTAATCCGATACAATACAATTTCGTTTCAGACAAATCCCTTGAAGAAAGCACCACAAACGGCTCTGCAGCAGCAGGGACAACAGCCTTGCTCGTGGCCGTGGCAGTGCAAGCCCTGCGCTTCCCAAGGCTGGCCCCAGCCCCTGAAACATCTGCACAGCCCGCGCTCAGCTCATCCAGCTGGAAGCCAACACGCTCCCCCCACGGGAGACCCCGAGCCTCCACTCCTGCTGGTAAAGTGCCTGGAGCTCCCGGGGCGAGCGCGCTGTGCAGCCATTAACAGCACTGGTACATCTCCTGCACACATCTGGGTCAGCAGCTCCCACACAGGGCAGGCCACGCAGGGAGGCAAAGGTGAGTCTGAAAAACCCTGAAACTTAATAGCAAGAAGGAACAAATTCATGCAGGCTCGTAATGACAAGGCAAAAATAGGAAATTGGAACTAGCGGGGCAAGGTGTAATAATGCAGCTTTTAGCACCGGCAGCAGAGAACAGCAAATCAGTATTTTTTAAGGGGCGACCTGAGGCAAGGAAGTGGCTCAGGGGAGAAGAGGGAGAGCTGTTCCAGTTAAATGGACACAAGAGAAAGATCAATCCCCAGCCATGGAGAGGGAGGGAGGGAGGAAGAGGGGCTGAGACGAGCAGGGAGGGGGTGAGATGTCACAGACGAGCACATTGGAGAGGTGCGATGAATCAAATCTGTAAGGAGCATGGAAACTCAGGAAGATATTGTCTTCAATTGAACATGAACAGCAAGAAGCAAGCAAGTTTTATTGGAAATGTAAAGGCTTCCTGTTTTATATCCTTGGCTTTAAATCTTCACTGGGAATCAGCAACATGGCATTGGAAACAAAACCCACCCGTAGCCAAAGGCAGCTCGCTGCAATCGCTGTCTTGCTGGATCTTGCTTTAAATAGTCAATAGCCCAGTGCTATGTCTTGTGCTGATTATTCAAGAGCCATTATGATATCAGTGAATGTCTCTGATTGCATTTAATTCAAGTAGGCAATATATTTTGAATTCAACTTGCTCTAGCAGTCCTCTGCTCTCCCTCCCCCTAAGTCTAACAGATCGTTTAAAAGTGAGCAGGTCACATCCTGAGCTGTACGTACTAACCATGTCATTTCTTCCTCTCCTAGGGGCTTTAAATCCTGCAACTGCTGCCCTGCCAGCGGGAGAGGTGACCCCACATTTGTCCTGCTCATCGCTGGCTAATAACCATTAGGGACAATGGCGCGGCTCCCACCTGCTGCCCGGGAGGAGCGCAGATCGCTCCCAGCGGGATGCCAGAGCTGACATCTCCTCTCCTTTTCATTACAGGCTTTTGTCACTCTCACACCCCCAGAAACTACTCAGGAGGGCTCTCGGGGAATTAAACTGCACTGACGAAGTGGGTCCTACCGCCTGGCAAGTCGGCAAACACTGGCGAGGGCCGCGGCCGCGGGGGGAAGCGGCCCCGGGCTCGCCCTGGCCCGTGAGGGGCCGCGGGCCGGGCCCGGCCGGGGGACACCGGCCTGGGCCTGACCGAGCTCGGCTCGCAAAACGCGTGCTCGGGGGTCTCTCGTGGGCCGAGGAGCCCAGACCCCAGCAGCACGAAAGGGGGCTGAACGCCCCGCAGCCCCCGGGGCCCGGCTCAGGGGAGGCCGCGCCGTGGGCTGGGCAGGGCAAGGGGAGCCTCGCTCAGCGCCGGGCCCGAGCACCAGCCCCGCACCGCCCGGCCTCCGCCGTGCGGGCCCGGCCGCGGCAGAGCAGGGCCCGTGCCCCGGGACACCGAGCCGCGGGCCCGTGCCCCGGGACGCCGAGCCGCGGGGCCCGTGCCCCGGGACGCCGAGCCGCGGGGCCCGTGCCCCGGGACGCCGAGCCGCGGGGCCCGTGCCCCGGGACGCCGAGCCGCGGGGCCCGTGCCCCGGACGCCGAGCCGCGGGGCCCGTGCCCCGGGACGCCGAGCCGCGGGGCCCGTGCCCCGGGACGCCGAGCCGCGGGCCCGTGCCCCGGGACGCCGAGCCGCGGGGCCCGTGCCCCGGGACGCCGAGCCGCGGGGCCCGTGCCCCGGGACGCCGAGCCGCGGGGTCCGTGCCCCGGGACGCTGTGCCCTCCGGCCTCCAGGCTCTGCTGCACGGCCGCCACCCTCGGCCCCTGGCGAGGCGCCTGGCCCCGCCCGCGGCAGCGCGGCCAGCTCCCGCCGCCCTCCCGCAGCATCCCTGCCCCTCGCCAGCGCCTCCGCAAGGCCCAGGGACGGGAGACTAATCCTGCAGCTCCATTTGCGGTGCAGTATGGGCTGGTGGACATAAAACCAAGCGGCTCGGCTGGCCTGGCAGCCCCTCAGCCGGTATAAATTGGCGGCGGGCGGCGGGGCTGTGCCAGCGCTCCGGCTGCGGCACGAGTGCATCCGTGTGCTCGCCCCAGCCCTTTGTACGGCTCTGCTCGCGCTTCCCCGAAGCAGCAGCAGCCCGGCCTCGCACTGCAGTGAAGTATTAACTCATACCCAACACAGTTTGTCTCCGAGGACCCTCTTGGCCCCTTCGTCATCCTGTGCTGACATTTTAATCGCGCTTTTGTGGGAGCCGGCTGGCAGTTTGTCATCAGGAATGGCGCGGCGAGGGGCCAGCGCGGGCTGCTGGCTGCGCGGCTGCCGAGGGGAGCAGCCCATTCTGACAGACTGAGCAATAATCTGAACTTACTGCGCTGAGCCTGTGGGACACCAGCCGGGCCGCTTTATCTTCTTCATTAAAGTGCGCTCAAAAAAAAAATCCATTTTCCTTTAAAGTCTCAGGAACAGATGGAGTAAAATTAATTGCGCCATTAAGTCCCGATAGACAATACCAGAGTGGTTTTCTTTCAACAGTGCATGTGTGTTACAAAGTGCTCTTCGTAAAAGGCAATTACTGCAACATTTGCCATAAAATAAAGGTTGCTTTAATGGGCAATAAACACAGGCTTCAAATTTGGTATGAAATGGGTCTCCAAAGGGCGCTGTTATAGGCAGCTCAAAGGCACAACTGACTTTAGTATTTCTGCTCTGGCTCCAGCTCAGCTAGTTCGGAGAACAATGATTTCCACCCTTGGATATTTTCTGATGGAATTATGTATGCCATGGCAGCTCCCGGCCAGGCCCTCCGAGCCACCTTTTGCTGGCTGGGCGGCAGTGGCCGGGCAGACTGTGGTGCTCTCCGGCTGCCATCTGCCTGGAGAGACAGGGACGGGGAGAGCACCAGAGGGGCCAGGCCAGGGCTGCTGCCTCTGCCGAGAGGAGAATAATAAAACCCCATTTCCTGACAGCAGAGCCTTGCCAGTCTCAATTACCACTGGGTTTGTTTGATGCAAAGCCTGACATATTTATTTATGTTTCTTTTTAACATAAAATACCCCGGAAAATGGATACCACATCCTTGCAAACAGAAGGAGGAGACTAAAAAAATGTGTGTGGGCAGTGTTCAGAAGACAAGAAACAATGGCATTTTCCATGTTTTTTGCTCTCTGGGCACTAAACCCCAACCCAGTCCTTACCCCACAACTCCCCATCAAACAGTTTATGATGGCACTGCTGACCACACCTTCTGAACAGGCTTGTTTGAGGTCCTGACCAGAAACAACCCAGCAAATCTATATCATTTGCACCAAATGGTACATTGTATTTGTCAATTTAACAGCCAGAGTCACCCTGGGAGTAAAAGGCTTCATATGTAGGCATCTTTCCGTCCTACAGAACCACTGCTGACAATACCAAGACAGATGCCTCGCACACCCCACACACTCTTCCTTTAATAACCTGCCAAAAATCCCCTCTTCTGCCTGGGACTCGTGTGGCTGTGCTGGGTGCAGTCACTTGCCTACACACCTCTGGGTAGGAAACCAGTTTCCATCTGATTCTTGCTCAGATTTATTTGAAGAGGAGGGGAAATCATTTCAATTCATTGTATTTTCACATTCCAGTAATTACAAAGCGAGCATGACATACAAATGATCCATTAATTGAAATATGGGCTCTATGAGCTCCAATATTTATAGTGTAAATCCATATTTAATTAAATAAAGCCAATAATGCTCATTTCAAAGGGAACATTGAAGCTTTTTATTTAACCATGTAGTTGATGCTGTATGTGCTGTTTCTCAACACCTTTCAGTAAATCACCACGGCTGAGAGAGGTGGGGGATGAGGGGGGTGGGATGGCTCACTGAAGATCCCCTAGGCCCCCAACCTGCAAGTCCCTGCTGCTGGAGGTACTTTCCATCACTGTTACTGTACACCAGTGCTGCTGCTGGGTAATAGCATCAGTCAGCACCTCTGACTGAGCAGCTTTAATCACCCACTTAATTGCCTTAATCGCCTTTTACATAACTAAGAAATCACAACACTGCAATTGTCTGACTCTGACACACAGTAACATCAGGGTGTGACATTAATGACGTAATTATATTAATTGCCAGGAGCTAATGTTTCAGGATCTCAAAGTAACAGATGCCAAGCCCCGAAGCCAGGGCTGGTGCTCCCTGAGCACTCACTGGGTGCGGTGCAAAAGCCAACAGCAGCGGTGTGGGCAAGGGCAGCCCAGCAAAAGGGGCTTTAGCACCCTGCTCGCAGAAAGCCCGGCACCTCTCACTTTCTGTCATATATACACACATTTCTATTGTTTGCTTTGATACCTTGTGTTGAAGTCACGGTTCTGAGCTCGCCATGACAATTACACAGAACTGGAAAAGCCCCATCTTACCTGGGCAGCCCTGCTCCATGACAAGGTCTGAGTGCTGCTGCACAGAGGACAAAGCACTTCTTACTTCCTTGGAACTGTTTTTCATAATTTTCATCAGATTTTACCATGATGACCTTTTCCTTCATTTGATGGGGATTCAAATGCTACTTTCCTTTACAGGAATCTTACCCCATTTGTCCTTGCAGCACCATCAACCATCCCTGCTATGGTGTTTGTGAACTTTAAACACCAATCTGTTCCTGTTAGTGGTCAGCTGGCAACATCAACCACTTTTATCCCTTGTAAAACAAGGGATGGTGTGCTTAGGGTGGCCTTGCTCCAGTGCAAGCAGATACAAGGTGTTTGCATAGGTGCAAGAAACCCACAGTTCTCTGCACTGACAGGCACTAAGATGGTGGTTTGATTGCACAATAAACCAAATTTGAGAGGGGAAATTGCCTGGGGAAAAGCCCTGCAGCCTTCAAACTCTAAGTGCTGGTTGTGTATCAACTCATGCTGCCAAAGCAAAGTTTTAAAAAGTTGATAGGTGAGTTTGTCCCAGCAAACTTTTTCCTGGAGGGAAGTATCTGTCATCTCACAGCTAATGTAACACCAGCAGAGAGCAGAAAAGCCAACATAAACTTCTATCATATGTTTGGCTGAACAGACAGAAATGTAACCACAGAGCTACACAGCTGACTCAGATCAAATGAACATTGCTGGGATGTTCCAGGAATGCACCATCAGTATTATGCATCCTGCAGCTACAGCCTTGACACGCCCCTCTATCCCCAGCACACCCTGACACTGAGGTGTGAAGGCAGAGAGCATGTAGACAATATAGGAAGTTCTCTTTAGCCATCCACTGGATCCTCAGTGGCCTCAGCCTCAAATATATGACTCCAGTTTGTACAGAGTCCATGCTGGAATGCCTTCCTTTAGCCCTCCAGTGCATATATCTACACTAGTTTTTCAAAGCATGCAGTGCAAAGCTCACTCTGTCCTCTGGTAGAGCTTCCTACCCTCACTGAAACCCTGAGTAAACCCCAAATGGTGATTCTACCTAAAGCTTGTCTTGAGGAGCCCTGTACAAACTCATTCCATTGTGTGCACTGACACAGAGCCGCAGGGGGCTACAGACACTACCAGAAACTCAAAGGTCTAAACCAATGATGAGAAAAGCCCTGCAGGATGAGCACGTGGTACCTGTGGTGCCACTGTCACTGTCTCCTCCAGGGTAAAAATCCCCTTTGCCATGTCCTGAAGCCAACCCAAGCAGGAATCCAAACCCTCTGTGTGTTTTGTTGGCAAAGTCACTTTTGATGATGAATAAATTCTCAAAAGTGCAACAACACCTACAGGAAAAACCCCAAATGGACATGGAATTTCCTGGCCCAAGGACCAATGGGCAGGAATTGAACTGTACACAACATGATGGAATAGGAAGGCTGGTGGGTGTGCTCTCAGATCCTCATTACCTGTTCCTCATGAGAGTCAGCCAAAGAGTGGAAATATTCTCCTCTGAGGTTTTGGCACAGGGTCTAATCATGCATTTCATGGAAGAAACCCCACTGCTCCTTCCAACCCCATCCTGGCCAACATCAGCACAGGAGACAAGCGGCTGCCTCCAGAAGTGGCACACAGCAGTGAAAGGAGGTTTTATTGCTCCTTAAGCTCTATTTACAACTACTGCACCATCTCAAGAGCTAGAGAGGAGCCCTCAGTATGAGCTGCATGAAGTAAACAAGATGCTAAGAGCTTTCATGGCTTTTTAGTGCTAATGACAATTAATAATAAATGGATACTGCAATATTCTATCCAGTGAAAGGCTTCACAGGCATGCAACTTCCTGCACCCCATGCTTATGGACCACTGACTGTGTGAAAGTCAGGCAGGGTAAAAGTTAAGGAAATTAAAGAACAATGACTGGGAGCAAAATTACAGGACCAAGGTGTCCTAGGATACCTTACATTTTAGCTGAGGTTTTCAGCAAAATCACAGAATCCCTGATTGGTAGGGGCTGGAAGAGATCTTAAAGCCCATCCAGTCCCACACTCTGCCATGTGAAGGGACACCTTCCACTATCCCAGTGGAACAGGGATTCCTATTGCTCCAAGCCCCATCCAGCCTCAGACACTTCCAGGGATGGGGCAGCCTAAATAGGCCAGCCTTTTCCTGTGGCTGTGGCAAGGGTGGTTTCTCTCTCTGCAGAGCAGCAGTTGTTGATGCCCTGTCTCCAGAGCCTCACACACCCTCCTGAGGAGCACTCTGAGATGGTGAAGGGGGTACACAGGAGAAAGGGAGCCCTACAGAAACCCTCAGGCCCTGCAGTCTTCCTGCTCAGATTTCAGAGCTTGTTAATGAAGTAGAAAAGGACAGGATCAAATGCCCACAAAAATAAACCCCAAATAAAACTGCAGAATTCCCCATCTCCAGAAGGGTCTTCACCTTTGCAGTTCTGCATTGCTGAATTCATAAATGTCTAATTCTTTATCCCTAGGAAGCTAATTATTATGAAAGGTCAGAATAAATAGCCACACTTGTACATAAAGCTGTTGTTAATATAGAGAAGTAGACAGCTCCAATTTACAGGCTATTTTGTTGTTATAATTACAGAGCTCCCTTCACCAGTGAGTTTGTAACGTTTTGGTTTAATTATGAGCTGAGGGGAAGAGGAGAGGGAGGAAGGACAGCCATGTCAATCCAGGACAGCGTTTGCCCAGGTTGAGGATAAATGAAGTCAGCTCCTGAGGGATTCCCTAAACACTTCCCTAAAGACCACGATGCTGGAGCTGGGCAAGCAGCTACCAAAGGGTTAAGCTGCAGCCCATTAGAAATGTCCTTTAGTGCTGGGTCTGTTTTTCCTTACAGAACATTAGGCTCAGTGGGGCAGGCAGAAACCCCCATGGTGCCCCCATTAAAAAAGATCAAGTCGCACATGTCGATATCACAACTTCACCTATACTGTAATTTGTCTGACAGCAGCCAAGGCTGCTGGGCCTGGCCAGGGAGAACCAGGCTGCCTTTTAAACAGAAAGACCCAAATCCCTTTAAAAAAAAATATTTTGTGGCCAGACAAACTGCTTAACAACATAAAGATGCAATAAACGTTCCTGCCACTCCTCCCCTCCCACTGGAAGTGGGATAAAGCCCAGCACAGTACAAAATAATCCCAGTAAAGGCACTGCTGGAACACTAACAAAATGCTCTGGTGCAGTCAAAGCATCGTCCTCTTTTTTTTTCCCTCCCCTTTCTTTCTTTTTTTTTTTTTTTTTTTTTTTTTCCTTAATGCCAAAGGCATTAAAGAGATGAAAACCACTCCATTGAGCTAGGTGAAACGTTAATCCATTGGCCTTACTTTGCTGGGAAACCAGGGTTTGAATGAGGCCCAAGGCATAAATGAAATGAGTTTAGTGATCTCAGTTTAATTCTTAATAGGCCACAACAGGCACTGCAGATACAGAAGATACAATATTAGGAAATCAAACGCTTTCAGAATTGTTTTTTCCTTTCGGCTAATGAGGGTCAAGAGAGAATTAATACAGAAACTTAAACCTTAAGCCAACCTAAATAGCCCTCTATGCAGTCAGAGTGCAGGAGGAGCAGGGAGATGCTGCCTGCAAGGCCCATGGTTGCGGAGCCATTCTGCAGCACAGCAGATGCTGGAAAAGCTGATCTGCAGAAAGTTAAGGCTCCATTCAAAGCTCGTGAAGATTTCCAGTGACACCTCAGCAGGTTTTGAATCCAGCCTACATAACTGCACGATCTGAGCAGTCCCACCAAAGCCCAAACTTCAGCAATGTTGGTAGTGTCAGTGCTCAGGCTGACAGCATCTTGAAAGCCACAGATTCCTCCCAATAAGCTGCAGTGCAAGGAAACAGACCCAGTCAAACTCCCATCCTTACCTAGGATCATCCTCAGAATAAACAGTGCCAGGAATGCTGGGTAAAGGGATGCTTCAATCATGTTTACATGGGAATTTTAGGTCCTTGCAGAGTTTTCCTAGCACCAGCTGTTGTAGTGGATAAATTTAGTGGGGGTCTCAGGTGGAAAGTCAAACCTTTTAAATGAAGATATTTTATCAGTACAGAGAAATATCAATTTTGCTTTGCAGGAGGGTAAGGTGTCAGTTTTTCATTCTCACAGAAAAGAAATCATGTATCGAGACTGGATAACTGAGCCTAGAATAAAACCACCAGCAAAACAGTTTTTCAGACATTTAATAAAAATAAAATATTTTAAAGTGCAGTGATAAAGTCCAGCTTTGAGCTCATTGCAGATAGAACCCCGTGGAATGCCAGTGGCTGAATTCTGAGCCAGTATCTTCCTAAATCTTCATGGTTTCTCTGGCTCTCTGCCTGCCCTTTGGCAAGGCTCCCCTTGCTGTTCATTCCCCACGCTGGCACAACAGAAGCTGATCCCATGAGTCTCAGCAGATTTACCCACCCGGGGGCTGGGACACTCCTCTCCCCGACATCAAAGGCAGCTGTGTCATGTGCCAGGAGAGCCCAGCCAGCTCTTCCTGCCTCCCAAGAAGCTCGGGAAGATGCAGGGCCATTCGGAGGCTGCTCTTTGTCTGAGCTCAGCCCCGTGTGCCCCTCCCGAGGAGAGAGCAGAGCTGCGGGTGCCCCTGCGGTGGAGTCGTCCCAGGGCACTGCAGGAACGGGGCAGGGCAGGAGGCAGGCAGGAGGAAGGACTGCCTGCTGAAGGACTATTTCTCCATGTAGCCCATTTCTCCACAGGCTCGCTCCTGCCCTCCTGTACCCCACAGGGCACTGCCCACACACTGCTCTTGGCTCCTGAGCCCTGCACGGAGATCCTTCCCTCATCCCTGGGCCACACACCAGGAGAACACCCAACCACGTCCCCTTTCTCTCAGCCCTGTGGGCCAGTCCCTGCCAAAAATCAAGGCTATGAGGGGCAACAGCCAGAAAACAACAAGAAGGAAAGCTCCCTCCAGGCTCCAAACACCTGCAGCACAGTTGACTAAGGTAACAGAAAGCAAATTCACAGCCTACAGAGATACAAGGACGTAAATCCTTCAGGTTGCTGTCTTATCTCGCCATACAGAAATTTAATCACCAAAGTTGTTTCACATCAAGGTAGTGAAATACATTTTAGTCTTGGTGCCTTTCAGAAAACAAGTTCTTCTCTTAAAAGGTGCTGCAGCAATGACACATATATATGCTGTGTGTTTATATGTATAAATACATGTATCACTTGTACAGAACTGTGAATAATGTTTCCACCATTTCCAAGCTGGTGGACTAAGCAATACACCAAGCAGTGTCCACAGACACAGAAGCATTAAAGTTGGTGGTGGATGGCTCCATTACCATTCAATCCATGATTGCACCAAGGGAATAAGAATAATTCAAAAGTTTACCAAACAAATTAAGGTGTGGTTGGCAATGCATTCCTAGGATAAAGTGCCCTGAGCTGATGTTCAGAAGTCCTTTCTGCTCTGAGCATGTGGCAGATTTGACTCCTGATGATTTTGGTGACTGAAGATGTGGAAATTGCTCAGCCTGGACACGCCAGATGGCCTCCTCCCTTCCCTCAAAGTGAAACTGGTGGGACAGATTATGGGTTCAGCTCAGTCCCACTGCCACGGCCTCCCAAGCGGGGGAACCTTGCGATGTAACCGCAGTTTGGAGGGGCAGGTACAGCTCTTAACCACAGCAGAAGACTGAAAATGGAAACACAGGAGTTGGGAAAGACTGGGAGACAAACACTGGGGAGTCCGTGGTCAGACCAGGAACTGAGGCATGTAAAACATAGTCCAAACTAAAAATAGGAACAGGTTTTGGGTAGTGCCTCTTTAGCCTTTTCAGCCCTTTCAATCAACAATAAATCTTTTTCTCTCCGCTCTGCTTGGTGCTGTCCTGAGGCTTTGAGAGACACCAAATATGTTTGACTAAAGAACTGGCTTCAGAGTTAACCAAGGTGCAGTCCACACTGATAATGTATTCCTGTGCATAATGGCTGGAAGTGCTGTATTCATGTATGAGCTTTCTCAAAATTATTTATTAATGGTAGAGATCGTATAAAATATTGCTCCTTAATATGCCTGAAAGACTCCCATAAATGCACAGAATCCCACTCCGCCCTTTGAACAGGCACATGGGCCCTGAGTGCAGCCATGTTACACCAGCACAAAACTACTGCAAGGAAGGAGAAAATCAGGACTGTCTCAGGCAGGAGCCCAGCTCCCAGGGCTCCAGGCTGGGAGCACGTGAACGTGCAGCCACCCGCTGTCACATCACACCGGGTTGCCATGGAGATAATTGCAATGTCATAACTAAAGGCTAATGTCAGCACCAGGTTTTACAAGGAAATGATTGGATTGTATTTTTAATTCACCCCCAAATTATTGCAACTCTTCCATCAGGAAGAAAATGAGAATTGTATATTTTATTTTTTGACAGCAACAGAGCAGAATGTTGTGGTTTAGGATCTAGAAGTTTTTACATCACTGTTTTTCTGAAGGTGCTCTCAGGTGTTTCTATACACAACTGTATTGAGACAGCAAGACAGAATTCACAGGCTACACATACATAATAATAATTATATACTTATAGATTATGCTGCAAGTGTACATCTATGCACTGCTCTCCCAGCCTGAGCCTCATTTAGCAACTCTAACTGCTTTATTAACAATATTAATCAATACTTTCAAAATGCTCTCTTGACCTGACAGTTGTTAAGCTGCTCTCTGGTAAAAACACATGAAATGAAATGAAATTTTAAATTATCTTCACACTTGCTCTAACATGCTCTTTGCCCTTTCTGCCTGAACTGGGGCCTTCCAAGCTCTCGAGCTAAATCCAGGCCAGCATGAGGCCAAACTGCTGTTTTCTTTGGGACTAACTTCAAAGTCAATAAGCTTTTGCACAGCTCCAGTCCCCTGGATGCTGGGAGCGAGCTGTGGTGCTGGGCTGATGGCAGCACTGTCAACAGCACGAGACAGCTTGGCAAGGTGGAGACCAGTCGTGCTGGAAATGTCATGTACACACCTGGCATCATTCACAACCCAAGATAATCAATACTGTCTCGGTGCAAAAGCAGTTTCTCCAAAAGCTCTGCTGTGCAGCCCACTCTGAATGCAAGAGTCAAAAATGCCATGCAAATGCACAAGTGAAGAGTCCAAACCTGAGTCCCTCCAAAACAGATGCAAGAGAGGCAAGTGTTCATCTTGGCCTGCTGTCATTAATACCACTTGCTTGTTACACTGAGAAATTATTATTGCAAAAATGACACAGACTCAGCCCATGGAGGCTGGTGAATCCCAAATGTGTGACCTGTGTCACACAGGACATGGGCTGTGCGTGTCCCACCCCCCTGCACTCAACATTTCCCATTCCTGGTGAGCACCAGGTGTTCCACAAATTACACACGTGGGCTCCCTCCAGCAGGGCTGTGTCCCACCTCAGTGGTCACAGAATGTTTGGGTGGGAAGGGACCTTAAAGGCCATCCAGTGCCACCCCCTGCCATGGGCAGGGACACCTTCCACCATCCCAAGGTGCTCCAAGCCCCTTCCAGTCTGGCCTTGGATGCTGCCAGGGATTCAGGGGCAGCCACAGCTTCTCCAGGCAAGCCCCAGAGCAGAGGTGCAGCTGCACAGATATGATCAACAGCAACAAGAAAGAGAAAGAATGAGGAAAGATGAATGCACAGAATTTCTAAGTTGGCTTAAAAGAAAACTGAAACAAAGGTAAAGGATGTTCTTTCAGAAACATTGCTCTTTTCTAATTGTTGGCAACTTGGGTTTGATGAGAAGGAGAAAATGGTCTAAAATTATAGTAAGCTTTAAGTCTGTTAACACAATTGCCCTTCTCCTCCCTCATGTTAGATGTCTTTGCTGCCCAAAGTGAATTCCAGGAGATAAACAGCAGAACATTTTCCAAACCCAAAATCCTTGTTCATATCAGTTGCACCCTAAACCTGAATGACACGACACACAAAGCACTCACTTTTTCTGGCAGTTTAATGTCAAAGAATTTATTACCATTGTCAGTACAGTATGGATTATTTGACTATTAGGAGGATATACATTAAAATATAATGTATCTAATGTATAAAATGTAACGACTGCAGTGAGAGCAACATTACACTTGAGTAGAGAAGCAGAAGTAGGCTCTGTTGGAAGTAATTTGGCCCAGTTTGGAAAAAATAGCTGTTAAAAATCACAGGCAAATCCCAAACTGGCTGTTACCAGCTACCTTCAGCAAGCTCTGCTTCTTGCCTTTGCTGCCTGTTCTGGCCAAGCTCGGCCCACCAAGTGCCCCCTCTCCTTCCCCGAGCATTCAGGCCTGAGCACCAAAGCCTCATTCCCTGTGCGTGCCCCACTGACCCCTGCCACCTGCCCCATCTGGGAAATCTCGAGGCAGAAGGGTTCTCCTGAAGAATAATCTCAGCTTTAAGGATGCCACCGCCCCCTTGGAATCACAGCATTGTCTCTCTGTCTCCCACGGGATCGCTAGGAGAAAAATGAGCACATTGGGAAAGGTACCAATTTAGTGTTCAGCACATGACCGAAAAAGAAGGCACAATGGTGTGAAAGTCAGCCAGTAATAAGTAAGCTGCACTTCCATAATTTCAGAGGAAAATCCTTGGGGCACAGCCAGATTCTGCAAGAAGAAGGCTGTATTTATAGCAATCAGTGTGGTTTGACATATTTCCCCTAATATGCTAAATTACTCCTTCACTATCATCATAACTTCCCCTCAGTCATTCCTCAGCATCTTCTATTAGCCTGGCCTAAAAGCACTTAGGGAGCTTCTCCGGCTGTGACCTCTTTAAAATCGCGTTAATTCCGACAGCAGCGGCGCAGGGCGAGCCCGCCCGGGCCGCAATTACCGCGCCCGGGGCTCCCGGGAGCGCCGCTCGGCTCCGAGCGGGCTCCGCTCCTCCGAGTCCCTGTCCTGGCCCGCCCCGCGCACTCCCACCCCTCTGCCCATCTCGGATCATTAAATCCCAGCGGAAGGGAGCGCTTCCAGCAGGCTGGCACGCAGGGATTGCCCTGGAGGAACGGCAGCTCTGCCGCTCTCCTTGGGGAGCCCGGAACACGGAGGCATGAGCCGGAGACCCCAGCACGCCCCGAGAATCACTCGGCTCCGGGACTGCGCTGCGGACAATTTTATGGATGACTTGCACGGTCCGTGGTTATACAGAGCTACCACTACGAGCCATTTATTTAACAACTTGCCCTGATTTCTCACTCCTGGCCTGATGATGTCCAGAAGTCCCGCTCAGGCTCCTGGCTCTGCTGTGTGACACTCCGTGTGCATCTGCAGCGAAACAAAGTCATTGCCCTGAAGAATCTAAACTCTGAAGAGGCAAATCTGTTATGATGAAGCATGTCAAACCTGATCACCATCCAGCATCTCTGCATTTGCCTCTGCTCATTCTTCCCAGCCAGCCCCAAAAGAACAGTCATTACAGCCCTGCACAATTTCTGTGTGGCAGTCGCTGGCTTGTGTGAATAATGATGTTTGGTATTTTATCAGGTTATTCCATAACAAATACACCCAGTGATACTTTTATAATGATCATCTCAACACTCTGCTGTGCTGTACTCAAAATACTAAGTGACAATAACGTAGTTCTGATTTTATTTTTTTAAACCACCTGCATTCTCACATCAAACAGAGACTTTTCCTGTAGAGCCAGAACTGGAAAAAGGATAATGCCCTTTTTTTTTTTTTAAGGAAGGGGTGTGGGGGAAAGAAATAAAATCATGCTTCTTCAACCTTTTTTCCTCCCGCTACTCGGGTGCTTGTCTTTAATGAGCAGCTCCAAATGACAGCTTTAATCACTGCCTCTGGCCACTGAAAGAGGCCGCTAATGATAGGAAAGAACAGAGGACCATTTGCATCAATCAGCTCTAGTCTAAATCACTTTTTATGATAATGCATCCAAGCGAAGAAGAACGTCTCTGATGTCTCCTGCATGATGATGTACCACAGTGCTGTCTCCTCATCTCAGACCTCCGCATAAATCTCTTAAAGATGCACACACACCCCACCCTGTGCTGCCAGCGCTGGCCCTCGTTTTCTACACCATTAATGATCTACCACCAGGGTAGAGTCAGGAGAGGTTAAGCAATCAGTTCATTCAGTTTTCACTTTCTGCGGGGGATGCCCACTGCTCGGGGAGGAGGGGAGGGGAATACACAGACAATGCCGGGGCTGTCAAACAAATACAAGTTTAGGATCCACAAAATTCCTGGTTTGCCACCCGTTACCATCAGGGGCTGGCAGAGAAAAAACATTGGGCAGAATACGGAGGGTGCTGCCTGCTAGAGCATCACAGCTCTTCAACACAGAGAACAGAACTGCTGCTAAAGCTTTACTCTTGTGAGTACACTTTATTTACACAAGAGTGCTTTCAAAGTGACTAATCCCATAAGCACAGATTACCCCCTCCCCACCCACGGAAGGGTTTATGGGATCAAGCACCGTTCTGTAACACTAAAACAAAAGACCTGGTCCTGCACAAGACAGAGCCCTGATTAGACACTGGCCTGAGACCTGGACTGCATTTCTGACAGGCCAAGGTCCCATGCCCAAACCAGCTCTGCAAACAGAGCTACAGCAGCAACTCATCTTCCCAGGCTGCAGCTCAGTGTGTGAGGAGTTTCAGTGGCACTGGCCATGGGAACCATACACACACATCCTTTTATTCTGTACAGCCCATACAGACACCCAGGGTCCTGCACCGACACGCCCTGACTTAGCCGAGTCCCGTGGGGGCTTCTACTCAAAAGCAAAGACTCAGATCCCACAGCAACCCCCACTGCAAGGGTGAGATTTCCCCAAGCTCACCCACCAGCCCTGTGTGGAAGCAGTGGGAATTCAGGCTGAACTGGGTGCCTCATTGCCTCTGGCTCCCTCGGAGATGGCCATGCTGGCAGCCTGGTGCTGCTGGCTGCCCCAGTGACCCCTGGCCATCTGCAGGCTGCTGGCCAGCCCAGCTCTCCTGGGAGGCACAATGCCCTACCCAGGGACTGTGCCCAAACAGCCTTTCCCTGTCCAAGCAAAGGAATGGATGCACCAGCAGATCCTCAGAGATACACAGGGCTGCTTTTAGTATTTCCCTGAAATAACGCAGAAAAGAGAAGACAATGTTAATTTGGGTTTGGGGTTTCTCCCAGCTGGCAGAATGCTGGATGGAGGAAGTGACACCCATTTCCCTGGAAGTGCTCACAGTACTCAGTCTGATCCTGCACCACTGCCTGGAGAGGCCGTGGGAGCAATGCTGAGGACTTTATGCTCTTGTAGTTTTGACTGACACTTCTCAAAACATGTTAATCACCATTCAGGGAAAAAGAGAGGGAAAAGGTCCTCAAATAGGCAATTTTATTTAATCTGCTGATGTCAATAAAAAAATTCTTTTTGCTTATGGAAACAGGCTAACCTCTGCAGGGCTTAATCTTCCTCAGCAAAAGGGGCTCACCATGCTAGTTGAAGCATGGACACTTTTAATCTCCTGATTAAAACCAGGACTACTGTGACTGTATTTATCACGAGTAAAGGATGGAGGAGAGGGATTTATTTAGAGGGAGCAAATGCTAACTGAAAATTATGATACCACAATTCTCTAGATGAAAAATCCTTCCAAGAAAATATCCTTTTTAGCAAGACATTGGGTTCTGGTGGATCATTCAGGCCACACGTGGGCAGAGACACTGGGGCTCCCAGTAAAGCATGTGGCTTTTGGTGGAAGGTGGCCAGGCTGGTCCCAGCAATCTGATACTAAGGTCCAGAACAGCTAATGGGAAGACTCACAATGGCTTCAGTGGGCTCTGTGCTGAGGCTTTAGTAAATGCAATTAAAAAAAAAAAAAAAAAAAAAAAAAAAAAAAAAAAGAAAAAAGAAACCAGAGCAGTATACAACAGCTGTAGCCCTCCTAAGCCTTTCTTTTTTGCAAATGCTTCCCTTGGCGGCTTTATTTCATTTTATTATAATAAACTTCAAAAGGTGTATTTGATCTGCCAGCATTTTTTTCTCTGTCCACCAGGAGTTCATTTCAGCTGTGCAAGGCAGCAAATACTGTACATTAGGTTAATTTTCATTTCAGCTGTACAACATACATTATTGTTTCACTGCTTGGCTTAAGTGAACTCCTGGTGGATGCAGTCAAAACCATACCAGCAGATCAAATGTACTCTTTGAAGTTCCCTATAATGAAACATCTTTAAAAAAAAAAAAAAAAAAAAAAAAAAAAAAAAAGGAAAAAGCTTTTAGAAAGCTTTAAAATATCCTGAATTGTTTGCAGCATTTTAATGTTTTGGCTTGTCCCTTCTAAAACCAAATAATGAGAAATTTCATGCTGTCCATCACCGTCTCCAGCTTTTACTCCCAGAAGAAGTTATATTATGGATGAAGTATAAATTAATCTCTTTGCTAAATGGTTCAACTTAAATGAGCTTGAGGTGATTACAAACCAAATCAGCAGATGCTGTATATGGTGGCTTTAAAGTAAAACACACAAACCAACTGACACTAGTGTGATTTGAAGGCATGACTCTGAAGTCTACAAACCATCTTCAACTTCAGTCCAGGAACATGCTAAATTTCAGTATAAATCTCAGTGAGTAGAACACAGCCTTTGAAAATGTCACTGTGAAATTCCCTCCTTGTCACAAGACCTCCCCCAGTTCTCCAAGAATCCTGTCCCTTCCCTTGTGGACTTCCATTGGTTAAATTAAATTATCCTTTCGTTTTCTTCCCCCTCCCAGCTTACCCTGACTCATTTTACTGAGCCAGCACAGAGTACAACCCATGAAAGGGCACCAAACTACACATGGGAAAGGCTGGAAGCTCCTACACCAACTTTACCAGCAGTAGATTGTGATATGGAACTGCATCCCAATGAACACACTCCTCAGCACTTGGAGGAGACAACCTGACCCTGACTGCAAGCAAACTGCACTCCTTTCTGATTGGAGAACACGTAAAGCTTGTGACTAAGTAGGATTAACCCAACAGGATCAGGTCTCTAGAAGAAGGTGGTTTCACTAACAAGTTCTCACAGAAGAGCCCAAGGGTGTTTGAAGGCTCTTGGTTATCACGGATGGGACAAATGTCTGAGATGTTCAGCCAGTGCCTGGTGAGCTGGCTGTCTGTGGTTTGGGAGGATTTCCCAAGTGAAATGGCTGCAGTGGTTTCAACACCCTGAAGGTTCCCATGGCATGCCTGGCCTCAGCCCAGTATCCCTCCCCAGCTCCCACCTCCCCTAGCCTGGGGGTGCTCCCAGCAGCTCCTGGCCACCCCTGCTGACCCCCCGAGGGTGATCACCCAGTCAGGAGCTGTCATCAGGGTGGGCAGACTGTAAATGGCTCTGTACTCCTGCGAGCCTTCTGCCAGGGATTCACAGAGCTGCGCTTCTCTCCCATTATCATCTCACTGCCAACATCCCATTTTGGACCAAGTAATGAGCATTTCAAACACCCCCCACAGAAAGGAGGCAAAACAAGACACTTTGTGTACACCATTAGTTTTATGCATCTTGCAAATGCAGTTCCCCAGCTCGAAAATCTCCCACAGCTTTTGCTTCACTTTGAACAAAATCACGTTGGACTTCTGATGAATAGCTCAGCTCAAAATACACTTGGAGGCTTTTCCTTGAATTCTGACTTGGGAGTAAATAACCTGCAGTGAAGCTAATTGTATTGAAAATTCAGAATATTGAGGAAATGTTACATGTGATAAATATTTACCCTAAAGGAATTCAAAGGGAGTCTGTAACAATTTATTTCTAACCAATACCAAGTAATATTAAATTGCAGGGAAAATGCAGCCCCAAACCCTATATTTTTCCAACTTGTACTAATGATTGTTCTTTGCAAAAAATGCCAGACAACAATATCCTTTAACCATACACAACCATGTGGGTTCGTACTCTGTGTTAGCATTTTTCATCCCAATGTCCTCTGCAAAACAATGGATTGATGCTGCTTTCACTTAAATTGGTGTAACTAATTAGACCCAACTAGAATTACTCCTGATCCTATTCATGTAAACAGTCTTGATGACTTCAGTGGTGCTATTAGTGAAAATAAGGACTCACACAGAGCAAGGATTTATGGGCTCAAATCCTCTCTATTTGAAGCCTCAGTAAAATGCAGCCAATTCCAGTGCAGAAGGAGAAAGCTGAGCTGTGCACAGCTGAGGAGTGGAAGAAGAAAAAAAGGGGAACGTTTTTGGCCAAATAAATTGGGAGAGAAATCACTCTGTGAAAGAACTGTCAAATAAAAGACCTGGTATAGAGATTTTCAAAAGAGGCACCTGGAGAGAGGCAGGGAAATTCAGAAGGCACCGTAGACACCGGAGGCTGTGAGTGCTCAGCACCCCACAGCTTTCACAGGGGCTCTCGCTTGAGAAAGGTATTTGAGAATGCTGATCCACACAGGACTTTTCCTTTAAGCCAAAACCAGGGAGGACACGCATGGAAATGCAAATGGTTTCATTCTGAGCTTGAAAATTCAGATCAGCTTCGTGTTTCAAATGAACCAGCCATCACAGTGCCTAAATTCAGTCCCTCAAGCTAATGCTAAAGCAGATGATTACAAAATAAAAGGTTCTCCTTAAAAAAAAAAAAAAAAGGAAAGAGGGGGAGAAACTATATTAATCACTACCAGAAAACATCTGTTTTTAAATGAGGTGTTTTTGATCTACACTGTTTGTGATGCAAGAGGAAGGCTTTGCCATCCATATGACAACCAGATCTTCATTTTGTTGGGATTAGGGGTCAGCACAGGGGACTGGGGGAGGGAAGAATGGGAAGGGAGCAGGAGAAAGATTCCTGTAATAAATGCCAGAATGCTTACTCTATAAACATGACCTACAGACCATGAGCCACAAGTCCACTCTCAATGTTTCTGCTTGATTTATATGAGGATAGCTCAATTAAAAGTCAAAGGTTTTATCTCATTTGCAGATATATGACAAGCTTCTCTTCAAACACCCTTAATTATACACCAAGGGTAGGTTCAAAATGAAGATGCTGCAAGTACAGACATTTAGAAATTGTCATTTCACACACAGAGAAGTTCTGATTCTTTTTATCATTTCTGTAGCTGAAACTGTTTCAGAAAGGACAACATCATCAGGGTGGAGAGGTGGAGCAGAGACCTGACTGCCACCAGCAGACCAAGAACCAAATAGACCAAGTTTCCAGGTCTTGTTCCCAGGCTCTTAAAATAAAATTAAATGGTCTGAAGAGAAAAATAGAAGAAAGGGATAGTCTTTTATCCAAGAACTGAGTTTGAGCTCATCCTGCAGCAAGTGAAGGACATCTTGACGGGAGGAGAGCACTACAGAGTTGAGACAAGCGGGCTCTGCACAATCTTCATTCACCTGTGGCTGTGGCATTTCAGCTGACAGTGCTCCAGGCCACCCCTCCCTGAAATGACTGGAATTGGCTTCCTGATCTGACAGCATAAAGGGGCTCAAAAATGCTTGAAGATGTTCAGGTAAAGGTTTAGAGTAGCTCAGATTATATTCCTGCAAGGATACTTGCTATACATGCAAACTCGGCAGTCATGTCTCTTTGCCTGCTGTGCCAGAAACTACATTTAAAAAATCTGGTTTATTCACACATATGTACAAGTTCCTCCCAGCTCTGGATCCCATGGAGAGCAAGTACCTCAAAGCACATTTCCTTGGAGGATTTTGTCTGACCCATCCCTCTTGTCACCACCTCTCCTGTAAGATTCTCTCTCCTCAACACAGCTGAAAAATATTGCCTTAGAAATATCTTTGTATCATTTCATTTTTCTGCATCTTCTCACTGCTCATAAGAAATTCAGAAATCATCCTACACATGAAAGGGAAGTTTCACATTCCAGGAAACATTAGAAACACAATTCAAGCACTGCATTTCCCTCTGCATCATGAAAAAATACAAGGAGAGAAGTTTATTTTTCACTGAAAGTGACACAAGCATCTGACAGCCTGCATTATAATGAACATAATTATTTTAATGTGGTGTTTAACATTGCTCCTTATCTTTCCCAGTACACACTGCAGTGTATGGTAGGGTGAGCAGGGTAAGTGAATACAGCACTCCTTCCCTCCTTCTACTCCCGTGGCGCTTTAACTGTACACAAGAGCACACGATTAAAATGGCTTAATTAATCCTCAGGCTTTAAAGGATGGCAGCAGCAATGTTCAACTCATGTACAAATGCATGCAACTTCCAAAGGAGATGCTCAAGATCTCCTGAAGTGCCTGAAGAAGGAAACTCCACTGTGTTTCTGTACCCCCACTCAAGATCAGGAATAAGGAGTAGGGTCCTGCCAGAAGCCCAAGGCCATCACAGCCCCTGCTCACATTTTGTGTCCAAGGATCTCTTCCAAGAGACTATCCAAGGCATACATGCATGAAGGAACAGCAATTCAGACAGCTTTTCTGTTACAAGTTTTTCCTGTTTACCTCTGATTCCCTAGACAACTGGCAGCCTCCCTGATACACACCTTAGAGGCCTGGATGAACTTTGCTATTTCCATTCCGTAATAAAGGCCCAATCATCCATTTCACATCCTGGACCCACCATGGATATTCTTACCTTTGTCACCTGGTGTTTAAAGCTACAACGATGTGCTCTCCATGGGTCAGCTGGAAATTTGAGCTGGAAGAAAAGGCTGCTGCCTACTCATTAAGTGGTGTGTCATAGGGAAAGCTGATTACAGCCATGCTCCCCAATCTGTGTTGGCTTCTGATTAGTTTTCTGGTAGAATTAAGGTTTTGCTTTTGACCTACAAAGCAGTGAATGCTTTGGGCACTAATTACTTAAAAGCTCACTCCTCCCTCCGCGCAGTAACATGACAAGCTGTGGTTAGTGGGTGTTCTCGAGCTGACAGTCCCTTGGGGGTTGTTTCACTGCAGAGTGAACTTAAATAACTCAAGCCCTATCAACACACAGAAGCCCTTAATTCAGAGCCCAGACAAGCTCTTTAATTCTTGCATCCAGGGACATAAGTTAAGCCTTACAGACTGCAGGCACTCAGGCTGATGTGACAGATCCATCCCGTGAGCAGGGAGGAACGGGATGTGCTGGGGCTGGCTCGGGGCTGTCACAGAACTGCTCAGGCTCCCCAGGGACACACAAGTGCTCCACCCTCAGCTGGGAGCTCCTGAGACCCAAGGAGCATCCCCTGGGCCAAGGAGGGATTAAAGTGGGAAGGTCCCAGAGCAGGGATGGCCACAGTGTGGTTCTGTGGTTCACAGGCTACTTGTGAACTCTTTAGAGGGGACATTATAATGGACAGTCTTAGCCCAGGTGGCACCAGCCTTGACCAGGGGCATCTCTTGCTCTTAAATTCCCTGAGTTTATTGGACCTTCCTGCAAAATCCACCTTTCCTCTTGGGATCGACCAGAGACTTCAGATGGCTGCTCTGCCCTTTCAGCTCCTGCTGCCAACCACACAGATTAACTTTCAGCACAGCTGGGGGAAAAGGGGCCAGCAGTAATTTGTACCAATTTTGCACATTTTAAAAATAAAATACAGTTTCATGGTAACATTGAATAACATGCATCTTCAAGTAACATTATCCCCAGGTCCACCAGGTATCATCACCTATGCAGTGGTAAGTAAAGCAGCAGTTCCCAAGATTGTTGTCACAGAATCTTGGAATGATTTGGTTTGGAAGGACCTTAAACCACATCCCATTCCACCCCTGCCATGGCAGGGACACCTTCCACTGTCCCAGGCTGCTCCCAGCCCCAGTGTCCAGCCTGGCCTTGGGCACTGCCAGGGATCCAGGGGCAGCCACAGCTGCTCTGGGCACCCTGTGCCAGGGCTGCCCACCCTCACAAGGAACTATTCCTGCCCAATATCCAGTCTAAGTCTCAGATACAATTCCTAAACCCCAACACTGAACATTTGTCATTCAGTAATAGCTCTCAGATGTTGACAGTACAATGCAATCCAGTTCATTTCTGAGGTTCAGACAGGATAAAGAAAAGTCAGTTTAATCATAAGAATCTCCTGTATTTATTTCAAGTCTGATACCACCTGTTAATCAAAAATGGGTTTAAACCACACACTTTCTTCAAAGAGAGAAAATATTTTTCTGTCATCAGTTTCTGCACTACAATTACTGTACTCAAGGATAACGAACACTAAGGATAATCCAACACTTCCAGATTCCATGGTATTGAAGTGTGTTTTCTCCCTCTCTCTCTTTAGGTTTTCAATCCCACATATTCAAGATGGGAAAGCTCTTTTCTTTTGTTCTTCATGCTGTCCTGAGCTCTGCTGGTGCTGTCTTATTAAAATCAGGTTAACACAGACTTATTTCTCAGAGGCCACTTGTTCATTACACAGGTGTCACATGCTTTGCTAAATTTCGCTGCTCCACTTCTGACAGAATTCAACTCCACATACAAGAGCAGAACCTAAAAGCACAGATTTACTTTTTATTCTGAGCCACTGCGTCATGAGCTGGTTATTTAAAACTTTGTTCCGAGAGGCTGTGCCCAAGAGGCCAAGACTTTCCATTTAATAGGACTGAACAAACTCCTCAGGTTGTTATTAGGTGTCTGCTTCTGCATCGTCATTAGCAATAATGATTTATAGTTCAGAAAGCCTCTCTGTCCCATAAGGTTCCTATTTTCACTCCATCACATGTAACACACATGCAGGTCAATGGAGGCATCCGTGGCATGGAGAGCCACAGGAGCTTATGAAGTATTTATCAGTAAGTGGTACAAACTGTAAAACTTGCAATATGGATGGTAAAGTACTATTAAAAAGAGCTATAAAAGTAAGTCATTGTAATTTGAGGTTACTAATACTGCAGTTACCCCTGGCTAGTGCTCTTGGCATTGTTAGGTATAATATATAGAAGCTTACACACCCCAGACAGAATTAAACACACACAGCTTATGGGCTGCAGAGGAGGTTCATAGGAGAACCAGTTTTGATGAAAGAGCTCGGACTCTTTCCAACTCCCAACTTCTTTTTCAGGCTGTAAGAGGCAAACAAAACAAACCTTTCAGCTGGTTTTGGGCTGTGACCCACACCCTGGTGTTGCTCAGACCCCACTGCTCTCCCCAAGCTCAGCCCTCTCATGAGCAGCCCCAGGGAAGGTTTGTCCCTGACACTCTGCAGGAGTGAAATATTTGTCACCCTGTACAAACAAGTGAAAGAGAAGACTGTGCCCACCTCACCTGGGCTTGTGAAGTTTAAATACTCTGTTAGAACATCACAGTAGCTATGGATTAAAATAAAGGGAAAGTCTCTTCAGAGAGGAGTTTTTGTCACCACCCCTCTTCAGATCATGCCTTTGGAAAGCAACCCCCTTGCCTACATCTCCAAGCAGTGTCTATAGGCTGTGCATTCAGTTCCTCACCAAATTCCACCACCATTCCTCTTTCAGCTAATTCTCCACATCACTTCAAATAACTCCACAAAGACATCCACTTTCTCTCCACGCTGGACCTTACTCCAGCTCTCTTGTCCTTCTTAGACAAAACACAGCAAAACTGCACTATAATTACACAAACTCTTAATTAAACTGAAGTATTTAAAGCACCTCCAATGTTTTTTATTACCAGCAGCAGTGCCATTCTATCAGGATGACAGATTTACATGTATTACTGAGCCCCTAATTAGCAATTGCTTTCCTAGTTAATAACTACTAAAATGCTATCAGGAAATACGTTTAAAATACCTATTGCCAAGATGTTCTGTGTCAGCACCTACAGGGTGATGAGGCAGCAGTGGCTGGAGAGGGGCCTCACCCCCTGTCCTGGAAGGGCACCAGATGGGTCAGGTCCTGCTCTTGCCTCGGCAGCAATCCCAAATCCTTGCACGAGGCAGGGCTGGGTGCTGAGATTCTCCTCCCATCTCAGAGCTGTTGGACCCTGGGAGCATGGCATGTTCCCAGCCTGCTGCTGGGACAGTGTTCCAGCCTGTTCTCACCCTGCTCCAGCCCACTGCTCCCAGGAGTTCTCTGCCCCGGGGCTGTTGCTGCTGTTACCCTCCCCACCCCCAAAAGAGGGGCCAGCCACCCCTGATGGCACTTTTGGCTGGGCCAAAGGACAGCCACAGCATCGGTGTCCGTCAGGGAAGGAGCACAGCTGGCTCCTGTTATCCCACTGCAAATCCCCATGGAGCAGCACTTTCCTCATGATCTCCATGCCCATAGTCACATGGTTATGTGAAAGCCTCGCTTTTCCCTCAAAGAAGGAAAATTCTTCTAAATAGAGACCTCTCATAGTTGCAAGGACCAGTTTGAAAACACAAAATGAGAACCTGGACACCCAGCAGAGGATGGGGGCAGTGGGACCTGGCCTGGCAGTGGGACCCCCATGGTGCTGGGTGGTGGTGGCTCTTCCCTGCACATGGACTCTCAGTCCTGGAAACTCCACTGCTGTGACAGAGTTAACCTGGATTTAAACCACAGCAGGAGCAAATGTGACTCCAGATTCCTCACAGTTACTCATGGCCCATCCCCAAACCCACAAATTCTAATGTGAAGCTTTCCTTTAATGATCACTGCATAACACACATACCACCAGCACAGACCTCTGGGAAGCAAATTTTGCTTCATCTGTGGCCAGATCAGATCTTCCCTGGGTTCTCCATTCCTGGAACAGCTAATTTTCCTGCTCATAAACAACACAGCACCTAGAAACACTCACTTAGAAACACTCAGAAACAATTTCCAACTCCCTGCTGGAGCACTGATGCTTCCCTCTTCCCTCATCCCGTGGCTGCAGGGTTAAAAACAGGAGTTCCTACACAATATCAGTGTTGTAATTCAAAATTTGGTCCTTGCAGATGTTTTAAAAGAAGGAAGAGCTCAGGGCAGAAGAAGAGAAAATAATTAATTCCTTGCCCCTTCCCGTTTTTCCTTGCCTATTAAAATAGTTCACAATAAAATCAAAATTATTACTTTGGTATTCAAGAAATTTTATATTCAGCTTCCACTGGGGAAATGCTGCTCTTTCCTATTAATCCAGGACTTTAAAATGACAACAAGTACATTAATGAGGTGTCTGTGTAATAAAACCCCCACACTGATCAGGGATGAATATTTATGTGGCAAATTTAGGATGCTTCAGTTTTACTAGCAAGCATGGATGCCTGCTCCTTCCCAGCTTGGTATGGGTATTTTCATGCAGAAAAAAGAACATTTCCAGGGTGGCCAGGCCTCCAAACCTAGCACTCCCTAAACACCTCCGAGCTTTGCCCTGGGAAGCTCTGAGCAGTCAGAGTCCCCGTGAGTTTGCTGGAAAGGAGTTAAATATGGGCTGGGATAATTTTTGCTGGAAAGGCAGGTGGGTGCCACACTGCATCCCTCTGGGACCAGAGGATTTCAGCCACTGCAGCAGGACCTGGCCACACCACAAGGCAGCTGCAGCAACTGGCAGGGCCATGGTGCCCAAGCATAGCTCCCCTGCCACCACCATGCCAGGCTCCTGGCCAGTGCTGACTCAGCAGCTGGGGGATTTTGGGGAGTTGAAAGCACTGGTGAGACTTGAGGGGGATGGAGAAGCTTGTGATGTGCAGGGAATCCTTTTGCTTAGTCAGTCTGCTGAGAATGACTTTCACATAACCCAAGAACACAACAAGGCTCTGAAAAGGAACCCTATTTGTGTTTACTGGGTGGTGGAGAACAAGGTTACTTCTTCAATCAGTGAAATTCTCTGTGTGCAATGGAGGTTTATTCACCCTTTTATATTGTATTTATATTATATTTATTAATAACCTTGTAAGTGAAGAATTATGAAACCAACGTAATATTGAACTGATTTTCATATTTCCAGTCATGCAGTTTTTCTGCTTTGCTAACTTTTAGACACTCAGCTCATATTCTACCCACATCTTTAAAGGTCATTGCTCCCATTGGACTTTGGAGGGGGAGGTTGGTAGATAGAGATGCAACTGCAAAAAGGCTCATGGCTGCTTAAGTTCCTTCCCTCATCAGTGTTTCCTCTCCTTAAAAAGGGAGATAGCTGCTGTGTCCCTGTAGGAAAGGTTCTGAAAGGATTCTGGAGGCATACAGAGTCTTCAACAAAAGTTTCAAAGCAGCTTCATCATTTGCAGTGAATACAAGTTTTTGACTGCTATGTAGGAAGAAGCTTGAATAAGCTCAGATCTCCGAATTGAAGGTTTCTCTAAAGAAAAAGCTCTAGAAATGCCTGCATTTAGATGGGGGGGAAACGAGTGTGAATCAAGAACAAAGGCCCAAGACCCAGCGAGAGGGAATAACCTTTCAGATCAAGCTGGTTTCCCCACCTGAGAGAGTTCCAGCCTGTGCCTTCCCATTTGATGCAAATGTCTGTCAGAATGGCACTATTGGATAATAGATAAAAGATTATCTGTGACATTATGAAAAATGAAAGCTTCAAAATGGCTACAAGTTCCATGAAAAAAAATTAAAAATCACATAGCCTTTCTGAAAGGCAACAATAGCCCCTGTGGTTTATTCAGCCCCTCGAGCTGGGCCCTGGCTCATCCCCGAGCAGCAGCTGCCCCGCTGCCCCTCCAAGGAACAACCCCAGTTACTCTTCTGGTGGAGCACCTCTCGTGCCAGGAAAGGCTGGGGGAGGCTCCAGGATGACCTCAGAGCCCCTTCCAGGGCCTAAAGAGGCTCCAGCAAAGCTGGAGAGGAACTTGGGACAAGGGATGGAGGGACAGGACATCGGGAATGGCTTTAAACTGGAAGAGGGGAGGTCGAGATTGGATACTGAGAAAGATTTGTTCCCTGTGAGGGTGGGCAGGCCCTGGCACAGGGTGCCCAGAGCAGCTGTGGCTGCCCCTGGATCCCTGGCAGTGCCCAAGGCCAGGCTGGACACTGGGGCTGAGAGCAGCCTGGGATGGTGGAAGGTGTCCCTGCACATGGCAGAGGGTTGGAACAAGATTGTCTCTAAGGTTCCTTCCAACCCAAACCATTCTGTAATTCTATGATTCCTTTCCCTCAGCTAGAAATGGTGACAAATTCAGCTGAAGTAGCTCCACATGCAGCACCCTTGATTTCACAGGACAATTACCCATTCAAGGCAGGGATTTCCAGTGATGGCAAGAATCACATTTTCATACCAACCTTCCGTGGCCTGCCCAACCATCAGTCTTTCACTTAGCAGAGCAGGCCCAGGTGGTGACACCTTTCCTTCACAGATTCCTGCCGTTCACCTCCCAGCCAGGGGAAGCTGCAGGTTCCTGCAGCACTGGTGTCAAAATGCTCCCCGTGTGCATCCCCAGCAGCTGGAGGGGCTCATGGCAGGGGACCCAGGCTGCCCCAGCTGCAGCCAGGACTCCCACCATGTACAGCAGGGAGACTCAGCACATCTGTGCAAGTGTTTGTCTCATTCAGCTGGTGTAAATTGGCACAATTCCACTGACATCAGCGAAGTCACACTGAGTTGTATAAACTGATGATCTCACCCCTGTAATTACACATCATTTCCTATCTACAAATACTGTCCTGTACAGCACGATCCCAGTTACCCTGGACATTCCTCCTGCATGCTGGGAGAGCCCAGTCTTACTGGCCCTGGAGTACAATTTAATGGATTTACACCTTTACATTCACAGCAATACAGCACCTCACATTAAACACAAAGCTCAGCTTAACTACGCCGAATTCACAGCTATTGTTTTCATTAACTGAATGCACTGTGCAGGTCAAGCAATACAGATGCTGCTCAACACATACATTTCTCATTGCTCACTCATTCTGTGCGGTACTGCACAACTGACATTTGGACACTCGTGTTGAAAAAGCTGTGAAATGATATTGAAAATGTGGAAAACAAGCCCTGACAGGCACAGGGATGGTGCAGTGACGGGGGACAGCCAGCTAGCAAGACAGAAATAATCCTGCCACCCTGTGCAGTCTGGAACGATTATCCCTCTCTTCTGGCAGGAGGACTGATTGCTCATGAGCACCTGCAGTGACAAAGCCAACATGTGCCAGACACACCCGTGTGTCTTCTGCAATAGTGACTCTGAGTGAGAGGGACCTTCAGCCTTCACCACCAGCCTCAGCAAACCACCAGTTGCTGCAGAGTCCCTCGCACTGCAGCTCATTCCAGGACCACTTCTGTCCCTCCCTGAGGCCCAGCTAAATCCCCTGGAGCTGCAGCAGCTGAGGACACCCAGCAAAGGGTGAGTCAGGCCCTGGGGAAGGGTTCTGCTGCTCCCTGGGGTTGGTTTATCTGCAGAGCTGCTGTGCCTGGAGCTCTGCTGCAGCCAGGGAGACCCAGTGGAGTGTGCAGAGAGGCTGTGATCCAGCAGCACTGCCCACATGGCACTTCATTCAGGCAGATAGAAGCAATCCACTATTAAATTAACAACTGTGAACGGTGCAGGGCATTGGGCTGAGGCTGGAGTTGCTGAAGTTTGATTTGGGCTCTCTCGTTTTGCAGGCAGGGCAGCGCTCCAGCGCTCCAAGGTGAAAATGTGTTTGTGCTCTTCAGTAACTCTGAATAAGCACAATCACTTTTTAAATTGAAACCCATATCACACAATTCCCAGGGAAATGACAATATAGGAGAGTTCCAGCTAAAGCCCCTCAGTGTCCAGAAAATGAGCTCTCCATACAGTGAAGGTAGGAACTGTGCTTCCCTGGCCAATGTCTGCAGGGCAGAATTGGGATGAAAAGTTCCCTGTTCCAGGCTACAGAACTACCCAGAAATTGTAGGCTCACAAACCATCCAGGGTTTAATTAATACATCCTCAGAAAGCCACAGCACTTTGGCTGTTGTTAGAGATGCTGATTTTTCAGCGTGGTTGAAGCTTCATTTATGATTTCAGTAAAAGCTCCATTTTTTTCTTCTCTCTCAAGTTAAAAAATGAGCCTCTAGCTACAAATTGGACGATTACAGACAGTATTGTAGAGCAGCAGCAAAAAAGTGTTAATGAGCTGCAGGATATCAGAAGCAAAAAAGAAAGTATTTCCCCCGCAGGCCAAACAAAATTAATTTTAAAAATTAATGTAAACCACTAATGCAGCAAGTGCTTCCATTAAATTATGGAGCTCTGACATGTACAATGCAATATTTTTGCCATTGAATTTGTTATCTAAAAGGTGTTCATTGTTTATTATGGTGTGAAAAGCTGTTTTTCTCCAGATAGGCTGGTTCATTAAGGAACTGGATCCTTGCCATAGCCCTATTTCTTAGCAATGAAGCAATGCCCTGTAGCAAAAAAATACAGAGAGCGGCTCTCTGTTTAATATCAGAAATGTAAATCAAAAGATTCCAGTCTGCTTTTTAAATGGCTTTTGGTCTTTACAGAGATGAAATTCACCCCAAGTATTTCACATTGCTGGTTGGTCAAAATGGCTTCTCCAAATTCCAGCTCTGCTAAATGATTATCATAATAATAAACCCTGTCAATGAGGGGTTTGTAAAGCTCACGCTATTAAAACACTTTTAATTCTGCTGCTTCATTCATCAAACTGTAACAGGTTTGATTTTAAGAAGGGAAAGAAAACCATGTTTTAACTGCCTAAGGAGAAAATAACGTTCTGATAAGAACCCAGATATGTACAATTACACAAAAGCTAATGACTTTTAATATTTCAGGGTTGAAAATTTCACATAACTGGATTTTGACGTTCCTGTGTGTGCTGAACAGGATCTTTTCCAGCAAAGACTCTCAGTGGGGTCCACAGTGAGAATTGGGGTTGGACCCATGGGCATGGGACCTTGCTGGGGGAGCTGGAGCAGGTATGGCCTGAGGGAACAGGGCAGGGCAGGGAAACAAGAACAAGGAAACAAGAGCTGCTTTTGTTTCCTGATGTGGATAGGAAACATTGGAGCTCGCATCTAAATAGCAGAGGGGAGAGGAAAAACAAAATCTAACCAAAAGCCCTCTGTTGGCATATAAAAAATTACTCTATTTAGCAAAATTAGATACTTTGTTGGCCTTCATTTATGAGCCAAAACACCCTGAGGGGGACTACTTACCAACTTTAATTAGTAATAAAAAGCTTACAAGTGCCAGGGGAGCCAGAACTGGAGTCCATGGGCCAAATCCTGCACTAAAATGACATCAGTTTGAATTTAGGATCTTCTTATGTTCAAAGAAGTTGCTTTGTGCTTTCCATGGGACAGCTGGGTGGCCTCAAGTCACACCAAAGGTGGGAGAGCTGTGCTGGGACCGACACACTGGGAAACTCATTTGACCAGGCTTAAAAGATTGTTGTCTGGAGATTTTTATGTTCTTAAGGCAAGAGATGCAGGGGATGAGTGACTGTATGGGGTTTGCAGGGCAAGGTTTGGGTAGCAGGGGACCACAGGGGTGGCTGCTGTGAGGAGCTGCCAGAAGTTCCCCCATGTCCAAGGGAGCCACCCCCAGGCGCTGCACGGCGGCTCCAGGGAGATCCAGGGGGAGCAGAGATGCCCCTGCAGCCCCAGGAGCAGCCCAGGGCAGAGCAGGGGGGGCTGAAGAGGCTCTGACCCCGTGGGAAGCCCCTGCTGGAGCAGGGTCCTGGCAGGGCCTGTGACCCTGTGCAGACAGGAGCCCACCTGGAACAGGTTTGCTGGAAGGACTCGTGAGCCCATGGGAAAGGGATCCTGGAGCAGTTCCTGAAGGGCTGAGCCCATGGGAAAAGGGATCCTGGAGCAGTTCCTGAAAGGCTGAGCCCATGGGAAAAGGGATCCTGGAGCAGTTCCTGAAGGGCTGAGGCCATGGGAAAAGGGATCCTGGAGCAGTTCCTGAAAGGCTGAGCCCATGGGAAAAGGGATCCTGGAGCAGTTCCTGAAGGGCTGAGCCCATGGGAAAAGGGATCCTGGAGCAGTTCCTGAAGGGCTGAGCCCATGGGAAAAGGGATCCTGGAGCAGTTCCTGAAGGGCTGAGCCCATGGGAAAAGGGATCCTGGAGCAGTTCCTGAAGGGCTGAGCCCATGGGAAAAGGGATCCTGGAGCAGTTCCTGAAGGGCTGAGCCCATGGGAAAAGGGATCCTGGAGCAGTTCCTGAAGGGCTGAGCCCATGGGAAAAGGGATCCTGGAGCAGTTCCTGAAGGGCTGAGCCCATGGGAGGACCCCAGGCTGGAGCAGGGGCAGAGTGAGGGGTCTGGAGGAAGGAGCAGCAGGGACGAGGTGTGATGGACTGACCACAGCCCCATTCCCATCCCCCTGAGCCTCTGGGGATGGAGAGAAAATCCAGAGCGAATGGATCTTGCAGGGTAACACACAGGTGGTGAGCTGCCACCTTGCACAGACTCAACTTTCATACCTCTGCCAATATATGGGCTTGAAAATGAACAGCATCAAAGCAATAAAGGTTGGTATTCACCCATGGAAGCCTCAGAGATACCAGCATTTCTGTTTTGATGCTTACTGCAGCCATATTCGTTTCTACGGTTAAAGCAGTAGGACATATATTTGTGTATATTTATGTGCATATGATATTCATGTTAAAAAATTTCCACATGAACAATCATCCCCTAAAACAAGCAAAAGGGACTAATCCTGCTGCCATACACTTGATTGACTGTAGTTTACCTCTGTTGTTGACTTTTAGCAGCTAAATTCAGAGGTGAGGAGACAATTTAGCTCAGTTTTCTTCTACTGATCTGAGAAACTAAGTTTATACAAACCTTTCACGGTGAAATCAAAAATCACATGAAAAAGCAGGCAGTTTTGGGGGACAGAGCCTGGACATGAGCTCAGCCAGAGCATGACTTATCATAAACCTTGCATCAGACCTTCCTGTGAAATCTAATTTCAACTCTCCTGAAAGAAACTTGGCTAATGCCAGCCCCCCTTGGTCACGGATGGTCAGAGAGCCACAGCTGAGGCTCTCAGAGGTGTCCTGGTGCAGCAGGAGGGACCCACACCCCACTGACACCTACCAGAGCTCCTGAGCAGCCCTGCCAGTGATGGACTTCCAGCAGTTGCCCACAGAGAAGAGACACCTCTTGTCCCACAAAACACCAACCTTTGTTTGATTTTACTGGCAAGGAGATGGTCAAAGGTGGAGAGACCCTGGCACAGGCCTGGGCACCCCATGGATAAGTCAAAAGCCCAAGTACACACATTATTCCAGTGTGGTGCCTCTGCATATCACGTGCTTCAGCAGCTCAGCTGAAAAAAATTCTTGGTTTTGACAAACAGAAGGATCAGGAAGGAACAAAGAAGCAAGCAAGCAAAATAATTTCCAGGTTTCTCCACCAGGCAAGGGTCTGAATTAGTAGAAGGTAATTCCTGGACAGACTATTATCCATGGAGCAACACCTTTTCATGCTCTAGCTATCAAAATGCTTCCATTTTCCATGCCAAAGAGAAGTGACAAACAAGGCCCCAACTTTCTGCCCATTGCAATAGTTTTACAGATTGCAATTTGATATTACACATATTAGCCAAAATTCCTTCCTTTTACATTACAAGGGACCCAGACAAGCAACCTTCAGCAGCAACAACACCCAGAAAGGGACCAAGGGACCAATGTGATGGCTTTGTGCAGATATATTGACCACACACTCACAAGTGCTGCTGTTTTCTGTTCATCTGGTGGAGCCATTTTATACAGACAAATAATAGAAATAAATCAGAATTTAACAATTCAGAACAGCGTTCCACTGCTTCCAAACACAGAGAAAGCAAGAGGGGGTGGTACTTCATGGTGGTGAGAATAAGTCAAATTTGGTCCCAGCTACACTGGTGTAAACCCAGCGTTTGGGATGACTTTGGAATGACATCCAAGTCCCCGGTTTTACCATCTGTATTCTGCCTCTGTGGATCTGACCTACATCGTTGGAAGGAGAGGGGCAGCACAAGCATTTGGAAATGATGCTCCTCTATTAGTGATGAGATTAATTAAGATGCTGCTGGGCACTTCTCCACAGTCGGGCAGGGCTGCTAATGGCCATTGATTTTTTTTTTTTAAACAGCATGTACAAATTTAAATAGTGTAAACTGCCCCAGATTTCCTTTCCCTACCTTCATCTCCCCTGCCAGGGGTTAACTTTGCTGGAGATAGAGAAAAAACCAGTCCCCTCCTTCCTTTGCCTGCAGCACCAAGATCAGGAAATTCACTGCTAATCACTGCAGTTGTGATTTCTGATTTCAACTGGCAGCACTGAGAATTGAACTCCAGTCCCCCGAGTACAGCAGGCTGCGCCAGGCAGGCCTTGAGCTTGTTAAAACTGTGGTGCTGCCATGCAGTTATCAATTTTAAATTAATCTCTCCCTCCATGCACACTTATCCTCCTCCACCCTCTCTTAAAGTGGCTGCTAAAAATATAAACTCCAGGATATCTTGCTCTAAGACTTAACTAAGTAAAATTCGGGATACTATTAATTACAGGTTTCCTTCAGCCTCAGCACCTGGAAAAATGGATTTCTGCACTGTCTCAGGGATTTGCCTAATCCACTTCCTGCTGTAAAGCCAACCGCAGCTCTGGCTGTCTTAGCATCCTGCCATGCAAATCCTGCCTCCCACGATGAGCCCCTCTCCAGGAGCGCCCTGTCTGGGGCTGGAGTAGCTGGGGAAGGGGAGCGTGGCAGCAGAACCCCAGCCAGCCAGGAATTGGAGCTCTGCAGGTTGAGTGTGTGCTCTGCACTCAACCAAATCTGCCCTGCTGAGACAGGCCAGAGGCTCAGACATCGCTTACTCGACTCCCTCTGTCCCCATGTCACCATCACAGGGCAGCAAACCTGTGCCAAGAGTGAGCATGAGGTGCTGTGCTGCGCCCCAGGGACAGCCCTGGGACTTCAGCCACCGATTGGGGTTGTAAAAATGACCCCCAAATCCAACTTAATGGCTTGGCTCCCTCCCCACACTGGAGTCTGAGTGTCTGCTGCTGCTCAAGAGCAGCCTGGCTAATGCGGGCCAGGGTTTGTAAAGCCTCTGTAGCTGGCCGTGTGCACCTGAAATAACAAAATACCTGCGTGCTGGCACGGAGCACGAGGCAGCCCCGCAGCTTTCTCTGCCGCAGCTGCTGCCCCGGGCAGGGCGCGGGGGAGCCCGCCCGGCTCCGAGGGGCTCAGGAGAGCGATCGGCGGGCATCCGAGCAGGGGCCGCGCCGCCACCGCGGTGTCAAACGGGAAAATCTGTGGAGGTGAGTTTAGAAACCACTGCAGGCGTCAGCATCCAGTTTGGAATCTATAAACATATGAAATCTGTTAGTACTTTATTTGTAATGATACTGCAACAGACTGGGCCCCCCCCAAAGGTCACAGCACACACTCAGCATTAAATTGCAGTACAACAAATCTTCAGCTATCCATAACCTACAAAATGATAGGGGCAGGCTGGAAGGGGAGACTGGGATAAAGCAGAAAAGAAAAAAACCTAGACACACTTTCCTAAAACTCACTGGGGAATCATTTTAAAATCACTTTATGAGGAAATAATTGAGGTTCTATATACAAAACTCCCTTTAAAAAAAAATAGTAACACGTTTGACAACTTTCTAAAGTCACAAGGTTGTTACAGAGAAGAATGGGCCTCTGTTTGGGAATTTAAATACTATGTGGCCCAAATTCATAAACATTTAGTATTTTTAAAGCCATTGGGAATAAAAGAGCAAAAAAGGCAAAACCAGACAGGGCCAACTAAGGAAAAAAACCAGCAAACCAAACTGCCGAGTGAATGAAAACCATCTCTGTAGTAAACCCCCTTCTCCTCACTCTGTAACGCTCCAACCCTGAACACTGCCCTTCAACTCACCACAGAATAAACCCACTGTTGTGCATATGACAGAGCACAAACCCACAGCATAAAACCACTACTGCCTACATCCCACTCCAGAGCAAGTGGAATTCATTCCAGAGCCACCAGATGAAGCATTAGCCCCTGAAATACAGCAGCCCTTCTCAATAAACAGGGAAGAGCAGCCTGTCAGTGTCTAACTGGATGTGCCCTGCCAGGAGGACCTGGGGACCAACGATCATCATTCCACCTCCACATGGAGCCAGGTCTATCTGTTTCAAGGGGAACAAAATATAGCTGAAGAAAAATCACTGCAGAAAATAATTTATTATTCTTCTTTTGTTATTCTTCATGTCAGAGCTGCTTCTCCATGTCACTTGTGGAGAGAAGTCCAAGGAGAAGAACTACACAGCTAACTCTGCACTGAAACTTCACCAAGTACCTCCTGATAACAGATTATTTCAAAAATATCCCTCAAAATGTAAACCCAGGAAGGGACTTTGGGAAATTCTGGCTGTGGATGAACTGACTGGTCTGACCCAAACACATGGTTTACCTATCACTCCAACTTTGTGAGAGTTTGGGTTCTTACCTGAATTTCATGGCTCAGGTCCATTTCTAATTGTGCCTAAATCTATCCCTTCGTGCTGTAGAGCCTGACTTCCTTCTGGCCAATCTCAGCTGCCTTTTTGACCCACACACCTTGTGGAAGCACTAAGATCAAGACAGTTGTGCCTACTGAGTGTGAGGATTAGTGAAAAAACCCACTCAGAATGTCAATGAGTCAGGGCATAACACACTTCTGCCATTAAAATTCAGTAGGTTTTCTGGTCCTTCTGGCCTCTGTGCATTTGCATAGTATAGGGTCAGAGAGACATCCTGATTCCACTATAGCTGCTCTGTTTAAAGGGTCAGAATGGTGACATTTGAAAATAATCCAACTTTAATTGATACCTGGGCTGTTGAATTTGAAACTCCCCCTGGCCCCATCTCTTGTATATCTAACGTACAGTACACTCAACAGCAGATGCCAAGAAGGCAGCTTGGTCTCTCAGTTACTTTAGCAAAGCTTAAAAAATAATTGTTGAATTGTCCACAAGATGTCCACCCTACTTTTCAAGCACCAGAATCTCCTGATAATCACCACTGCAGCAGTAAATGTTCTCAGGGCTGACAAGTTATTTAATTGTGTATCCCAAATGTAGCATCTCAGGAGAAGACCCCAGTGAGAAAAAAAACACGTGTTTTTTAGTTCAAACTTCTGTTATTTTAATACTTCATCAGAGGTCCAGTTATGACTCAAACTTTATCAAGAGTAGCAGAGATGTGTGTGTATTTATTAAGTTCTTTTCTGTTTTTTTTGTTTTTGTTTTTGTTTGGTTTTTTTTTGTTTGTTTGTTTTTTGGGTTTTTTTGGGTTTTTTTTTTGTTTTTTTTGTTTTTTTTTTGTTTTTTTTTTTTTTTGCTGCTATTAATTCCCAAATCACACAGACAAAGGGCAATTACAATTGACATCTAATTCCTAAATTGGGCTCAGTCAGGCATGAGGAGCTCAATGCAAACTGTATTTTCTGATCCCACCGTTGCTGTGCTCAGGGTCACAGATTATGGAGCACTGAAAGATTCTTCAGAATTGGTTTGCTTGGTTTCTAGGCATTTTTAGTTTCTCCCTAAAAAGACAGCCAATGGCTAATCCCACTCAGAAGAGCGAAGAAAGAACACCTGAGGAGTTACAGCAGAGCAAGTGTAAGTGCGTTACTGTTTGACTACTCATCAATTCCTAACTATCATTTCTGTGACATTTTCCAATGATTCAGTTCAGGCTCAGTTCCAGGACAGACAAAAGGAAAAACATTGTTTACCCCTGAGTCACTCAGCTGAAAAAACCATGAAATTTTGACAGAAACCCATCCCATAAACTATGAAACCCTATCTCTCTTGCATTTGTTGGTGATGTCGAGGGACCACTGCTCTTCTTTGCATTGAAGAAGATTAAAACCCCTGTTATTTCATCTCCTAGCATTCCTAAACCCTTTAACGGTTCCAACCTTTAATGCTTCCAGTTTTGAAAAAAGTGATTTTAAAAATTAAATCCTGTGGGTTATTTGGATGTGACACGAACATCCCAATATGGGATCTCGATGGGCACATTGAGCTGTATAAATGAGTGCCAAGCATAAGGGGATGAAGCTGCAGCCCCTGAGTTTGTAACTGAGATACTCAAGCACTGAGTGGCCACACTTGCAGGAAAATGCCCAGAGTGCTGCTGTGCTGGCAGCAGCTTTTGCTCCGTTGGTGTCCTCTCCCCTCTACCATTCTGCCGTGGCAAATATTTCATTGAAACTCTCACTACTGCTTGTTGCTTTTCCATTAATGGCCTTCATCGGTAGGAAAAAATCAGGAACTTTCTTCCAGGCTAAACAGGTTCAAAATTCACCATTCAAATCTACAAAAGACAGGTCAGGAGAGACACTGGGACAACAACTCACCTTGCTCACAACTACACAACTGAGAAATGTTTCAAAGGCTTTCAGACTTTCCCCCTCTGTTTCTCCAAAAAAAAAAAAAAAAAGCCCTTTAAAGGATCAACTAAACAAACACCCTGTGAGTGCCTCAGAAGGGACCTCTCAGCGAGCCCATTAGGGGCGTGTTTGGATGCAGGATCCAGAGTACATTACAGGTTATTTGTGAAGCTGGAGCGATGTGTTCCTAATGGGTACAAGGATGTGCTGACATCGGAAGTAAGGCTGACAGGTCTGCAGTTAACTGTCACTCCCATCACAGACTTAATAGCTTTGGCAGGCACCCTCTAAGCAAATGAAGAGAAGAAAGCTCTTGCTGTGTGACAGCATTGGAAAAGAATGCATGTGAATGTCATTCTGGTATTGAAAGTGTCAGGTGCCAGCCGAGGAACCCTGATCAGATAGACAAGCATCGTGCTGGATGCTTTCAGGTTATTTGAAGCCTGTCATTTCTATTAGCAAGCTAACCACAAGTGGAATCCTTCATTAGTTTGTTTTGCTTAGTACTGAAGTGTCAGGGGACGGAGGCCTGGGCCCTTTTGGCTTTCTCCTTATTA